>RCWM02000519.1:0-600000 GCA_003667255.2 Euschistus heros | reverse complement strand
GAAATACATAAATGTCCTTGTTGAGGAAGAAGGGAAGCAGGAACGTAAGAGATGGATGGAGTAGCGAAGGACCTTAGAATGGGATACACGTTTACCTTAGTTGGCCTGTATAACGATATAATAATAATAATATTAATTATTATTATTATATATGTGCGTGGAGATGATTAAGTAGTAGTTATTTCCTTCTTAATATACACTCATAAAATACTTAAAGAATTGAAAAATAGAAATAAACAAATATGTTAAGCTGACAATTGATAGTGAAAGTCATATCTTAATTGAAGTTATATTTTCAAATATTTAGAAAGGTACTGACTGTTAAACTTATTTAATTATGACAGATCGTACCAAACAATGTAATGAACCTATGAATTTCATAGGTTGTAAATACATTTTGGAATACAAAATATACCAAAAAATAATTCAAAAATAGCATTTTACAAAAACAATAATAAGCTTAATAGACTAGAGCTGATAAAATATTCAGATTTATACATTCAATTATTGAGAACAATCTTCGATCTAGAAATAGAGCCAGTAAATTGAAATTAGTTTCAATCCTCGTCTAGTAAACAAGGTTTACGTTCAGGCTAGTTTTTTATTATTCGTTCTATTAGCACTTTTATTTTTCCTTTCATTCCATTTTTTTGTATTATAATATGAACATTTTCTAAAATTTCAGTAAATGCTTGAATGTTTATCTTTAATAATAAAGGAGGACGTTCAGCGGCTTAGTGGATACGGCACTAAACTCAGTTTAATGCCCAGGTCCCAATGTGCCAGAGGAAGATAATTTTTTAGGCTGCTTTATCAACCAACGATTGACTAGGTACACCTCTTTAAATATATATTTAATTTCAAAAAGAACCTGCATATGATTGAGGCTGAACCTCCTTCTTGCACAACCGTTAGCCTGGAAACAGCACAAACTTACCATATTCTGAAACCAAGATCTTTCATGAATTACCGTGGTACACCTTTTAATTTTTAATTGAATAAGATCGAAGGAAAATAAAATCAATCCTTATTGTATATCAGTCCAATTATTTATATCGAAAGATAATTCATAACGTATTAAAATTGATTGACAATTAACAAAACTCGATGTTTTGCTCATTCGAGTACTTTTTAAAGTTAAAAAAAAAAATAATAAAAAATAAAAATAAAAAAAATTGTTTTTTTTTTTGTGATCTGTTTCATTCATTATTCAACCTCATATTTTTCAATACCCAATTCACTTACTATTTTTAATAAAATAATATTTTTTTTAAATAAATAGTAAAATAGCCCAATATCTTATTATCTTATATTATATTAGTATGAGTTACATACCAGGTTTCGAATTTTCATCCATCTTTTTCCATTACCAATTCATAATTTTCAGCCTTCTTTAGTTATAAACATAGCTTGTAATCCATAGATCTTATGATCTTCCCTTTAGGGAGTTGCCATAACTTACGCGCCTTCAGAATTAATATGTCAACCATTAAAATCAACAGTCTTAATTATTAATAAACTGTATACGTTTATTTTTCCTACACCTTCCTTGCTGTCTCGACAACACGGGGTTTATTGAATGAGAGGGTGGGAGAGGGGAATTAATGACAACAAATAATTTTTAATATATTAATTTTCATCAAAAGATAATTCGTAAGAAATTAATACTTAAAACTTTTAAACGAAACTCAACTTTTCTACTCAGGTAAGAATATGTTCGTTTGGATAATATACAGACATTATATATTATATATTATACAACCTTCCGTAATAATTATAAATATGAAATCATGATTGTTAATCATTTTTATTATATAGGTTTGTATAACACTATGGTACCCAAGACAATATATTTTATCGCAGTCTGGTTAAAGCATGCTTCAAAATGTACCAGGTATGCAAGTTTAAAATGTCGTTTATTTCTTAAAATATATACACAGTAATTTAAAAAAAAGTATAATATATTTTATTCAAAGTACTGACCCTCGCTTACTACACATTTTGTCCATCTCTCGGGCAATATATGGATACCATTCCAAAAGAATGCTTCATCTTTATTTGAAATCCATTCATCGAGCCATTTTCGTACGTTTTCGAAATTGTTGAAGTGTTGCTCCGCCAATGAGTGTCCCATCGATGAGAAGAGGTGATAATCAGAAGGCGCCAGGTCAGGTGAATACGGCGGGTGGGGTAGGAGTTCCCAACCAAGCGAAGAAATCGTTTCCTTAGTCAATCTGGCTGAATGTGCAGGAGCGTTATCATGCTGAAGAATGACTTTGGCGTGCCTGTGAGCCCATTCTGGGCGTTTTTCGATCAATGCGTGACTCAAATTGATCATTTGTTGTCGGTAGCGCTCGGTATTGACTGTTTCGCCGGGTTTGAGAAGCTCGTAGTAGACTACTCCCTTCTGATCCCACCACACACACAGCATTGTCTTCTTCCCAAAACGATCCGGTCTTGCACTCGATGTGGATGGTTGTCCTGGCGTTACCCATGATTTTTTTCGTTTGGGATTCTGAAAATAAATCCATTTTTCATCGCCAGTTACAACTCGATGCAAAAAACCCTTTCTTTCGTGGCGTAAAAGCAGCATTTCGCACACAGTTTTTCGTTTTTCCATCTGTCGTTCGTCCAATTCATGTGGAACCCATTTTCCAACCTTTTGAATCTTTCCCATAGCTCTCAGGCGATCGGAAATGGCTTGCCTAGTGACATTCAACTGTTCTGCCATCATTTGTTGGGTTTGGGTATTGTCTTCGTCTAATAAAGATTGCAATTCGAAGTCCTCGAACTTTTTTGGTCGATTTTCTCGTTTTTGATCAGTAACATCAAAATCACCACGTTTGAAACTTTGAAACCAACGTTCACATGTCCTGACGGTTGGAGCAGCATCGCCATAAGTCTCAACAAGAATTCGATGACATTCAGATGCCTTTTTCTTTTGATTAAATAAGAAAATCATGACATGCCGCAAATGCTCTTTATTTGGCTTAAAATTAGACATTTTTAACACCAAAGAAAGGTATGATACGTCCACGTAAACGACTTAAAAACAACTGACTTTTGTAAACAAATGACTAACAAACAAAATAGCGTTTAGAGATAAGCAAATCCTTCAATAGGCTAAGAGCGCATTCTATTGGAATTAAAACGACATTTTAAACTTGCATACCTGGTATTATCTGAAGAAACCTCTCATCATATATATATACTATATATAGTGAAAATTATTTAATATAATATTTCTTTTTTAATTATAAAAATAAAAACATATTTCAGCTATCATGCAATAGTAACCCTTTAAAATTAAAATTCTAAATTAGGGCATTAATCAAATACAGACAACAATATTAATTTTAAATGTCAGTGCTAAATTTGTATTTCTTACCAAATTCTGTTTTGTGATATAATTCTATATTTTAAATAGGAAAACTGATTTATGATTCTTACCAGTCCTTCATTGTATCTGGTAGCCAACGGTCAGAGCCTTCATAGAGTGCTCTACTTTTAAAATGGTCCACCAGATGCCACTAGCCACTGCAGAACTAGAGCACCTTCCCCTACCATAGGTACAAAATGGCCGTCCACAATAGACTACGCTCTTCAGCTTTTTATAACTCCATTTTGGTGTTAATAAAAGGGTTTATACAATGCAATAATCTAGAATACTTTCATGAATAATTTTGAGGTTTACACATAAAATATATTTTTAAATTTTTAAATTTGTCTCTAAAAATGATTGATGAATCATTTGCCATACTTTATACGATAGAAAAAAACTGACTTACGAACTAACCCAATTTTTGAAAGGACATGGCGGAACAAAAAGTTACATACATAGATTTAAACTTACTAACAAATTAACTAACAAAGACCTACTGAACGGAGATAAATGGCCGCCTTCAAAGAAGGATCTCATAGACAAATATTTCGAATAGGTTGATGCATTTGTGGGTCTTTTTGATTATATAGAGTTCAATAATTGAACATTTTGTCTATAATTCTACTTCTATATGTTTATATATTTTTTTACTATCATTTTTTTATCTCCAATCGTTTTTTTATATTTATTGCTTAATTAACTTCTAATTCCATTGATTAATTATTGTTTATGTTTCATATTCACTCAATGTTAATTTCTATATTATTTTAAAGTATTTAAAATCATATGTAACTAAACATGTTCGCATAAATATTAATGATAATACGCGTTATGCCAAGAGATGGGACGCGTAGAAATATATGCACCCATTGCAGGGTTACTGCAATATGGAAAACTGGCATCAAAAAAAAAAATCTATGTTCTTATAACTAATGATGAATTTTAACTAGTCTTCGAGTAAAACAGGCAAATAATTCATTAATTCTAATTGTATTGTTCCTTCTTCACCATCATGCGTACTTTAATAATATTCTTAATTTTTTAAACTTAAATATTATTTTTTCTCTAAACATTAAAGAGTGCGACACCTTCGAGAAGTGAACTCAATTCTTACTGTAGAGATATAAATAAAACCAATAGTCAGGTAATTAAAATGTTAGAATATCTAAACATTCATTTTGAATTGAATTAATTTGAATTTATGGTATATTTTACTGATCCAAATAAAACAGATACTCCGTTTGAACGAAACTCTTACACGTAATCCACATACGAGACTTAACCGATAAGAAACCGCTTGTCATATTCGACTACTCCATCATTTACTGGACTAGCGTTATTACATTAAAAAAGATAAGTTAACATGAGATTAATTAGACCTATTTAAACATACGGAGTTAAGATTTGACGCTCCTTCGTAAAATTCCAAATACTCCTTATATCACAAATAAACTTATCCATTGCGGTCTAATTGCCCCATATATTCCAGATTTGCGACATACCCACTCAAATCCACTAGTCTCCCAAATTGCTTCCCACTCAATTCCCGATAATCCTCTGAGGCTACTGAAAAGATAGCTAAGAGCCCTTTTAATATAGAACATTTAGTTAAGTGCTACTGAAGGGTAGTGTCAATGTAGAAGTTTTATCGAACGTTTACTTATTGAATATATTTTATACAATTATAAATATAATAAAATAATAAAGAATATATATTATTATTATTATTTTTAAAATAATTTTTTTTTTTTTAAGTTATAAGAACAAACCATAACTGTTTTGAAGTAGTTGCCCTTAAAATCAAATAACTCTTCTTCTACTCATGTATCCCATTAACATGAGATTGGATCACCTCTGACCATAACGATTTACGATGCTCTATGAGAAGGTTCTGTAATTTGGTTAGCCAATAGTAAATCGACCTCAAATTTCCCAACTCGTTCTTTGCTTATTTTCGAAAACTCTCCGCCGTGATCTTTCTGTTCTTAGCTCATCTTTTAACAGCGAGAATACGTTTTACACCCAAAATATATTCTATGAAAATTAATCTAACAATAAGTAATCAATTTTGAATAATAAAGGCATTTAGTGATTCTTTTAAACGTATTTTATTTATATGTACCCAAGTGAGAGGCACACTAATCGCAACTTAATATTACTGTTAACATTCAAACAATGACTAATTCTGTTTTCTGTCATGAGCATCGCCGTCTAGTTGAATTTGTATCAATTGAAACATGTAAATAAATTCATTATTAAAAATTTCAGATATTACATTAACTGTAAACGAATTATCAGGATATTGTTAAATTTTTGGCTGAGAACCTATTACCAGTTTATAAGCATAAATAAAGAATCGTTTATCCGCTTAAGAATTCAAATAACATTGAAAGCTCTCATAAACGGATATTCACGGATCCTACATCTTTGTTCGTTGCAGAGCGTTGTCCGTCGAAAAGAGTCGAAGAGCTTATTAAAAACTTAATACATATATACATTGAAACAACTTAATGAACTTGAATTAGATACCTTCAATTTTGTAATTAATTTTACAATTCCACCAAACATCAAATTATTCACGCATCCAATCAATCCAATCCAAAATCCTTAATGATCCTTACATTGTCGCAAATGACCTGATCCACAATGACCTTAATATCCCACTGATTTGACACGAACCAGATACCTACCTTTTTTTTCAAAATAAACTTAATACTCATACAAATCCACTTGTTTTCTTGTTTTCCTGTATCTTCTTCTATTGTAGATTACATTAGTGTACTACCAATTGGTAGTTCCTCTACAAGTTTTTGTCATGTCTTTGTTTTTTATTGTTTACACCGCATATTTACTAGATGTGATTTTTGTGTAAATTTCTGTTGATAAAAGAATAAAAAAAAATAATAATTTAATTTTTCCAAATAAAACAGTGAAACCTAACAGATTATACACAATGAATAATGAAACATCCAAGGATTCGTTTTCATTGATGTTATTTTCCTTGTAAGATTTCGGACTTTTATTTTTATTTTCCACATTTAAAACTTATTTCAATACAAATTATGTTTTATTTATACCTCTCCTGTTATAAGAAATTTTAATGTTACCAAGTAAAATAATATGCTGTTTAATTTAAAGAGAGTAAAGTCCTCTGACCCACGACCTTATGCTTGAAACTGATAAAAATTATCTATGAAACGATAGGATCAATAATAAAAAATATGGATAAAAATATTGTAGTTTCAAAAACATAGAGATTATGAAATATAACTAGGTTGGAAAGGTGTGGGAAAATATTATAGATATTTCTGCAACTATATTACCTATTTTATTTTAAATTATTGTAGTAAAATGTCAATGACTATATTGCAAAAAAGATGTTTCGCAAGCCCTCTAGTAAAATTATTGAGTACAAACGTCAGGCCTTAAATGTTATCAATGTACCCTGAACCAACTCTGCTCCCAGTTGCAAGCGAAGGCTAAACATAAATTATACTTCAAGTCTTAATATTGAGACTCGAACTGAGGCTACTTTGCATAACCGACACGAGTGTACAGAGAACAAGTAAATAAGTTGCTAGGGAGCTGTCCCTTGAATGCGGCGAGACTGAATTCCCTTCCGAAAGGTGGTATACGAGTCTAGCAGGGCAACAGATAAAGATATCGTCTTTATTGGAAGATTTTTCGAGAAATACTGAGCTCTCACTACTTACAGAGGACATGAGATTTTTATCTGGCAGATTTTTATTCACAACCTTAAAGTAGCTGGAGTCCCTGGACACTTTATAGCTGGACAATCCGGAATAACTGTTTGAATGGAACCATTGCAAAGCGTTATGCTCATAGCCAGATTATGAAATTGTTCCTACATTACAGTTCTCATAAGATCGTTAGTTGTCTCAACAACCTGTTCCCATTTCAAGTCCTTGTGCAATCTTCGCCGTATCTCTTCCAGAGCGTATCCTTGCAAGCGCACTCGTCCAACATTATAGTACATTGTATAAGTCCGGCTACCTATAGCACCTGTGAATAGTGAGTTTAATGCAAAAAATACTATTTTAGAGTAAACACAATTGAAAGTTTTGACATTTTTTTTCAATGGTTCAGAAAAGAATATTCAACTCTGTAATAGGTGCATAACTTAAAATAGAATAGTTTTATTGTCTAAGCTTTTGCTTTTACAATAGAGAACGGCAAATTACAATAATCATGTAACATTTTATAAAGTATCTCACAATGGTACAATAATACATTAATCAGGATATTTGTTATATTTTTTTATTTACAATATAAGGGAAAAAAATGTATTCTAAAAATAAATAATAATAAAAATTGTAAAAATAAAAACTACAACCATTTGTTTAAACTAAACCATCTTGTTTTTATAAAACTACTTAATTCTTAATGGCCAAGCTTCAGTGAAATTTAATTCATTTAACTTTCTGTTGATAATGAAAATCTGATATTAGTTTTAAAAATCTCTTAACTTTAATTCTTTCAAATCCTTTCAAACCTTCATTCAAGGTTAATTTTATTAAACAATTTAATCTTTTTTTTTTAACATCTATAAGCTTCTGGATTTAATTTATGTGAAGTATTTTGTATGAATTTTAAGTTTAGAAATCAGTAACTCTTGTAATAGGTGCATAACTTATTAGATATAAATAAAAAACTCAATTTCTCCCAGACTGGGAATAACAATAGATTATAGATAAGTCTATCTATAATCTACTGTTTTCACCAATTTACATTTAATAATTATAAGGATCAAATTACTTAAATTAATAATTCTGCTAAATTAACGATATTTGAACGATGACTTTGCTATCGTTGGTCTCCTCTCCTATGAGGTTTGGCCCTGTAGAAGACATGCAAGGTAGGCCAAAACGTTGACACAAAATTATAGTATTTTTACTTGTTGTTTATTTTTCGCTGCATCTCTGATCATCTTCTTCTTTATCGTTTGTTTTGTTTAGTTTTTTAAATTGACATCGAATAACTGCGCCACCAAATTCGTCAAACCATTACTTGCAGATCGATTTCGATGCTTCACTTTGAGTTATAACCAACAATAAACTTTCTATAGCTTTAAGTTAGATCGTATCATTTGATGTATTGATTTTTTACTATTTCGTCTTCTCCATTCTAAGAAGCCGAAGTTAACATCAATTTCAACATTTATCTAGTGTTTTATAAATCGATTTTCTGTTATTTCCACTTCCTAACGTGAGAATGTTTTCATAAGTTAACAGCATTATTTTCAACATTGATCTTTTTTTTTTCTGTTTTGGTATATAAAGATATTTTAGGCGGTGGTAGAGCACCGGTTCGATATCATTAGCTTCATTTATTTCACAACTTAAATAGGATCAAAATTATTTCAACGGTTTAAAATTTATAAGTACCTTATTATGAACAAGCATCCTCGTCGCGGTTTCGCCCGCTCTCATAAGTTAAGAACTAATAATTTATGATTAATTTGTTCATCGATAACAACTTTTATTTTGTCACGTCATTAATGATCATTATTTCTTCAATGATATTTTCACACAAAGCAGTCATTTTTAACCTGGTTAAAATTACAATGATGAGGTGTTTGAAGACAAAGTGAATGCTTAATTAAACGTCCAATTTTTAATACGGACTGCAATATCAGTGCTTACATCTAAAGGCCCATGGGTCATATTATTACACACAATATGAAAAAGTAAAAGATCGACATTTTTATTTGGTAATAATTTTTATTCGGCAGAGATAATTTTATTGATGAGCGTCGGGTTATCTAGTTCCTAATTTTTCTAGAACTATGAAAGTTATGTAATTAAAATTGGGCACAGATGGGTTCAGTAGTGTTACTATTGTAAACTCTGTTGCGATATGGTACTAATCACATATCGGTCGATTTTCAAACTTAGCTGGGATCCACATGCCGCACCTCATATTAAAATATGTTTTAATAATTTAATTGAATATAAGTAAATTTTATTATCAGTTCCATGCTTTATAGAACAATGTAGCTTTGTAACCTCTTATGTAGAATAGCCCTCACCACCTATCGGCCAATTTCCAAACTTTACTTTTATCCACATATTATCGTTTTTTTTTAACAAACTTTTTGAAAATTGAAAATCAGCAGATTATATTATTTCTAAACCTTCCTTGCGCTATGAAGATGGACTAATTAAAATTTGGTACAGATTGGTTCGGTAGTTTTCGTGGTTAGTGATCACAGACGAAAAATAGCTTGTCCTTTTATATAATAGTAATTAAACAATAGGCAGTAGATACATATACTTAGTCAGGTACCAATGCTATGATGTCTTCCATTATATTCCCACGTTTCAATGGATAGTAGGAAAAGTAACTATCCCAAAATTGTTCCACTTAATTTATTCCTTGTATGTGATGGTTTGCCCTATTCCAAAAAATAATTGTTATGTTGGCACTGAAGTGGAAACGTTAGCAACATATTTCTTAGCCAACTTTTTTTAAATTATAGAAGTTGCATTAAAAACATTTAGCATAAAAAACTTTTCTTTATTTAATCCAATTTAATTAGGTTTTTTTTTAATTTCTTAAAAATATACATGTAAATAATACGACTTCATTCACATATGAGTGTTTTTCTTACGTTACCCATGATGCAATACAACCTTACCCAGAATGCCTATTAGAAGTTACAATGAACAGCTGTGAATGATAAGAATAGATTGTTATTAATAACCTGTACGATAACATTAATATCAACTCTGATTAATATTAATTATATATCCTGAATGTATAAAGAAAAAGAGAATAAGGGCTTAAAATGTAGTTTCCTTTGTTACAGGTGAGTGAATGTATTGTATTAACAGCTAACAGCTTGTAATTAATGAAAATATACATATATTGTATATAAAATCCTTTATATGTAATTTTTCTTGATATAATTCAATATTATAATATATTATATATCATATATAATATATAATATATTCAATATTATAATATTGAATTATATCAAGAAAAATTACATATATATATACCGGTGACGGATTGTCAATAGATCCAAGTTAAATGTAATGTTCAATATGAACATTCATCCCCGGAATCACATCGCGATTTGCGAGTGCCCGGGGGTTATGGATCACTGAAGAGGGAAGATTTGCCTGGTTCGGATACGACCCCGGTGGCCTAGTTGGATAAGGCGCCACGCTAGAGAGGTGGAAACTCGGGTTCGAATCCCGACTGGGTCAAATCTTTTCTCTTCAAAAATAAAATAAAATCCTTTATTACAGAGAAAACAAAATTAAGTCTTTATTATTATTATTAAGTCTTTATTAGAGAAAAAAATGTATCGTAATGCACGTATCGATAAAACGAAATATTGAATCATAAAATATCTAAAAGTAATGTTGGATTTTCAAAATAAAAATTTCAATATTTTGATGTATTACGTGTTTTACGATAGTAAGCAATATCTAGGAAACTGAGGAATTTCTTTTCTCATTTTTTTTACAGAGGTAGTCAAACCTCGTATATTCATGTACATTTAACACTGTTTACGGCCCGTTCAAAATTAGGTGTTGGTTTTGATTATCATAAAAGGTAATCCGTCTGAATCATCATTCTAATCATCGTAAACACTGCCCTTTTTGTTCGGTTTCCTTCAAAAGACATCCTTAGCTGCAGATGATCACGGTCTGAGAATGTAGCTAATTGGATAATTACTCCGAGGAGGAATTCTACTGTGGGGATGGTGGCAAATATAGTGGCAAAAGGGCTTCCAGTAAAGTTTAAAATGAATTCTTATAGTTTAGGTTAACACTGGCATTGATATATCTTTTTAAATGAAATAATTAGGGCAGTGAAATATATGCGATAAAAACTCAAAAATATGCACATATATATGTGAATATATTTGATAAATATGTAATGAAATACCGAAAATATGCAACTATCAACAGCATTTCGAAAAATAGAAAATTTGCCATACATACTTATACGTAAATACAAATTCAAGTTTGGGTAATTAATTGTGTTAAAAAGGGAAACAATAGAAAGGAGACTAATAAAACTCAAAAAGACAAGGCGAATATCAAAAATGAAAAATGAAAACATAAAATGGCTTAATTTGTGGAAGAGTCTGTCAGCTCGAACTGAAGTACAGCATAAATTTGAAGTGAAACCAAACTTTTCTAATCCAGTGGCAGTTTGTGAGGCAATAGTTTTTTTTTCAAATTTTCGTTTTATTTGTTCTTAGCCAATTTTTATGTGACGTGTTTCTAAGATTCGTGCAGTAGTTGATACAACTCTATCAAATCAAGCCCAATATAAAACGTCTGCATCACCCTTAAAAGTCTCAATTCAGAACTCACTTATATACATTCCAGAACTCAAATAAAAAGTTAGTAAATGATGAGTCTTTACACTGTGTGAGAGTCTGAGAATTGAATGCTGGTAGAAAGAAGGGCAATAAGAAAAGTGAGATGATATTCCAAGTATTTGAGCGGAACGAGAACGATAAATAAAGCCTATTCCAAAAATTACAAGATAAGAGAAAAAAATAAGAAAGTTAGCCTAAAGGGAAGAATCAGCACCTTGACAAATACGAACTCATTCTTAAGGAGGAGGAAAAAAAAAGAAAAAAAAAAGAAGGACTCTCGTAGTTATTTTTCTATTTGTATTATGAATTTATTTTTATTATTTTATTTTATTTTTTTTATTTTTTTTTTTTTTTTTTTTTTTTGCAGCTCAGAAAAATGGAATATTTCAAATATTAAATTCTGCATGCTAAATTTGCAAATCAACATGAAATTACAGTTCGAAATATGTAAAAATGTGTATTTATGGAAAATATACGAAGTAAAAATAACTTCCGTTTAAGTAGTATAAGTACCGGAATTCTAAATGCCTCAAAATATACATTTTCAAGATATTAAATGTTTTAGTTGGCTAGGAGAAATATGCAAATGCAAATATTTCACAGGCCTATTAATAATAATGGAAATCAGGAACACCATTAAATTATTAATTTTATAATTATAGAGCACTAATTACCCTTTTACTTTGATTTGGTTTGTTATAATATAAATATATATTTTTTTAAAATGTTCATAACGTTGAATTCGTATGTTCTAGTTTCTAAATGTCGAAATTTGATGATTTTATAAAATCATCTAAGTGGGAGTAAATGAAGTCTGTTGAATCTATTTTTAGATCGATAACCCAAATTAATCTGATAATTACACATACAATTTAATTTAGAGATTTAAATATTTTTTTGAGTCCCTTGTAGTTATTCCTGTTGACCAGAAGAAATGAAAATAAATTTTATTCTGGAGACATTGCACCTCAAAGATAATTATAGTGATAAATATAATAGCGGCTTAGCAGCATTAAGGACATAATATTATTCAAGGTAGCAATACTAAAATAAAATTATTCTATACGAATTAATATTACTTGCACATTATAAATTTTACAAGAAAAACCAAATTAATTTTGAGGCAAAATAATGAATAATTAGTAACAGAACAAAAAATAAATAAATATAAAAATAATGAAAAATACCGTAAACAGTGCTAAAATATCTATATCTGATCTGAAAAAAATATATGATTTGAGATAATAATATAAGTTAAGAAAAAATGAATACAAAAAAATATTAAAATTTATTGTGAATATGCACAAAATATGATTCCACTCCACATTCTGCCCGTATTATATTTCCAAGGAGTTCTTAATAGAGGGATGAAAAAGTAAATTATATGCAAAGGAATCCATTATAAAAATTGTAAACATTGTTGATTATTATCTTAGCTATTATGAAATTAATGTTCACACTATTAAAATAATCATATTAAATTATTAAGTAATTATGCTAGTATTAGGATTTAAGAAACATATCACAAATAGATTGCACATCAAATTAAAATAATTTATATCACAATTCCTTCCAACTGGTTGTGGTTTTGGAGTTCCGTTCTGACAATGAAGAAATTCCAGCAGACAAATGAGTATTTGTGAAGTTCGCCTAGAACAGTCTAAGTGGGCTCCTCCGAACCTAAGATGTGTGCCTAAGTGAAATTTGTTTAGAGTCGCCATTACCAAAGATTGCCCGCTCACTGTTGTGCTACGAGCACTGCTCTCCGCCATTAAGATCTTTCTACATCAATACACACCGCCGCACAATAAGCCATTCCTTTTACAAATAGAGTTGGCAACGATAATGAGGTTACAGAATGGACAAGTCTGGTAACTTCACCATCTTTGTTTATAATATGTGTGATAATTTCAGCATTTTCATTAATCATGTGACATTCAATAGTAATATAACTTGGTACATAGGTTTAAATTTGTACATTTAAATTTAAAACACTTTATTTATGCTAAATGACAACTTGTTAGCATGGGAACGAAGGAAATTGGAAATGACTTGGATATCTCCTGAAGTACAGAGAGACAAGAAATCATTTTTGCGTGGTTTTATTACTTAATGTTGTAAGTAATGATATTTTCCAATACAGCAATAGAACATTTGTATCTAAAATTACAGCAATTCGATAGGAAGTAAATTATCTTAGGTCCTCATTCATCAGAAATATTAAAAGTTCCTCCTTAGACGTCTATATCTAGTGCTGTGAAATATATGAGTTTGAATATTTCTCCTAGCCAACAAAAACATCTAATATAATTAAAATATATTTTGAGCCATTTTCATTTTTCATATTTTGCTATAAATACATATTTTGAAACGTAATTGTATATTTATCTGCATGTCAGCATTTGACATTTGAAATTTTACATGTTTCTGAGCCGACAAAAAAAATAAAATATTAATAAAAACCAACAAATAGCTATGGGAACTTTTATTTTTTTCCCCTCCTAATGGATTTCGTATTTGTCAAGGTGCTGATTCTTTCTTCCCTTTGCGTGAACTTTTTCCCCTTTCTTCCCTTTGAATTTTTTCTCTTCTCTTGGAACTGTTTAATAGGCTTAATTTATCGTTCTCGTTCCGCTAAAATACTTGGAATATTACTTTAGTTTTCTTATTTCCCTTCTTCCTACCATTATTTCATTACCCATTCTATGATACAGTGTCCACGAAGACTCATCATTTGTCAATTTTTTATTTCTGTAAAATACACGACGAAAGATGTCGGAAAGTATATACGTGAGTTATCAATTGAGACCTTTAAGGGTGATACAGATGTTTTATATACAACTATTACACAACAAACAAAAACAGCAAAGCGCAAATGAAACAAAGTTAAGAAGTCAAAATTTGAAAAAACTTTTGTTACAAAAAATTCCATTGGATCAGAAAAGTCAGGTTACGATAGCGATATATGTTGTTCCTCAGTTCGAGCTAATATAAATTAAGCCACATTAAGTTTTATAACGTGTTTTATTTTTTAATATTCGCCATGTCTTTTTGTTTTTTAATAGTCTTTTTCTTATTGTTTCCCTTTTCAATACGATTGGCTACTTGATCTTGAATTTGTACTTATGTATAAGTATGTATTGCTATTTTTGTATTTTTCTGAATGATGTAGATAGTAGCATATTTTCGGTATTTACTCGCATACTTTACCCATTATATTTGCATATATATGTGCAATAAAAAACTATTGCCTCACAAACTGCCACTGGATTAGAAAAGTTTGGTTTCACTTCAAATTTATGCTGTACTTCAGTTCGAGCTGACAGACTCTTCCACATATTAAGCCATTTTATGTTTTCATTTTTCATTTTTGATATTCGCCTTGTCTTTTTGAGTTTTATTAGTCTCCTTTCTATTGTTTCCCTTTTTAACACAATTAATTACCCAAACTTGAATTTGTATTTCCTCTCTTCCTTCCTTCTGAGTTTAAATTGGAGCTTTTTTACTAAAACTTTATTTCTTAGATTATTAAAAATTTTAATTCGTAAAAAGTACAATTAATATTATGAAAACATACTGAAGTTATATAAGATCCAGACCATAAAACTTAATTTTCTCGAAATGCATTCCCAATGACATTCCCCCTTTCTCCCGTGGATTCTTCAATTGTTTTATTAGAAACTCGAGTCGCAACGAATACAATTTTAATAAATAAATAATTTTTGAAGAGCATAAATATGGCATTAAAATCTATTAACAATAATTAAGCATAGCGGAAACTGCGCTGAGCTTAATTTCGAAGGCCCTTTTAAGGTCGGTTACCACTTTCAATGCCTTCGAAAACTCACGAGGTTCATAATATTTAGGACTTCAAATTAAAAGGTACTTATGCAATAAACAGATCGTTTATCAATGGCCATTTTCAATGAGATGATTATTTTTCTTCTAGTAATTCAATATTTTTTCTTTATAGACGTATCGATTTCTACCTTACTATATATTGTTTTCTCCATATTGTATAAATATAACATACAGCTATAAATATAAAAAAAATAAAAGGAACAAACCCTTATAAAATTGGTTTATATACCGAAATAAAAAATAATCAATCAATGTTGAAAGTAATGTTGTTAACTTCTTGTAAACTTTCTCAAGTTAATAAATGTAAATAAAAAATATCAATGTTTAAAATGTTAAATATATGTTGAACGTTATGTTGTAAACTCCTGGTAAACTTTATCATATTAAGGAAGTGGAAATTACAAAATATATACATACAAGACACTAAATACATTTTGGACGGAATTTGGTGGAACAGTGGTTCGATGTCGTTTACTAAATTAGCTAAAACGATAAAATACTCCTGAATATTGCCGTAACGTGATTGGTATATTTAAAATGACTTTTCATAAAAAAAATATCACGATATATCGTGTATCGATATTCAGAGCTCAAAATATCTTCGATATATAATAGCCATATTTTTCGTACGATACCCATATCTACATAGGGCAGACCACATGTTCCATCACAGGGCTACCAACCTTGGATTAAGATGTTCATTTCATTCACCTATAAAAACTAAATAGATTGGAAACTAAATTCTTTTTGTCCAATACACTGTTATTAATAACTGAAACATTTCTTTTCATAAAACGAATCACCTCAATCACCTTTCTTACTACCCATTTCTAAACCAATAAAAATGCCAGAAAGAGATCAGAAAGCAATATAAAATTATATTTTCGTAATATATCTAAGAACTTAATACTTTCCCGTTCCGTTAAAAATTATTACTCTAATTTACGATTCCACAACATTTATACATTTACTGTTATGAAATAAGAATAAAACCGCGTTACCATATGTTGGAGAAACTCAGGAGCCTCTGTATTAGCTATCATCGCTCAAAATGAGTTAATTTTTTTCTCTCTCTTTCACAGATTCCCAACCGAATTCCATACAGATTATATTATGAGGCTATATTATTTCATTTCCAATTTTTAATATACAGTTGTGAAATCTGGATTCCAATAGGCATCCTATAAATCAAGATCGAGTGATTTGAGAGAAATAAGATAAACCTAGCGATCTGGGATCACGGCATTGAGATATGAAGGTGGACTTACGAAGAACAACTTCATAAGCCTGTTCAGTTAATATGTCATGATAAAAAAAGAAAGAGGTAAAGATGAGTGGGGCATATAGCTTGAATCAAGTCTTCAGGACGTCTCATCACAAATATGGATGATTTCTTAGAATTGATGGAGATGCCAGAGAACTACGTACAACAAAATGTAAATTCATTTCTTATTAAACACGAAGGAAAATAATGGAAAGTCCGTAATTTTATTCGTTGTGTATTAACTGGGTGAATATCTTGAAGATTTATTTTGATGGTTCAGTCAAAGGAATAAATAAAACAAAAAATAAGAATTGTAAAAAATAACAAAACATTATTTCATTATGCCAACGTTTTGGCCGTAGAATCTGTCCTCTTCTTGACAGTGACTAGGCAAAATGCTGTGGCTTATTTAGTTTGCTTATAATATTTCAACCTTAACTGATGATAGCCGTAAAAGCTACGCCCGAAATGTTAGCATAAATAACTACGATAACAGTTCTTTCTTTGGATCATTGTTTCTGGATGCCAATACCTTTGTAATGAAACCAAAATCTGTTTTATAAAACCACCGTAAAGACAATAAAATTATCGGACACTTAATTAAGGTACGATCTGCGTTAGCTATCTACAAACGTTTGTCTAGATCCGATGTTATCGAGAATCAACTTTTGGAATCGACAAACCCCCTACTATAAATATTTGAGCACCAAATTTGTACATTGAGTCGATTGGGAGACACATTAGCTCAGTAAGTAAGACACTAAACTGTCGATCCACGATTAAAGAAACATAAATTAAATGTTTGGATTCCCAATTCATCGCTTCCTTTTCACATACACCTGTGTAAATTAAATAGAAGTTAACACTGTTATTATGAGCGTAAGTAATTACTTAATCTCATCAGTAAAACAATTAATTAATATACAATTACGAGAACATTAATTAATTATTCTTGCTGTTAAAGCTAATGTAATTTGTAGCCTTCAATGGTGAAATTTGATCAATGATTCTATAAAGCAGCCCCCGCAGGAGAGACAGTATTGGGTTGCAGCTAAGGACTCCGCATATGTTTATCGCAATCACTATCAATATATCACCGCTGAATCATGACCAATCATACAATCATTCGGTTTTAATAACAGAGCGCAATCACCAGCTCGATTTATTATAACTGATTCACCCTGGAAGACTCAAATCGATTATTATTGTATCGAAAACGGTTACAGCATGCGATCTCGGTTCGATGACCCGCGCCTACTTTTAATTATTTGCTCCGTCGTGAATAAAAATTACATTAATACCGTTTGTCAGATTCGGATTAAGAGAGTTTTATGTTGGGGCCTTGTGGAAATTACGATGAATTGGAAATTGCAGTACTAAAATAATAATTGTTCTTGTTATTATAAAGAAAATTACAAAAGAGAAGGCTAAGTTAATTGCTAACCTATTGACATTACAGAACAACTAAGCATCTTCAATACTATTTTTACTATTATTTATTCACTTAATCATACTTCAGTTAATGGTGTTTTATTCGTTAGGGTTATAATAATATTCAAATAAAAAAAAAAAACCTTTGCTCCTACAACCCTTGAAAGGCCTTGACTTGAGTACTTTGGTGAGGATGTACTGTTATCAGGCCAATGGTGGAGTAAGTAGATTTGACCGAAATCGTACTTAACACCACTGACCAGGATCTTTCCCCATTTACATGTACCCGCATTAAAGAGGCTGGGTGTGCTCCAGGAGGGTCAACCGACCACAAAGTCCAGTCACGGTTAAAATAGAACTAAAAAAATAAATTTTCTTCCGTCAGCCGGACTTTAACTCGAACTTGGGAGCATGGCGGTCCTTCCTCTGTCAAAAAACCTATTTATAAATATCTTAATTTTCTATAAATTGCTAAACAAGCCTAGACCAGAATCGTTTCCTTGCATAGGTTTTCGCATATAATGAGTTTCTAAAGCCATTTGATATTAGCTATAATTTCAAGTTTTACTCTTATCTTATACATCTAACTTGACACTATTCCCACATCCGAAAAGCATTTTAAATTTACACTTGTGTTATCGGATATTCACAATTTCTTCAATAAGTAGCAGCATTAGCTAAGGCCTAAGGATGCATTACGAGTATGTAAATCGTTCTTCAATCTTATTCTATTTGCTTAGTGATGTTAGTTGATATTAATATTTCTGTTTCTTTCTTATTCACTTGCTATAATGAGCGGGGATCATTTGCTGCACCAAAAACTATAGACTAATCTCTAGCGTAAAAACAATATAGTAGTTAGACTTCAAGAACAAACATGGAAAATAATTCACCGATTATATTCGTATTGGTTCTTCTATACCATCATGCGTACCTCATGTGACACCTCGTTGTTTTTTGTTTTTTATAATTATTATTTTAATTTTTTTTTATAATGAATAGACAATTTTAAATAAAATAAATTGTCAATTTATAGCACGTGTGGTGAAATCGATGTTAAAATAAATTCTTTTTGAGAAATAATACAGTTTATAATAAAAACCAAACTAACAGCATGTGGAGTATTAAGTTCTATGTTTTTTTTTTTTATTTATTACATATGAAGGAGCAGAGAGAATTTTTGATCGGTTAGAAGAATTGAATAATGGGGAACCAAATGTCACCCATTGAATCAGATACACCATGAATTGAGTCGTTCAAAGACAAGCTCAAAATCAAACCAAAATACCTGAAGCCAGTAAAGTCGAATAGTGATTACTTGATGTACGCAATGATGGTATAGAAAGATCAGTACAATTAGAATAGTTGAATTATTTTCTACTCCTATTAGTATCGTTTTTTTTCCAAGATATGTTTTTTAAAAGTTTAATTTAGTGAAAGAGACTTTTGCTTTTATTTAAATAACCAGATAAAAACTACAAATATTTCTATTTTAAGTATGTTTTCAGTAGGAACAAAAAAAACTAACTAATCTTATTGTTAAGGGACAACTCATCTGTTTGGCCCAATCTTCCCTTTACTGTCAGTCTGCGTTAAGTTTTGATATCTTTTAGTAGTCCTTTTCATTTTTCATTTAGGTGAGCTTTTAAAAAAATTATGTAGCAAAGTGCTGATGTTCAGAAAATATTTTGTATGTTTATAGAACTGATGTTGAATTATAGTTTTTGAAAGTGGTCTTCGAATAAAAAAATTCCAACAGAAGTGTCAAATAATTCATCAATCCTAATTACAATGGAATTCATGGATATTCACGTTAATAATCAGTACCAATAGTATTTAAATATATCTGTGAAAAGGTGAAAAGGACTCCGATAAGAGCCAATCTTTGGTTTAAATACACTCAATAAATGTCAAAATATCAATAATTTAAACAGTTTCTTCAGTCACGAATAAAGAATTGAAGGCAAGTAAACACCTTGGCACGTGTACCGCATCAGAATAAGGGATTAAAGCACCGGCCTTGATGTCTCATATGGAAATAGTTACGAGTTGTGTTCTCTTTAGCACAATTACTACGTACATATCTCAAACGTTCTGAAAGGATAATACAAAAATAAAGGAATATTTTTAAAAACTGGAATTAAATGGACGTAATTCTTAATTATTCCATTCAGACTTGATTATAAAACATTCCATTACATTAAGTAGCAACTTACCATATACAGACATTTATGTTTAGTGAAAGTTTCAAACAAAAATTCTCAATTTCATATTCATATAACTTTATTATAACTTATTTAAAATTGTGTTTAAGTTACTCTTGACAATTGTTATTTGGACCCAAAATACATTTTACGTGATATGTATATATAATCCACGTAAAAAATAGAATCCAAGTATTAACTAGGATATTTAAACAAAATAGAGACTTATTTAAGAAAAAGTTGATTAAACAATGTAATATAACCCCTTTGTTGGTGGTGCTCTTTTTTTTTTTTTTTTTTTTTTTTTTTTCTATCCTGTTTGCGATTTGCAAGTCATTCATTTCCATTCCTGTTTTGTTAATATCGTTAATATTATTCTAATTTCCATTTTTATATTTTTTTTCACATAATGTAGAAGCTTCAGCTCCTTAAGGCTGAATATAATATGGAATAATAGTCAATAATAGGCCAATAACACACACACACTTTAGTTAGTTAGAATTAGATAAGTCCAATTACTTTGAAAAACAATTTAACTACTAAGCAGGAATTTTAATATCTGCGTAATTAAAAAAAAAAAAAAAAAAAAAAAAAAAAAAAAAAAAAAAAAAAAAAAAAAAAAAAAAAAAAAAAAAAAAAAAAAAAAAAAAAAAAATCGAAAAAGATAGATATAGCAATATAATTTTTTTTTTTTTTTTTTTTTAAATGTTATTTTAAATATTCCTATCATATTGAAATAATATACCTACCTTTTGATTTTATCTTTTTAGTCAACTGATTTCTCAACTTAAGTAGAAACAGGATTATTTAAAATGTTTAAAAATTAGAAGTAGTTTATTATGAATTAAACAGTATGCATTAGATATAATTAGATGCATACCACGTGCAGATACAACCAATACTAGTCTGCTAACTGTACCCTGCTTCTAAACTTAAAATTTTTTTTGAACCAATATTAAAAGGTTTCGCTACATTATTTTTAATGTTGTAACGGCTTGTTCAGCTGTTAAGCTCTTCGTAAGCCTAGATTCGTAAGGCATTGGCCGCCGCTAGCGCTGTGGGGTGGCCCATCAAGGAAGAAGTTACTTCCGTACCGTCTTTGCTGCAGAACAAAGCAGTGTAGTGACAGAAAACTTTATGTTTATTTAAATACTTAACCCAGCGGTAAGCATTCTAATATTGATTAACAGTTATTGTGTTATGTTTTATAGTATAGGTTAGATAAGTTTGTATAAACATTAATGATTTGGTTTATTATTTTAGTTGCTGTTATTCCTCAAATGTTTCCCGTTATGATTGCCTTCCTAGATTTGTAAATATTGTGAATACATATATTGATGAGAAGTTAAGTGGAAGATATTATTTCGTTTGATAAAAAAAAAGTACCCTTGGACCCCAACACATACTCGTATAAATTGGTCACAATGTGTAGAGTTGCTTGTTGTATTTTTACAGTATAGGGGAAACGACAAATATTTGAAAGTAAATATATCGATATTAAAATATCGGACTGTCAAAAAAAAATATGGTGTCTCTACCCATTGGCTGGCTTGCACAAAATCTAATTTCCCGCCCTTCAGAACGGGATACTCACATTATAACTTTTTTTTAAACTGTAGTCGGTATATTTCCGTCTGTTGATATTAAGAGAAATATATTTTCAAAAAGTTAAACAGCACGCAGCAGTTTGCTTTAAAAATAATGAAATCATTTTTGATGATATTCTGGATTCAAAGGGATATCCCACTTCATGCTTTTATAAATCGTTCTTTAATTTGTTTAAAATTTTATTTTATTCAGTAAATATGAAGTTGTTGTTATAATATTTGGTTCACATGGTATTCTCAAAGTAGAGTAAAAAGTAGCCAGGAAATAAATAAATAAAAGTGTCAAAATTTATTATTTTTATGAACAGTCTCTAGATGAAATGAACAACAATTAGTAGTAAAATGGCAATAGAAAAAAGTTTGAGTAGTCATAAATAAGCGACAAGATGTGAGAATGATATGATTGGAAACTAATAAGATTATGTTATTAATATTAGAATGTTATCTTTTAATAATAGTGAAAAATACAAGACAAGGGGTCGTTGATGATGGTGGCTGAATAAACATTATATGAGCATTAGATATTTATACAATAGATGAACATTCTGTGGTTGCTTTTATTAAAAACGCTAATGGTTTTGAAGAGAAGTGGAAGATTTTAAAGTACAAGGTAATCAGAAAAACATCGCTGCAAGGTTAGCATCTGGTAATAAGTGTATTCCGCGCGGGAGTAGGGGCAAACCAGTCTTTGGGTAGAGTACCAAAAATATCGATATTTATGATATATCATATCATAATTAATCGAACAAAAATTCTCTCACATGGAATCGAAGACAAAGAAAACTTTGCCTAGGCCCCCACAGATAGCACAGGAAGGATGTAAAAATCAAATAGAAGATATTATCCGAGGATATTAATTATTTCGGTAGATCGTAATTTAATTTAAAATTAATCAGCTTATGAATCGAACGGTTTTCTCTCGGTGTTGGGTTAATATCTTCAAAGTCGAGTGAAAATAATTTACAAAAGAAACTGTTTTTTTTTTCTTTTCTTTATTCTCAGATATCATTTCGGATTAATGGCCCTTCCATTTCTAATTTTTAGTCAAGTAAAGCGGTTCGTGCTTCCATCATTTATAGTTTTTTTTCTAGTTTATTCCTTTAATTTCCATCAAACGAGGCGCAACATGCAAATTCATTTGGTTATAATTTCACACTTAATATTATAACCTATCGTACCGTTATGTTGATTATCCACAGTTTTAGTACCTGCGGTTTTTATTCAGCAAAACATTCAATTCAACTTTTCATGTCGTTTCAAAGAATTCTTTTGTTTAACTCACGTTAATAACACTGGCTATTAATTACGTTAATAAACGTATTCCGAACAATCTCTTATACAAAGAAAGGCTCAATAGCGGTGTTAAATAGATTCGATCATTTATGACCATACCTTGCCTCTTTTATGTTTATCTGACATTCATCTTCTCTTAGTGTTTTGATCAACTAGTATTTTTAACCTTTTGCCCTCCAATTTTCCAGGAAAGTGTATCAATTCCACAGATAGAGAACAATACTTTGGAATAACATTTGATATGAGGATCGCACATTAAGAAAGCCATAAATCTAAGACTAAAACTATTGTATTCGCTTCTTGCAAGACAATCACCGTTCAAACTGAAACTCAACACCTAGATTTACAGAACAGCCAAATTTTTCAGTCTAAAACATACAGGGCAATACCTAAATCTCCATGGTACGTCAGCAACTTTACAGACCTTTACACTCCAGCAGTCCATACCAACACACTTTAAACGATTTCATGAAAACCTGGTCATTCCAACTTCCTGATACAAGGTCTGTTAGCAACCCTAAATCCCAACTGCACATGACGAAGACTACAGAGGAGTTGAATCAGAAACCAAGTGAATTAACAAATATGGCTTCTTATCAAGACAGGTGGAGGAGGTGCCAGTTGGTGTTGGCCTCAAGACTAACACGCCAAACTGTAGATAGTATCTGGCTCGCTGATAGTCAATTTTGTATTTCTTGACAGGTGTGAATGAAAATGTTTTTTTATAGTTCATTGGTACTCCCACTATCAAGTGAATGCTTTTTCCCCAATGTGAAAATATTTGGAAAAATACAATAATAACTTCTAAAGAACGCCTTAGCTGAACTTCAATAAAAGTTCCACATTAGAAGGTCTTTTGGACATCTTCTTTTCAGTCGCCTTGAAGGGCTATCGGGAATCGAATATAAGGCAAGTTGGGAAACTAGTGTGTTTCAGCCTGTATGGAGTTTATTTCAAAATTATTTTTACCTATCGTTCCATGATAAGCTCCATACCCACTCTAATCCGCTAATCACATCTTACCTCACACTCGATCTGAATAACTTTTCGAGGTTTCTGAAAAGGAGATGACCTAGAGAATTTCTGATGTAGAACTTTTATCCATTAGCTACTAAAGAGTTCTTTACAATAGGATAAGTCAAATAGAGGTTTTTTCCCGGAATTTTTGTAACGTTTAATTCTTATGTTTGTTGAAGTTGTCAGTAACTACGGAACTACGAAGATTAAAAAAATTATATTTTTATCACGTTTATGCCTTTGACTCATTAATGTAATCACTCCTCTCCTACCGTTATAAATTGTCACGGTTTTTTCGGTCCTGCCAGTAACAAGCTCCTCAATTCTCGACGGATTCCCTACTTCATTCATCAAAACATTCTCTTGCCCTTTCCTCCCAGGTTTTGGGGTATTCCACTAGTCCTTCTTTTTGTTTGGCCTTTTATTTAAACGTCAACCTAGTATGTCATCCTGGCAAGGCAACTCATGCATTTAAAAAACTTCATAAAATTCATCTTGATTTTATTTAATTTTATTACTTTATTATTCCTCATTAGTTCATAGGAATTAATGAAGATTTCTTTCTGATTAGTCCAATTTACAATCTGTTTCGAATTTTCATTTTTTCAATTTCTCTTTCTCCCTTAAAAGTATCATCTTAAGAAAGAAATGTAATGTTTATCAGATCAAAAATCCTTTGTACAATATTTATAACAGTCCCTCCAGCAACCAAGCCATCAACAGCTGATGAAGGCGTTTCTATTGGTTGATGGAAGAGATTACAATATCATACCAAATAAACTAACACAGTTAGAAAATAGCACCATTTATGACAGATCTTTGTTATTCTTTTCTGAATTATAATTAACAACGTATATGCTTTATGTTGTTATCAAGAAATGTTCCTAGCGGTTTTCTTATTCAATTCTTGAATTATTATTGGTATTTAATTGATTTGTTTTACTGTTTTAGCTCCAATAGTGATTTATTTTTAAGCCAAGGTATATATAGAAAATTGTTTGTTTCCTGTGACTATTTTGTTGTTTCTAAATCAATTTGATACATATTCTTTAAATATGTCAACAATGTTTCTCTAACAGCTTTTGTTTTTGTGGTATAGCTTACCAACCTTATTTAGTATTTTTACTTTGATTTTAAATTTTGTTTGACAGTAAAATGTATTCTGTTGTTGTTTTCGATAATCCAGATTGTATTTAAAATATTTGTTATATATATATTAGACTTTGTAAAAATTGCATATCATCAATACTTCAAAATAGATTTGTACAATCAGGACAAGCCATGGGTTCCTCATATTGTTTGCCAAAAATGTGTTGTGTGTCTACGGTTATGGTCCAGCTGGAAAAGAGATGCAGTGAAGTTTGTAACTTCCATAATTTGGCGAGAACCTAAAAACCATCATGACGACTGCTACTTCTGGGTTGTGAAAATAAACGGAATAAACCCTGGAAATCGAAGTTTTTCGTCATATCCTAAATTATCTTATGCTCAAAGATCTCAATTAAAATATAGAGAAGTACAACCCAGCACATCTAAACCCTCTGATGATCCAAATCTCTGTGAACGCAAACAAAATTTATCAAGTGATGACTCTGATCCAGATTACAAATGTAGCCTTTGAGAACATCAACCATTTAATCAGATTAATAACAAAATGAGGGATCTGAACTTACCGAAAGAATCTTCAGAATATCTTTAAAAGAAACAAATTTGCTAAATCCCGAAACCAACATTACTTTTTATCGTAACCGAGAAAAGAATCTGTTACCGTATTTTTCTCAAGAGAAGGAACTAGTCTTTTGTAACAATGTTGGTGGTATTTTGCAACAGATGAGTTTAATAAACTGCTAGCATAGGGATTGGAGTATTTTTATGGAAAGCAGCGAAAGAAGTTTAAAGTGTGTTTTGCTCCATAGCAGTAACAAGTACTATTGTACATTCAACAACTTTGAAAGAAGAATACACAAATATTTTATACAAAGAGATCTACCTAAAGTCATTTATTCAAGGAAATCCTTTAAAAGATCATTTGATAATAAATTTAATAAAATTTTGTCAACATTATGTATTAATTTCCTTACATTTTTTAATAAAAACAGTAAAACTTTATATTTCACAAAATAAAGCTGTTAGCAATCTGCCAGTATTTTTTTCATAGTCAGGGCCTTTAAAATAACCAGTAACAATTTAAAAAAAAATGAAGGAAACAAAAATTGTGTTGACCAGTGTAATATGTATTATGAATATGATGGTTATGGCATTTTACTGAAGAGTATGGAATGGTCAATCTAAAAGGACTTGGGAAAAACAGATTGTCGGTACTTTCCTTTGTGATTGGATTGATACCAACCGACCAATAGGATATTACCCCACCTCATATGGCACCGTAAAGTAGTGAGTAGCGATTGGAGGGGAACTTGGCGAGTGCGGATATTGAGAGAGTCCAACAAGTAGAGGTTTCATTGCTCCGACTCGGTTGCAGGCTAAATGCACCACTAATGTAGCTTGGAATGGACTCGTGCTTCAAATGCACTTTCTAGATTTCACAGGGATCGCCTTCGAGCCGCCGGCATTCGACACAGGCTCGCCCCGTCACAGTCGCGCAACTGCATTCCGCGCCGAAAACACTCTCCCGTCATCCTCTAAACCTTAATGGTCAAAAATAATTTGTTGGGCTTTTTGGTCTGTTTGTATATTGTTTGTTTTTACCGCTTTCAAAAACACACTGGGAATCCTGGGAGCGGATCATCTTCGACACACATTAAATATACGCGTCAATATAATACCTTACAAGAAAGAACGACAGAACAAGAAAGCAATAATATGTTTATATAATAAGCAGCGCAGTACTGCCGAATCGAAACTGGATTTGTAATATAATAAAATGAAAAGTATACTTTATTCTGCGACATCCTGTCTCTTAAGATAGAAGACAAATGCACAATTACTGGTACAATTGTCTAGCCGCATTATCTATAAGCAACACATCACAAAATCACGGCACAAATTACTAGCAGAACAAATAGAAACAAAAAGAAAAAAAAATATTATCATATATGAAAAATAAAAATACATCTACATACTTAACTATTCACTTATTTGCCGAATATTGATTATATACGTGATGGGAAAATAAATGATATATAAAATAAGTTAGGAAAGAAGCTTTACAAGAAGGAATTATTTAGGGAATTCCAAAAGGAAGCAGCACAATAGATAAAATATTTCTTAAGGGAAGCAGTTCTGTGGGATGAAAGGTACAGATTGAAAGGTTAGAACTTTATATTCAGGATGAAGATAGAAGTACGAGCAGTTATTATGTTAAGAACATAAATTTTTTTTTTGGTTTTTAGTGATTGGAATATATCTACCAAATATATCACACAATCATTCGACCAAGGAACTCTCGATTAAAATGAAAAAAGATTTTTTACCATTGATTTCCATAGATTCTTATGGATATCGGATGGAATAAAGTGAAGGCATCAGCAATTTTATTTGATCATTATGTAGCATTTCGTTATCTTATTGAGCCACTATGAATTTGCGAATCCACTAAATTACGAATTTCTTTCCTATATAAACCTTAATATTATAGTGGTTGAAACTAAAGTAAAGACTTTTCTTTTTTTTTTCCTATATTTTCACATTTAAGGTTACCTTTAAAGACCACATTTAAGGTCTTCTTTGATATTTTGATTTATTTTCAATTCTTGAATGGATGGCTGGAACAACGTTACACATAGCATAGCATTACTCTGGTATCTGGTGGGATCACAGGGTTGTAACATCATTCAGAATGTATATCGTAAGCTAGAGCATTATTTGGAAACGGAATTGGCCAAATAACCTAGACCCCATAGAACGATTTCCCGCTGAAAAAAGTAATCATGAAACCCAACGTTATTCAGGTTGTCATTCAATTAACTTTTTAGGTAATAAAACTGTTATATAGAATATAAATCAAAAATTTAATGCCTAAAATATGAATTCAGCATAATGTATACACAGGTTTTTATAATGCACACTATTCTGTAAAGTTTACAGCAAAAGAGAATAAACAGGAAATTAGAATCCCACAACTGAAACGTTTTTATCCGACTATTAATGGTATCATCGCTTAAAAATAGAAGGATCTATGAATAAAACAACTTAATCCATTGCTCATTTTACATCTTTGCAACCTATTATCAAAACTAGGTAGAAAACAAAAGTGAAAAACACAGATTAAAATAATATTCAAATTTTATTTTTTTACTTTTTTGCTTCATTCTTACCTGATTGAATATATATATTCAATCTGTTGAGTGCATGAAGGGGAGCAGAACCCATTAGTACCTTCTCCTGTCTTGATTTCTTTCTTTTTTTTTCTAGCCTATGAGATCCCTTCGTTCTGCTACGTTTTAGCCTTCTATTCTGGTATTCTGGTGAAGTGGCCATGTCATTTACAATTGTTGGGATATTGTAGTAGTTGTTTGTGGAATCGTTTGTTGTTGGTCCGTCTATGCACATTAACCGTACGTACATGTGAAAGTCAGTATGAAGAGTTATGTCGCTTACGTACCTGGATGTTTTTGTGATAGTCCTTGGAGTTTATTGATAATTGTGTTTTTAGCAGTTCCGTATGTGTGTGAAACGTGAGACCAAATATGTTTCAGTAAATATAAGAGTTATAATTATACTATCAGAATTATAATTAAATATGTGTACTGGAGCTTCATGTTACTCCGGCTTGGAATAAATGCACCCTAAATATAACGTTAAATAAATACGAAATATCATTTTTATTCGTTTGATTATTAACTTTGCCACCTGTTAGCTTCACCCAACCTTAACGTTAAAATGCGTTTCAAAAATTATAAATCGTCTTACCCTATTTTACGTGGTTCAAATATTAATTTTTTCTTCAATTAGATTTAGGATACCAAACGGTATTCCAACCGAATTTCTATAACCACGTCTTTAACAATGAAGATAATTGCAATAGTATGGCTTTTACTATTTTTAATAAGTGTATCTACTTCTTTCTATTATTATTTTTGTATTCATGCTGATAAAAGATATAAGGAAGTATGGAGTAAACAATTCAACTATAAAATGGAGTCACATATAACTCATTTAATCTCCACAACGTTGCTCTTGATGGTTTCAAACGTTGAATTACGACTTCTAATTAAGAAAGGAAGACAGTGTCCAGTAAAAAGGACAATTTTTAAAAGGATAACAATTTGCTTTTCGGGAAGGGGAGACCGAAGGGTATTTGGTCATTTTTATATTTTTGAAAACTGATTAAATTGTGTTGTGTTTTAAAGAACATGCTCCTCCGGTGCAACCCCTTTTACAGGACACTCCTCCTTCCGGCTTACTTTTTCTGGTATTTAACCTTTTTTTAATATGTTTAACTATTTTATACTGAAAAAAAATTGTATACTCTCTCTTTAATGCTAAAGTATGAGAATTCGTTCTGAAGAATACTTGATAATATGGTTTTACCATTTTAAATCGTTTTTAAAAAGATAACAACTAAGGTCATTTTTGGGTTCAACGCACCAAGACATACAGGAATCCATCATCAGATGAAATAAAACAGAACCATTTAAAGATTGACAACATGCTTTCTTGTGTTTGTCATATTTGCTTATATATACAGTCATATTGTTAAATATACATTATATTTGCTATAGAAATTTTATTAAAAATGATTAATTACTTTTATTTTATCTATTGGTATGTAATTGTACTGTAATGGATAATATTCCAAGAGGACTAATCTGCCTTCCAGTTACGAAAAATCAGCTTGTGGGAAATTCGTAAGTTTTTATTAAATAAAAAAAATATTATTCCAGATCTGTGGGTTAATTTTTAAATATATATATATATATATATATATATATATATATATATATATATATATATATATATATATATACAGTAAATAAAAAAACAATAACAGTTGTTGATTTTTAAAAAAATTCAAGCAGGTAAAACAAAATGTCTTGTACACACACTACAATTTAACGTTAAAAAATATCAGATTTTGAGTTACTCAGCATAATAATCAGTCTTGAGTGGGAAATTAACGAGAAATACAAATAATGGAAGATGGGAATATCAGGGAAATTAATTGAAAAATTTAGGGTTTTTGCGTCTTAGTAATAGCAAGTTTTTATCTGAACAAATGCAGTAACACCTGGTTTGCATTTAGTTTTAAGACATTTCTTCGGAGAACTGGTCTGTTATCGAGCCTAAAGACTAGCTACTGTTTGCTCTTCGTGTTATATCCTTCTTCTTCTGACCGTGCCGTCGCATACCCCGAGCAACGCCAGGACCGACGCGTTCCATCCCGTAGCGAAGACCGCACCCAGAAGAGAGTGCAAATGGTTGAGTAAATTCCACTCTAAGTGGCGGGCAAACAACTCATCCCCGTGTCAACCCGTAGCTACGTGACCATCAGCTTGCGCAATATCTCACCGGCCGGAGTGCAAGGGATACCCGGTTGCAAAACTGTGGCGCCATCTCCTTCATTAGGCACGAAGATCCTGCGATGAAGGAAGTGGAGTATACGATCTTGTAAGGGGACGTCGAGGGAGGTCTCCAAGTAGTTGTTACCTTTATCTCCAGCAAGGCCATATATGAAGAGCCCTGTGTCGTCCTCCTAACTAGACACCTTATGGTTCTATGAATTAGTAGCATTTACTGCTTTCTGTATTAAGCAAGATGGAGAATGTGCGTCTCGGAAGATAAAACGACCAGTCCGCTAGGCTGATACTGTTGAAGCTTGTAAGCAATATGGCCTGTACATGTTCGAAATCCTCATAAAACCTAATAACAAATGGTCCATCTGTGCAACGGCGAAAGGGAATTACATTGGTTCATTTAATTATCAGCTGTTTTTATATAATCCTACATCACGTCGAATAGAAAACCAGTCCGTTTTTCGAAGTGGTTTTGCAAATATATATAAAAACATTTTGTTAGAACCATTACATAATGTATTATGGAATAAATCAAAATCGATATTGACAGGATCATGTAGTTTAGCACTCCTTAGTGTACATCTGAACTATAATATTTCACTAGATATACTTGCTCTGAAATTTATCAATGAAAACAAACTAAAACTTATTTGCATGTGGATTCATAACGTCTTTCTTAAGGTATTTAAAAAAAAATTATCCTTTAGATATGTATCTATAATTTTCAGTATTACTTAATATGCTTTAACACTAAGCCTACCTTGACGGGTCAAATAAACGTTTTCGGTAATTTGATCAAATTCGGGAATAAATAAAAACATCCCCCAGGATATGTATCTGGTGGTCTATACTTTTTTGTTGTAACTTTTTTTTCACCCTCAAAAATATAACATTTTGACAAGCTCTAGCTCTGATGGTGTTGCTTTGATCGAAAATTTTACGACAGTTTTCCATCAGACTTAATGGAAAAAAGTTTGTGTTATATAAAATTTGTCATTAGGACCTATAGTTTAGCAGCTATATTAGTTTGAATGATAGAAATCAAGTTTTGCCTACATTTTTTTTTAGAATTTGGAGCATTTTTTGAAACACTCCTGTTCTTTTGGTGTTGCTGGATCGAAAATTTGACGACAGTTTCCTTTTCAGAAATTAAATTGATAATATTTTTTGTTGTATAACACTGGTCGCTAGGACCTACGATTTAGGAACTATATTGGTTTGAATGATAAAAGTCGCATTTGAAACCGATGTTTTCTCTCGACATTGGTTATTTCAAATAATCATTGATTGTTGATTTAATTAAATTATTAATTTAAGTAATTTGGCTTTTCAGTTCTATGTAAATTGGGAAAATCAGTAGATTATAGATAGACACATTCATGTTCTATTGTTTTTCCCAATCAGGGAGAAATTGAGTTTTTTTGGCTGAAGCTCATGCAAACAACATTCATTAATTTGCTTTTTGACATTAATACTTTTATTAAATAAATATATCAAAAGTGTTCTTTCAATATCACACAAGTGCAGGTGTGTAACGATGTTTTTTTTTTTAAGAAAAATAAAGCAAAAGTCAGCAATTAACTTTACTAAGCTTTGATAATTTTTAGTGAAATTTGGAATTCAATCTTGCCGAAATGTTAGCATGTTTATGAAATTTCTTTGACGAATCTATATTAGGAATATATATCACACAAAACTAGCTTACATGTAATTGTGAATAAATACGTATGTAAATTGCTAAAATAGCAGTTTTCTAATCGTTACGAATTTAATTACGAATTAAAAAATTTTAACAATGACAGAAAACCGATACTGTGATATAAAAATAGTGAAATAAAATAATTTAGAAATATTAGGTTACTTAAGTTCTTTATTCAGGATTATAGAGGTTATTGAATTTATTTTTTGTTAATATCAAAATCTTTCTATAATTTGATTATTATAAATTAAAAAAAAGTTCCTAGTTCAGGATCAAATAACAAACTAAAATAAAAATTTTATCATTATATTTTTATTATAATTAATAAAAATGGCCGGCAAGTCGCCACGTTCCGCCGATTAGTCGTCACATCTCTAATATTTATATTTATTTTTTTAATTTGAAATAATATTTATATTGTAGTACTTTGACTACACTAAAAGTAGTAAATATTCCTTTATATTTAATACATTTTTTAATAAATTAGAAAAAATAAAGTAGATTATAATGGATTGTCAAGGTGGTTGATAAAACAACATCACACAAAACTATTCATCACACAAATTCTGGAATTCATTTCTACACCGAACCATAAATCTTTTCAATATTCAGTGACACAGATATATATGTTCTCAAGTTAATTAATATGTTTTTTCTGGGTGATCTTTGAATAGCTTACCCATTCAAACCGGCGGACTAGCGTTCTCTAAAGTCGAGTTTTCCACATTCTACCGATGAATAGAAATGTCAGTTCTGCTGTATTTCAAGAAAGCCCCAAAATAAGTTTTATGTTCCTGGGTCCGAATAGCTTGTTTGATGCTTCTCTGGAATATTAATAAAATGCTGAACGATCTAACAAAGTACAATAAATCATAACGAAGTAAATCTTCCGTTAAGTTGAATAATCTTCACGAGGCCGAAGTTGCTGAGAGCTGACAAAACACATTACATCTCTTTGTAATTTACGTCTTCAGAGGCAAGGGCGGAACATTATGGAAAATTTTAATAATTACAAAGCTCTTTCGAAACTATCCAGCGCTCCCTTGACCTACCTTTGGTTAGCAATTCGATCCAATTAAAAAAACAATATAGTTATTTACTTAATTTATATGGCAAAGGAATAATAGTTCACTATAACAATAATTACAAAATTTATTTTTTTATTTTAGAAAAACTGTTAGTACCTGTTATCATAGTAGCATTTAACCCGGCGTTGGTCGCTAGATAAGCATTTCCCTCACCCTTCTAAAAATTATTTAATAAGTCCGTCAGAATTTAACTTTCATCGCTGACCCTCATTATGGCTGATTTTAGGACATTTATGAATAAGAATATTTAGTTTATAAGTAAAACGGATGCAGGTGGCCTGGATAAGGGATATTTTTACTGAAAATTGCCCATGTCCACACTCCTCAGTATCAGCTTATCTCTCGTGCAGTTTATTTGTGACATTTTACTGAGCGAGTTTTCTAATTTCTTTCGATTGATTAGTATTTATTTGGGTGCAAAACCAGTCGTGGATCTAACATGCTTGATTTGTTAGACAAAAGGCTAGCTGAGAATATAAATTGTAAGTAGTTGATAAATCGTCGTAAATTGTATTTATAGTATTTTTCAATCATTTACTAGGAATCTGAAATTTTCACTATTCCAGATTCTTGTTTGTGGCTGCTCGAGACAGTACAAAATAGATCTGGAATAGGTGTGTCGAAGAAATAATAAAAGTAAATTGTATAAAGTATAATGTTCCAATTCACAATGAACATATCAAACATACTTGTAATAATTGTATATAAATAGAAGAAAATAATCTAGCTGAAGAAAAACATTATTTTGTAAATAGTAAAATATTTAATTTGTGTTGTTTTATAATAAATCTTTGTAAATTTTGTAAAAATATATTTTTAATCCTTATGCTGCGTACTAAAATCATAATGTATCGATAATGATGGCATTTATTTACCATTTATAACTACATATTTTGTAACATAAAACTGTATTTTTTATGAAAATCAAAGAAGTGAGAGAAATGCCCGCCTAGCGACTAACAGTGTACCAGATCGGCTAGCGACCAAGCCGGGTTTATGAATATTTAAAAATTCGAAAATGAAAAATATATATCTAAGCACCACCTGCTAAGATGGACTTATTATTATTATGGGCTGTCCGGAAGTTATCGCAGGTTTATGGTTTTAACTATAATTAAAAAGTAAATAAACTTTGTTATTATTCAAAATACTCTTCACTACTCTCAATATATTTCTGCTAACGAGTTAATAAGCTTTCTGTGCCCAGTGAATAGAAGTTTGATTCTTTGGTAATAAACACAAAAACGTAATTTCTATTGTTTGGATTATGTAATCGTTAATCTGTAAAAAAGCGGCCCAGGTCTCTAAAAAAAATAGTAGTCGGTTAGCGAGAAGTCTGGAGAGTCGAAGCAGTTTTACAATCGAGCTGAAATTTTCTTGAGGTCATACGTAAGACACGGAGCAAGCATTGCACCCTGAGGTACACAAGTTTCGAGCTTTTTTACTTTTCCGATTTTCTTGAGTTGGTCAGCGACGGTGGATTTTTTGGCTGAGTTCTTAAACATTTGTTTTGAATTTTTCTTCCACAAAAATTCTCAGAACATCTTCACCTAGGGACGTGGAATCTTTTCATGACTAAAATCTTCTCCCTGATATTGTTTGTTGCTTTTTGTTTATTGGGGCTTATCGTCCCTACGCGCTCCTAGGGCAGGAAAGACCAATAAAGATCCATAGGATAACAACCTATTCTAGCTAGGGAGGGAAGGTAAAGATTCATTTCACAGGTCCACCACGACATAAATTCTAATCCGCCAAGATGGGAATCGAACAAGTGATCTCAACTAAGAACGCTAAGCTCCGCGCCCGACCGCGCTCGGCCATCGAGCTCACCCCGATTTGTTTTTTTAAGCCACCGTTGAAGGATGCAATCACTGACACTAACATCCTAGAATTCGTTGTTTTATGTGGTTTTGCATGCTTCTGTTTGGACCTATTAACTCATAAAAAAAAGACGAAAACCATCCCTTACATTTTAATTACATACCACAAAAACCAACATTATGTTGTCATTTTTTATTACCTCAGATTGAACCTACATATATTAAAGCTAGAATATGGTTCAAAGCCTTGTAAATTGAAAATTACGAGCAAAAAAAAACAGACTTTAAAGGTCTTTTAAATAAATAAAGTTCTACTGTCGAATTGAAGAACTGAAGTAAAAAAACAATAGGAAATAAATTTAGGAAGAATTTTTATATTAATGTATTGATATAATTATTATACACACACGGAACACGTAGTACCGGCTGAATAGATTAAATTTGTGTCGACAATCATTAAACTCTCGATTTATTTTAAAATTTGTATTAATTTTGAACTAATTAATTTCTATAATTCGAAACTATATTTATTCTAGAAATTAGCATTTTAAAAACACAGTTATGCAATCTCATAGCTAAAAAAAGATGCAATTTTAAATTAAATCAACTAAAGCTACAAAAAATCCAATTTTCCCAAATCTCCGATCCCTCATTATAATCTAGATTGTTTTTCTTGTCTATTTTCAGTGGTTTAATGGCTCGTTTAATTAAAGGTCAATATTAGATGATCTTTAAAATGATATTATATAACTTTTGATAATGTAAATCTCAAAAAAAAAACAACAAATAAAACGGCTAAATTATTTTATTATTATTTTTTTAAAGCCTCTTATTTCTACCATTACAGAGTTCTGCACATTTTTCTCTTTCTGCTTCTAAGTTTATGAAGAATTCATATTTCATCCATAATAATTCTGTATATCGATTGAAGTATGGTTGAAAAACGATAAGATTATAGGCTGATATTTTTTTTTTGTTTTTTTATTTATTTATTTTATTTTATTTGTGTCATTCTTTCGTTTTAAAATAAACCTAAAACAAGAGATTTGAGGTTTCAAATTGTTGTATTTGGTTGTGTTTTACGATCCTTTTCAATATTACATTGGGGAATAAGTGCAATTTGCCTTATGTTTAAATAGAATAGTGCACCACACTGTGAAATTGGAATATGTCACGCATTTACGTATATGTGTGTGTGTATTATTTCCAAACTCATTTTTTAGTAAGTTGGCTGAAACACTCAGATAAACTATGTTTTTTTAAAAGTTTTTCATCACTATTAAATTAAGAAAAAATATAATAGTATTTCGTTCTATAAAAATCAGAACAAAAAAAACAAAAAAAAAACGAGACAGACTGATATCACCGATTGTCCAGTTAGTTGACCGATAGATTTGCCCTTGTAGGATAATTTTGCTCCAAAATGATGAAAAATTATTTGTTATGCCATTTTATTCGGTTTCACTTTACTTGGGAAATAACAATTTAAAAAATGATATCTGATCATTCGAAATTATTCACAACAGAATGGTAATTTGGAACATTTCAAATCCCAACGTTTATTCGAATCAAGAGCTAAGTTGTTTATTTGCGTGCTGAAAATTATCTAAACATTATTTTATAATATAATGAGTGCAATAAAATTAGGTATCAGTAATAATTATTATAGTGTATTATTAACATGATAATAATTGTTAATCTTTGGGAGAACAAAATCTACAAATTAGATCAGTATGCCTATGGTTCATAGGATAGTGCGAAATCACATAATTGTTCTCTTTGAAGGCAAATTTCGGAATTAGATATCAAGGAAGTTCAATAAGTTCAATGATCAAGTTTATCAAGCCCTTGCAGTTGCCTATTATCAAATGTGTCTAGCCTAGTTAGGGTTAATTCACACATGATTTCTAATTAATTTATTATTATTATAAATATCATTAATAGTTTAAAGGTTGGGCGTGATTTCGGCCAAATCTTCTCCACTCACAACCGCTGTCTAAGAAATAGTGCATCCTGACCAAAGTTCTGAGCCCAAGATTCCTCATGGCTTGTTGTGGTAGATTGTTTTTTTTTTTCTTTTGATACTACACAAGCGTTCAAAGCTCCCAATAAATTACAAAGAACTTATTTACATGACAGTAATTAGACCCAGTTGCACATACTGGGCTTCACTAAAACTTCCAATACTTCTCGTGTCCAAACCTTACAATCCTAAATCCTTCGTAAAATTCTCAATGGTCCTTATTATGACACCAACTTATCCATAAAGATCTTAATGTTCTATATGGAACCGATTTGGTCCACATCAGATACCTGTCCTTTCATAGTAAACTCCATATCCACTCGAATCCACTAGTCTTCTAACTCGCCTCACACTCAATACCCGGTAATCCTCAGTGGCGTCTGAAAAGAAGATGGCCAAGATACCTTGTATAGAACTTTTATTTAAGTACTACTAGTGAGTAGATCTTTACATCTTATTGACATGTCATTTCAACGATTTTCCACAAATTTAATTGTATATAATGCATACAGTTGTAATTATCAATAAATAGTTAACTAATGAAATAAAAATCTTAACCTTATATTAGAATCAGGGATCTCCTTTACGCTTTCGTCATCACACCTGGCAGTTATTATTATTAATGCACGCCGACAGGTATTGCACCTTTGCAATCAACAAGCACCTGTGGCCCTTCTTCAATATTTATCCTCCCATCTATAACTCAGCGCTCGATACAAGGATCCGAGACTTATGCGACGGTTTCTATTAAGTTCGAAGTTGGCTCACCCACACGCTCACTTGATGCAAATTTTAAAACCGGCCACAAGGCTAAATAACTTACAACTTGTCTCTGAGGTGGTGTGGTCAGTAGGAGAATGTAAGAGGTAATATTGTGATCCCCTGTCGGAAGTTGTTGGCAGTACTCGATGGGCTTTGAGGAATCCTTTTAGTTCATAAATGAATAGCAATCACAACTGGTGCAAAATATATGAAACCTAATCAAATTTGAGAATAAATTAGGGGAAAAAAACAAACAAAAAAAAAACCTAATTTCAGTATTTTTAAATAAAAAGCCGTTATGTCCATTTACTAAAAGGAAATAATAATACAAAATACCAATTTTTGACAAGACAAAAAAATTGATCACACATTAAACCTATTTTCAAAATTTTATTCTAGGAGTGGTTTTAAACTTAAGTTTAAGTAAGTTTTAAATGTCAATGCTTGCTAGCATAATCAGATGATGTCCATTTTGTTTTGGACATAGCGGGTTTATATTTAAAAGTTGGACCAAAAATTAACTATTCGGTAATTTTTTTACTGTTTATTGACTTTTCATAGTTCTTTTATTTATTATGGATTATATATATAAAATATTTTATAGTTTATATATTTAATCTAGGTAACAAAGTGCTTTTTTTAAAAAAAAAAGAATCTCAATGGAAGTGGCAATTAATTCATCAATCTTAATTGCACTGATCCATCTATTCCATCATGCAATTCAAGTGAAAATCACCTAAATCCAAACAGCTCCTTTAGCTTTTGTGAGTCTTTTTGTTGGGTTCTATTAGTTTTTGATGTATTTCTTTTATGCTATAGGCATAGGCGCTTTTAAGCTTATGTATATATATGACCCTGAACGACTCATTTTGTTCAGTGAAATTTCCTCCTACTATCAATTTAAATAGATTTTAATTCGTTATTAAAAAAATCCCTTATTTAAATAATAATAATATAATTTTTTTAAAATTATTATACCCTTATTAAAGACGTTATGAAAAACAATTATTGGCGGTACTATGTAGGGCAGCAACAAAATTCATTGGAGAGATTTGACGTTCAAAAACTCTTTAAAAGATGAAACATTGACTTTATTTTCAAATAATATGACGTCACATTTACTAGAATTATTTTATTTTGTACACAGTTGTATATTTAATAAATTGCTTACAAAAATAAATAAATAATATTGTCTTAAATAAGGGAATAGTATTTTTATTCAGATTTCATATTATTATTATACCTTAGTACATTATGTCTATTATCAACAACTTTCTCATTTTGTAACATAAAAAAAAAAAGAAAAAAAGAAGCAAAAAATAAAAAAACTAAAATCATGCAGGGATAAAGAGGGTAACTTGAATAAAAGACCAAGACGTAATAAAGAAGTGGAACTTAAAAATTTTCCCCTGGAGCTAATATAATAATGGTGTAATTAAGTAATTTAAATGGCATTATCTAAAGAAATATTGAAATGAAAAGTTTTTCCATTTTGTATTATGTCATATAAAAAAAAAAAAGAAAATCGTTTTAAATATATTTGACGTTCACATTATCAACTTAAATCAATTTAATATTTATAAAACTTAGTTAATTTAGGAATTCCTTGTTCACGTAGATCTGCACCAAAAGAACATTCAAACCTTCTTCCTCAAATAAGTAACATTATCAAAAAATATACGAATTTCCATTCGTACATAAGGTCGTACATTAATTTACTTTAGTTTCCATATTATTTATTTCTTTATTATTATTATTATTTGAAATTAATGTATTTTATGTAATTTAAAAAAATAATAAAGAAAAAAAAGGGCGATGATAACCTTCAGCAGTTTTTTGTCCCTAAAATCCAATATACATACATGCAATATTTATTAAACAAAATGGATTTTTCAAGATTTTGTATTATATAATCTGTATATTATATTATATACGTAAACTTTTTTTTTTCTTGAAATATAATCGCATCAATAAATCTAAAACAGTCAATAATAATCTGAAGAAATCACACCTTCAACAAGTTAATATCCTAAATGACATAAAAGAGTTAAGGCCTTAAGAATGTGATCAATTAAAGAAAATAGGTCCTGGACTGCTCATAAACCTTTACGGCTGGAAATAATCATGTTATTGATGTGAGTCATTAAAAGGTAACTTGTATTGTGAATTTGACAAACAAAATTAATACATTTTTGTTGTTTTTCTTCCAATAAAATGTATTTTGTTTAATTTCTAGCACAAATTATGTAATTAAAGTTAAATGAGTTCTGTAAGAACCCAAAGTGGGTCCTCAAAAAAGGCAGAAGACCCTAAAATTAATTACCAAACTCAAAATAAAAAATTACTATGAAAATAAACTTTCAAAAAACTTAGCTTATGGGTGTTACATTTAACAGGAACCTTAAGTTTTGGGGCAGCCTTTTTCAAAAAAATAAAAAGCGAGATTAAAATCGTAAATGCCGAAACATTTGTATCTTGCTTCAAGCTAGTCTCAACGTTTGATATTAATTATGTATGGATGTATGTACCATCTATCACTGCTGTATTCTTGCAATTTGGCATCATTGTTTTCAAATATAGGGAATACTGCATAAAACCTACTGCAATCATTTCAAAACTGAATATTGTGAATGATCGTAAAAGGAACAACAATGCAACAAGATAAAACATCTAAGTTTTGTAAAGAGTTAAAATTTATTATAATTATGGAGTTTTTAGACAAAACAAAAGGTTCCATGGAACATATATCAAACCCTCTTGATATTAACAGATTGCACCAGAACAAACAAACTGCTTAAGGTGATTTTCAATGCCGTCAAATTTTCAATCCGAGCAATTTCAATAGCTTACGGCTATTTCAATAGCTTGAGCAATTTCAATAGAGTACGTCCAAAAAGCCCCGAAACTTAAATAATGTAGACAAAACGTGATTTTTTTTATTCAAACCAATATAGCTCCTAAACGGTAGATCCTAGTTACAAATGTTATATAACACCAAATATTTTCCATCAAATTTTTAAGAAGAAAACTGTCATAAATTTTTTGATCCGAGCAAGACCAACAGAGCTAGAGTGTGTCAAAATGTTATATTTTTGTTGATAGTAAAAAAAACGTTACAACAAAAAAGTGTAGAGAAAATGTTGGTATTCATTGAAGCCAATATAGCTCCTTAACGGTAGGTCCTAGGGACAAATATTACTCAAAAAACACAGCACCAACAGATCAAAAGCGTGTCAAAATGTGTTACAAAGTCAAAAAATTACAATAATCCTCCGATGCGTCTGAAAAGATGATGTCTAATAGACATAATGTCGAATTTTAATGAAGGGCTACCAGTGAGTAGTTACTCATTGTGTATAATCTATACAGTTGTAAATATAAATAAATGGTTATAAATCATAATATGACCTAGATACATTCTGATATAGAACTTTTATTAAAGTGCTAGCAATGTGTAGTTGCTATACAAGTTACTGGAATTATAATTCCACATATTTACTTAACGTGTTTATTTTATATAGTTGTAAAAAGCATTACACCAAAAAAAAAATAAAATAAAAAATAGAAGAAAGAAAATGGTTTTAGCCTGTTTTATAATTCTTCATAGGATGGGGCTCACAAATGAAGAGAAAGGGTTAAATGAATGTATAATTGACTGGAACGTTCGCATACTTCTTTTTTTTCTTGCCTACAAAAATATTTAGGGAAAGAGTAATTATTTCTTCTATATTTTCGATATTTTAGTATGAACTTATTATTTGACGAATAAAAGTAATATTTTTACAGCTCGGTCATGGATTTAAAACAAGAATTCCTTTTGAGTGGTCAATTTCGCAATCGTTAATTACTTAGTAATAGTTATCATTATTTTTAATAGCACAACATTACTTTATTCAATAAAAATTTACTATAGTTTTATAGTTTTTCTTTTTCATTTATTATTCGCAATAATTATTTTTATAACTGCTCACTATTCATCCATTTTAATGCACAATTTAAATTCATCAAGGCATCAAATCGAAATATTTTCGATTCAATTCTGTTTAGATGGACGTTTTAGTGATTCATTTCGTTTGAATTGTAACAGAAATCATTTCAGATAAAGAATGATTGTCTCTTTAAGCGCAGATTAAAAGCGTCATAAAAATCTAAATGGATTTATGAGCAAATTCAATTTCGATCAAAAGGATTCAAAAAGCAAATTATTTAAAAAACGGTAACTTTCGGATACTGCTTGCAGATCTCAACACTATTCAATCTATGAAATACGTTTATTTTTTTTCGTTTTGAATTAACATTAGTGATATTATTTTTTAAAGATAAATACATACTAAATATCAATAGAGACTCAATTTAGATTGCATAAATATAAGTCTAACTTCAGATTTAATAATCTAACTTCATTATAAACTAGCTTCACGCACCGCGGCTGCGCCCGCTCTTTTAATTATATTTATCTATGGATAAAAATATTGTACTGAATTATGCAATCGAGCATTATTTTTTCAATGATACTTTCTCTCATAGCACTAATTTTTAGCCAGGTTAAAATTTTACTAATTAGCTGTTTGAAGATTAAATGACAACATATTTGTACATCCAATTTTCAATTTTAAAATATGCATTGCTAATGGAAACTTTTGCGGATAATGGGCAGGAGTATCAGTGCTTGTAACTGAAGGCCCATAAATCATATTTTTGCACACAATATCCAAAAGGATCGACAATTTGATTTGGTAATAATTTTTATTCTGCAGAAATAATTTTAATGATTTCATAGCATCCCAAACACTCCAATCTCATATTATAAACCTTCAAGAATGGTGTCAAAATTGGAGAATTAAAATAAATCCAAATAAATCCCATCAAATAACCTTTACCCTTCGTTGTAAACCAACGACTTCCTCTCCTGCAGTATCCTTTAATAATATCCCACTGATCCCTGTTGAACAGATCCGCTAGCTAGTCTAGTAGGGCTCCAACTGGACAAACATTTAACTTGGAATCCACATACAAGACTAAAACGTCAGGAAACTGCTCTTCGTTTTCGACTTCAACATTTACTAGACAAACATTCAAAACTTCCGATTTTCTACAAAAAAAACTCATTTACATGACAGTTATCAGACCTAGTTGGACATATGGAATTGAGCGTTGGGGCTCCACCAAACCATCTAACTCACCTCGTATTCAATCCTTGCAATCCAAAATCCTTCGTATAATCCCTAATGTTCCATACTGAACTAATCCATAAAGACCTCAATGTTCCTTATGTTCATGATTTAGCCCAAACCTATCCTTTCTTAGTAAAGTCCATAACCATTTAAATCCACTAGTCTCTCAACTTGCTTCCTATTCTATTCCTGACAACCCTCCGATGCGTCTGTAAAGAAGATGGCCTCGGGAGCTTCTCAAATAGAACTTTTATTGAAGTACTAGCAATGGGTAGTTGCTTCATAAGCACTTCTCATTTTATTATTTTTTGTCATTATGACATTTACTGGATGTATGTTTTTATATACAGTTGAAAATTTCAATAAATAGATACAAAAAAAAAATGATTTCATATGGTTGTATCTTAATTTCTAGTGGATCTAAATCTACGACAAAGTAGCAAACTCGTTTCTACCCCTCAACATTTAAATTTAAATTTTTATTATTTTTCATTACCGCTAAATCGTTGTAAAACTTTGAAGATGATGCAGTTAAAATTTGTAACAGATTGGTGCTGTAGTTTAACCACTGTAAATTCTACTGCGGAATGGTACTAACCTAACCACATATCTTTTGATTTTCAACCTTCTCTGGGATCCACAGGTCACACCATATTTAAATATTTTTTAGTAATTTAATTTAATATAAGTAAATTTCATAATCAATCGTAACTCTTTGGAATATGTCTTGGAAAATGTCGCTCGCCACCTATCGGTACATTTTCAAACTTTAATGTTATCCACATATTATGGCTTTTTTTTTATATCAAATTAAATGAAAATCAGTTGATTTTATTCTTGCTAGACCTCCCTGGAATTATAAAGATGATTTAGTTAAAATTTGGTAGAGGTTGATTGAGTTGTTTTCGTGGTTAGTGATCAGAAACGAAAATTGGGTTGTCCTTTAATATAGTAGTAAAGATAAAGCAAAATAAAATATTACCTAAAATTACAGAACAATCCCAATAATATCGGTTCATTGCAGTTCTCACGTAACCATATAGAAATGTGTTATTATATCTTATATCATAATACGTAATTTAGGTAAATCATAGCATGTAATAATTAAACGTAATATTATGTTAGCTTACATAGTTTCTATACGTCTAATTTACCATATTATGTATACTAAACTATAAAACTGATTTGGTTGGTTCCTACTATGCCCAAATTATCAAAAAGATAAATTTTTAAATTTAGAAGACAAAAAGAAAAACAAATATTTAAAACACTCGTCCAAGTTTCCAAGAGTGCCGACGTTTCGACCTGCCTTTCAAATCTTCTTCATAAAAGTGTTATTTTTAGCATAGAAAATATAACATTTTCAGACACAGTCAACCATACTATTTTTAATAAATATTTAAAATGTTTGATGGCCAAAATTCAGGGATGAAACGGTGATAATAATTGGAATAAAAATATGATTTACTAGCCATATAAGTAGTGATAATGCAGTCGATTATCTACAAAAGCTTTTTAATAGTCTCTACTCATTTGGATAACCAACTCATTAATTACAATTAAAAATTGAATGCCCAATTATGCCTTTGTTTTCTTCGAACACCTTATATGTGCAATTTCAAGCATGTTAAAAATTACTGCTATGCGTGAAAATATTATTGAAGAAATAGTGTTCAATCGCATAAAACTTCAATTATTACTTAAAATTACCCATGTTCTTTAGTTATATGATCGGGCGAAGCCTCAACATAGGATACTAGTTTTAAATAACTAAATAACCAAGGAATAGTCGTATTGAAGGCTTACAGATATAAACTTAATTGACCAAAGCAATATTCTTAAAAAAATTTCAACATCTACAAAGAGGACATGAATAATAACAGAAACCCCAAATCTCTCGAACTTTCTGACTGAAACAAGTAGGCAAAATATTTTAAATCTATTTGACATAGACAAAAATATAATGATTAAAGTGTTTAAGAGAAAATCGAAACTAGATGACAATTCGCCTGAGGCTGCTCCACGATACCTTTATTTAGTTTTCTTACGCCAATGACATACAATTAAGACCATACATCAGTTGTTTTTTTTTTGTGTTTTTTTTTTTAATCATTCCTGTTGTTTATTCACGGTTTTAGACCTATCGTCCTGGTATACAGAAATTTCAAAAGATAGCTTAAATTGCATATCAAAATATGGGTCTATAAAATAAAATACTTACATTTCCTAGATATTTCCTTCACTTGGACTGTTCTATTATGTAATTGAATATATTTATATAATAATATTGCATTGTATTCTTGTTTTTAGCCAGATTAAATTAATCTTGAAATGTAAAAAAAAAAAAATTATTAAAAAACAGAAAATATATAAAATAGATAAATAAGTTGGAGGGTGTTATATTTTATTCTACGTTATTTATTTTATATTATATATCCTTCTACAAACAAAATATCAAATAATAAAAGAAATAAAGATTTACCTGTATCAAGCAATATATTACAGATGATGATAGTAATTTATACAACGAATACTAAATAATATCATAATTTGTTAAAATATATCTTAGTTCAAAAGTATAGTTATTTTTTGCAAACCATGCTTTTTATGATACGTAACGGCACGTAATAACTATGATAACGTTTCATTACCCGCTTTCATCTAACATATGGTTTTCTTTAAACGCGCTATTTTTTTTTTAAATTGTTCAAATCAAGTACACATATCATTGAGTCACCTAAATATATAATAATCCAGAACATTAAAATATTCCTTTGAGGGAATATAAAAAATCATATATCAAGAAATTAAAAAAAAAAAAAAAAAAAAAAAAAAATTACAAATTATTTGATAAATAAAAAACGTTTTTTCTTATTTTTAATATTCGGTAAACGGATTTCATTTGAAACGCGTTATTTCCTCGTTTGATTCAGCAGGGACTTGAACCGGCTTAAGGCGACACCAGGAATCGATAACTTTGAACCGAAGGAGAGGAAATGATTTTTCACGCCAATTCCGTCACGGTTATTAAACGTATAATTTTAAATACCTTCAAAAGAGAAGAATAAACTAAACTCAGTGGAAGCTCCAAGACAGGTATTGAAAAAACAATATTCTATTGAACGCTTCTCAGGCGCGATTGTTAAATGAAGAACTTAAGAAACTACGTAAAGATGAATTGTAGAATATTTGGATTAAATTGTTTGAAGTGTGTCCTTTATATATATATATATATATATTATACACACCAACAAGCCAAAAAATCTACCGAACTAAATTTTTCATTTTCTAGGCTGAAAGTTTAATTTTTTTTTCAGGTGTTCATGTCCACTAATATTTTACTCGAGCATATAAAACTTATCAGAATTATTGAAAATAATAATTAAATAAAATACAGCAGCATTTGAAAATATTAACAAGCAATTTTAAATCTACGGTTTTTTTTTTTTTTTTTTTTTTTTAATTAATAGGGTTTTCTTTTACAGTTAAGAGGATTTTGTTTCTTTTTATTTAGTTTACTTGTACATATTATATGTATGGATTATTTTCCATCCATATTATCCATTGCCCTTAGAGGGACAGCTTGTAATATTTACTCAATACAACAATAGTTAATATATAGTAAAAAAAAAAAAAAATAATAAAACAGGATTTTCATCTACCCCTGGCGTTCATTAAGTCTTGCATTCAATGGGGTACAGGTTTGAGGTGATTTTTCATAAATCCTTGATGAATTCGCACCATCCAATACAAAACATCACTACATGTCAATTTAAAATTTCGCAATTTTATTTTATTTTTTTATTTAGCTTTAATTTAATTAATATTTTTAATAGTCCTAATATGTTTAATCTTCCTTAGTTTAAGCATATGGGGACTTAAACAAAAAAAATATGCCACTTTAGCCGAGAAAATAAAAAAAATTCAATTGGGTGGGAATTTTTGCCAGTGTGTATTGTTTTTTTTTTTTGTATGTATACTCACTCACATTTTTATTTCATTCATTAATTTATTAATGAATATATATAAAATATTTATAAAATTTTTATATATAATCCATGTATCTATGTATATCTATGTAACGAAATTTTGATGTTTTTGATTTTTTTTTTTGTTTGATTTTAGAACTGAGAATAAATCCAAAACTAGTTTTCAAATAAAAAATAGACGAGGCAAATGTTTCATCCATTCTAGTTAATCAACTTCAGTCTAGTTTTTTTATCTTATGAGAGATTCCCAACGCCTGTCAGAAGATACTACTTTGGTTAGTTTTAGAAAATTTAGTACGATTTTTCCCAATAAATATCTATGTGTTTAATTTTAAAAACATTGTATTAAAGACTAAACAGCATTGTCTTCTTAAATTTAATTTTATCAAATTTCTATAACTTCAATTTTTTTTTTTTATAAATATATTTGTAAATAATGACCTGATTAACAAGAGAAGTGGTGGTTAGTATTGTTCTTTCACATCCGCGATGATAAAACATTTATTTTAACATTAATGTTTAATTTTAATAATAAAGCCCCAGTATGTATTTATTAAGCCCCAGCTCCAGCTTCAAAGGGCCTTGTATCTCATTGGTTGAGGAGCAACGGAAGAAGAAATTATCCAATTATGTTAACATTTTGTACTGAGGATTCATTCTCTAAATATTAAAAAAGGCATATGCCAATGAAAATTATTTTTTATATTTTTTATATATTGTTTTTTTTTAGACGAAAGGTCCCTTTATAAAAAAAATAAATAAAATATGAATATAAATGCTTCCTCATTAATTATATCCAAAATACAATATTCCAACTTTAATTTATTTTTACACAACAAATAATTATATATTTTTAAGTTAAATAAATGTGTTTAATGTTTCAAAAGCACTTATGGTTTCTGCAAAAAATATTTTGACATTTTTTTAATAACCTTTTATACATACAATATTTTATATCACATTAAAAAATTGTTCTGATAATGTTTAATTAGTTTAATTACGATATTGAAGGAAAGCAGTAAAATTTATTTTATTGAATTTCTGGTTAAATTGTAAATTGTAGAATAACCTCTTATTTTTTTTCAATTTTATTCTAATTTTAAACTTTCTATTTGTAACATGTTTCATTTCTATATACATAATTTATAAAAATAAAATCGTATACTTACATATTTTTTACAAGGACAGATTTCTTTTAATGAAACACATAATAAGGTGGAGAATAATTTCAGAAAAGAATCTGTTTAAAAACTATTTTTCTTAATTGAAAAAAAAAAAAAATTCAAAATCGTTAAGAAGATCATACGGCATGCCGCGGTATTGCATTTATTTACATGAACTTTTTTTGTATTTTTAATCTTTATTTTTTTCCTTTTTATTTTGTTTTCTTTATTTATTTAGTATTCTTTTTGTCAGTTTTCTTTGCATATTTGTTCCATAATATAATTCAGAATGATGTAATTCATTATTTTTTTTATTTGTAATTAGCTAAGCACACAATTCGCTTGAATTCATGGCATGTCCACACATATTCCACTAACGACTCTTTTATAGGGTTTCAATGGAAGAGAAAAAGAAAAAAAAATTAAAAGGTTTTTTATTTTTATTATATCATCGGTTTGATATTAGTTAATATATTCTTTATCTTGAGATAAGAATAAACTAAAATAAACAGTCGTAAAGGTACCATAATGATTTACCGAAGTTACAATCTTCATTGGAATATGACTACCTATAACTCCGACTGGGAATTTTTTTTTTTTATCTCCACAATTCTAATAGGATTCCTATAGTTTCTTGTAAAACGGTTTTGAGATAGTCCTTAGAAGGAATATATATATATATATATATATATATATATATATATATATATATATATATATATATATATATATATATATATATATATATATATATATATATATATATATATATATATATATATCCATATATATTTTCCTATATTCCAAGGAATATATATATATATATATATATATATATATATATATATATATATATATATATATATATATATATATATATATAATTTGTGTTAAATAAGTATGCTAATCGATCAAAAAAAGGTTGTCGTAGTCTTGTTTAGTTTACAAACAGAGATTCTTATTTATATTTATATATATATATATATATATATATAAATATAAATAAGAATCTCTGTTTGTAAACTAAACAAGACTACGACAACCTTTTTTTGATCGATTAGCATACTTATTTAACACAAATTAAGCTAAAAATGTAAAAAATATCAACTAATTGACCGGTTAAGGGAAAAAAAGTTCATACCCCATTTTTGCCAACTTGAGATCGCAGGGTGAACAACAGAGTTTAAAATAACTGAAAGAATATAATAAGAAGAAAGGGTTAATAAACACGATATTATCCGAAGACTATGACAGACCGGTATAGAATAAAATGTAGGCTTTTGAACTATGCAATTTTTTTTATTTCTTCTTTAAACATCCCAGATACAATTTCTTAGGAATCAAGAAATTCTAGAACAATGAGAAAATTTACGTTTTATTAAATTAAAATCAACTTAAAAATTCATGTTAAATCCAGATATCAATTTATTGATTCCACAGCCTACAAAATAGTTATTATTTAAATCGAAAAACTGATGATGCGCTGTCACTCTGTAACTCAATAAACCTCTTTCAATATTTTTTTTTCTAATAATATTTTTATAAATAATTAAAAGATATTAATACATTTTTTAAAAAGGAACGAATATATTATATATATTAGGTTCAATCATTTTTTTTTCTTTTTAATTCTTACCTGATTCCTAGAAAATTATATTCTCAATGTTCAACACTTTCAGCAAATTCTGCTATTGTATTGTATTTATTACCTTATTATGCTTTTATTATTTTTTGCTTTTTAGTCCTCAGTTCAAAATGTTTTATATATTATAACCTTCTCTTCTAGGAACTTAAATATTTGAAGAACCGCGGGAAAGAACGATACTCCATTTTCGCCGACATTATATATGATACCATTTGATATATTATATATTTTTGATATATTCTAAATTATTAATAAGAAGCCAAAATTCTTTATTATAATATATGACTTCGGGTGTTCTTTCCCGTGATTCTTCATTTTTTACTTTTTTAACATGTGTCTTACTTTACTGATAGATTACCGCACTGTGGCGATATCAACTTAAAATATCTGACTTATCTAAATCTCTCAACTTAATTACATAACTGCAATTAATTAAAATTATTAAAGACAATACAAAAATACAATATTTTCTACAGAATGAAATTTAGTTTTACTATAGCTCTACAAGAATATTAAAAAAAAAAAAAAATGTTTATTTGCTAATGTCAACTCCGGAGGAATAAAACAAGAAAAGGATTCAACTTAATGGATTTCAGTAGCATTTCTTTTTTTGTTTGAATCAAGCATTAAATATGTGAACGTAACGTTTCGTTTTTATATTGGTATTTGAAAATTATTTACCAATCATATTACTGTATGTTATACAGTATAAATTATTTAAATCAAACATTTAATGTAAAAAAAAAAAAATAATACAAATACACTTTAACGACTTTAAAAATCACTTCAAGACAGAGTTAGTTATATGCTATCGAACAAAAAAAAAGCAGAATATTATTTTGGGGCTTAGTTAAGAAAATGAATTTAAAATTATTTCTCATGTTTATTTTGCTTTTATAACTAATGCTAAATTTCCATTCCATCTCTTATATCTTTTTGAGAAAATTGGTTGATTGGTTGAGAAAATTACAGTTTTGACCCTTTTTGAAATACTGCAATAATATATAAAAATGATGCCACATATCTAAAATTTGAGTTAGATATCATATCTTATTAATATAAGATGTAAAATTAAAGATCCCACCAAATGAATTTCAACCGTATTTTTTCGCGCGTAACTAATACGCTATGAAGGTTTTTCGAATAAAAAATAATATCGATTGTTGCACCAATTTGTGATACCTTTTATAAATCATGAACCTTTTTTTTTTCTGTTTAAACTTATAAATCTACCTCTTTCACTCGAAAAATGGCAATAAGTTATTGATATGAGGAAACCATAAAAATGGAATAAAGAAATATTAAAGGTAATTATTTGAAATATGCTAAGAACAGTATGTATTGCCAAAAAATATATTAGTTCTACATACTGAAAATACTAAAATATTTTCTTTAAAATAATAAGGTTTTGCATATTTTTCAACTTGTTTGCCAAGTATAGGAGTTCATAAACGCTCTATTACTTCACTTCAACTACTACCCTCAAGGAGGGGGGAATATTTGTAAGGAATTTATCTTTCGTAATATTGTTATTTTAATGACTTTAAAGTACCTATTAGAAATTAATAATTTCAAGAAAAAATTTGTGCTAAACATTCTCATAGAAATTTAAGAAATGTTTCCCTCGATTGTAGGAGACTTTAACGCCTCTGAGAGCCGGTTGGCGATCACACAAGATCCTGAGCTCGGACCTTTACTATATCCTTCCAAGACACATCCTACATAGATATATTTATGATTGATACTTACGACATCAGGTCGGTGGGACGCCTCCCACCATCGCGAAGGTCCTGCCATTCACATTTCCCATGTGTGGTGTTCTCCGTCCGGGCACTCACTGCCGCCTAAGTTCCTCCCCTCCACTCACCTCCCACCCCTCGAATAGATAAATCTATCCATGTATCGGATACATTCACCCCTCCACGGGGCCGGCGCCACCATTTCCTAACTGTTCTGTCAGATGATGGTTGCAGAGGGCGCCACGCGACCGTCCTCAAGTTGAAGGATGGCCAAGAACATTGGATACGAAGGCCCTACTGCCGAAGATAAATAGGAGCGCCAGTTGAAAGACAGAGAGCTATCGGTTTGTTTTTGAATTATATGCCCAGAAGATTCTATTATTTGATTATATATTGAGCATTCTGAATACAAAGTTTGTATATTTATAGAACTGATGATGAATTACAACTTTCAAAACTAGTTTTTTTTTGTTGTTTTTTTTAATCTCTAAACAATAAAAAGTGCGACACCTTCCACTAGTGCACTCACTTACTGAAGAGATATAAATATAGTTATACTAGATATACTAGGTAACTAAAATGTTTGAATATTTAATCTAAGTTCATTTTTTGAAGATCTGATCCATTCCTATTTTTAACAGTCACATTGATATTATTTCACATCACTGAAATCTAAACATAGCATTAACAAGTTTTACAGTCTACTCACTGTAATAAATCCAATATGCTGTTACTGCCATTCCATCAGATGTGTCTCCAACACGGCGAGTTAAAAACCTCTAGGTGTCTACGTTGTCTATCATCAATAGCAGTTCTCGCTAATATCGTTAAACTATTTTTTAAAAATCTGCATTTATATTGTAGTCAACTGTCTAGGACTCCAACTGAAAAAAACCTATTTGGAATCCACATACTGGACTTAAATTACAAGAAACAGCTCGTCATTTTCGACTACTCCAACATTTACCAGAAAAACGTTAAAAGCTCCCAATTAATTAAAAAATACTTGTTTAAATGACAATAATTCGACCCATTTGCACCTATACGAGTAGAATTGAGCTTTAGGGCTCTCCGAAACTATCCAATTAATCTCATATCTAATCCTTATAGTCCAAACTACTCAGTAAACTCCTAAATTCTTCTAATAATGTTACATATTAGCATATCCATAAAGATTGTAATGCAGATTCGGGCCAAACTAGATACCTATCCTTTCATAGTAAATTCCATACCTACTCGAATCCACTAGCCTCCCAACTTACCTCTCACTCGATCATGGATAACCCTCCAAGACATCTAAAAAAAAGATGATCCAGAGACTTTCTAATGTAGAACATTTATTGGAGTCACTTGAGGTACGCATGATGATATACAAGGATCAATACATTTCATCAACCCTACTTTATTGAAGTGTTACTAACGGATTGTTCTTTATGATCATTGTAGTTGTATTCACTTAACCGCTCATTTACTTATTGTATATATTGTATACAGTTGTAAATGTCGATAAAGTATATGAATAAAAATTTTAAAAAAAAATCTAACCTCCGACCACAGACCTCCCTCCTACCTACCCCATCAAAACCCAAATACCAAGATCTTCCCGTCTTGGTCTACCCCACAGACGTTTACCTGTCGTCCCGAAACTCATTACTCTTTTTGAAATTCTGTTATCAGTAAACTCAACGACTTTACATACCCATTTTAACCGTCACTCATTTATAATCTGAACTATATTTACTGAATAAAGCTCCCTCAATTCCGCATTTTGACGTTTCTAAATTCTTTATGTATATATGTTAATCCTTTCAACGGGAAAATATTCTACGCAGTTCTTTATTTTAAAACCTTTAAGGCATCGTTCTTCCCTTAGCGTCAGCGTCCACATTTCGCATTCAAAAAGAATAACTATAATTGTCTTATATATTCTAATTTTTGAATTTCTGGTGAGTAAGCGCGAGCTCAAGAAATAACAAGTATTTCTGGCTTTTATTCTTGCCTTCATGTCCTCTTGAATTTATTTTTCCAAGGTATTTAGACTCTATATATTTAAATTTCTCAACTCATTTGAATTTAATCTCGGAAATAACGATATTTTGGGGAATCGATGGCCGAGCGAGTTGTGGCGAGGGTCTCATCGCACTCGGTAGGTCGTGGTTTCGAATCCCACCTGGGCGGGTTAAAATTTACTTAATGATTCTTGACCTATCCACCATGGCTACAATAGATTGGTAACCTGCAGGTAACCCGTCCTTCCTGCCCTAGTTGGAGGACATAAGGACGTTAAGCCCAAATAAACAAACAACGTTTTAATATTTTCCATTATTAATTAGATGTTTCGTTTTATCGGTAATAATTACTGTACCAATCCCTTTAACAGCTTTCATGAATGTAGCCATGATTAATTTAATAGTTTTCTCTCCTTCACCCAACAGTAACAAAACATAAGCGTAACCAAAAACCAGTATTTTATCACCCATTTTTAGTCCTTTTCCCGTACGCATTACCTTCCTAATGACGTATTATAGAGGTACATAAGGATATTGGATATAACATTTTTTAAAGATTGTTAAACAGTCCTAGGTGTTTTGTTAAAAATGTTGGAATTGAAAATTATCCCTCAAGAGTAATGTATTTCAAGTCCCAATGAATGTTCCTTGATAGATCTGGATTTTGCTGGAATTGTTTCGATTTATTTATTTTTTTGGATTCACTTCCACATAATATAATTCTAACGACCCTCCTTTAATAGCCTTAGCATTCTATGGCTGATTCCGTTTTTACGGCCTCAGTTAAATAAATCTAATTCGTCACAGCACCTTAAAATAAATTAACTCCTCCTATGAATGAATTACGTTACCTTTATATTATGCGCTGTTTAGATAGAAATATTTCCATAAATAATTTTAAGCGTGTTAGCGTTTTAAATAGCAAAGTGAAAAATTATATGTAATCTGTATTTATTATATAAGGAGATTAGGATATTTATAAGGATAATGAGCAATGATATATATCAAACCAATTTAATAAATGAAAGGTATTTATAATTTTATAATTTTTTCGGCGAAGTTTCATGGCTTTACCATATCTATAAGAACATGGATAGTAATATACTAAAATAAAAACTGTATTATGACAATATCAACAATTTTTCTAATTCATTTATAATATATACAAATAAATATTATTATTATGTATTACCTCAAATATATTTCATAGTCAATAAAAATTTTTTCAACTAAAATGTATCGTCAATTCTTATCAAAATATTTCTGCAAAACAATATATAAACCCATTTATTATACATACTATTATTATAATAGTTGCAAACTTTATTTTATTTTTTCATTATTGTATGTGTATAGTAATTTTTAAAAACAATTATACTTACCTTATTTATCAGAATATTTGAAGTGCTATTCATATAAAGTACTATCACAATATAATGTGATGCAACCTACAGCCCATCCATATTGTAACTGATTTATACATTTGTATATTTTATACATCGGGTGCAAAGGTTGATTAGGATCATGTTTTTTTTTACTATTACATTTCTCTATTTTATTTCTTTTCATTATATATTTAATTTGTTAATTAATAGTGCATGATGTCCTCCAATTTTGTAATATATGGTTTAAAATTTATTGCTTTGTGTATATTTTTGTGATGAAAATTGATTCTAAATTTTTTCTTCTTTTACTAGATGAGAGTGCCCAAAATCGGACCCCTGTTTTGTTTTTTATTAAAAAAAAAAGAAGAAGAAAATAGTAAAAAATTGTGTTTTAAAATCATGCAATCTTTACTTTGTAATGTTGAGCATCATTTAACTATTACTTTTAGAAAATCTAATTAAAAATTAGTTGAAAAAAAAATTATTTTATAAAACCTTACACTTTCTCAATTTGTGATATAGTTACCAACATCGGACCACATCTTTTTCAGCTCCAGCACAATCCACATGGGCCAACCGTGAGCACATAACGCACATAAACCAATGTTCCACAATGTTCCATAGCAAGGCAATAGCGAACTAGCACTTCTTTAACATTAACCAAAACTGTAAGTCTGCCTCTCTCTCTCTCCTTTTTTTTTTTTTTTTTTTTTTTTTTTTTTTTTTGCTGCCTCTTGAGGAGTACCATACTTCATGTTGGACAACCTCATGAGCATTGTTTTCAGAACATTAAAATATTTACTGGCCTTCTTCCACCCCATCTTCTTTTTTCGAATTGCTTCAATTGCTTTCGTCATTTTAGAAGGACTTCCTTTGTTAAGTTTTTTCCATTATATTTTTGAATTCTGAAACGAAATTTCAAAAGAATAAGAGTGTATACAGATTTAGGAAACATGAACAAATAAGGGGTCCAGTTTGCGCAACTATAGGCAACAGTTTGTCAACCCGATAAATTTTTAAATAAAGATCTAATTGAAATGGTTTGATGATAAACATTAACATTAAACCATGCAATTTAAGAATGTACATAGATATAAAGGTTTAGCTATGAATATCTAGGAAAAATTACGAAAATTGTAGCACTAGTGAAAACTTTTTCCACTATCAAAACATGTAACGGTGAACTGATAAGCGACAGGTGAAATGGGCGATGATGGCGCTCCACTAAATATCGGTAGTTGCCTCAACTACTGTTTACAATAGATCACGATATAGTTCAAGAGAATGCAGTGTCCGAAGACCAGGGGTCCACTTTAGGGGCAGGAGTCTGATTTAGGGCACATTCCTCAATTATTTTCATAAAATAATATATCAGTTTTTTTTTTAAATTAAATAAATGATTGTTATTTATGGCATGTTGTGGTAATGCTGTTTTATTTATGTTTTTAACATTTTTTACATCTGCACTATGTTGTTTGATCCTATTTTTCAGTTTTCGTTTTTTTTTGCCAATGTATATATTATTACATGTTTTGAACACAGGGTCATTATAAGCTTTTAAAAATAAAAAATAAAAAATCACTGTTTTCGGTCCTCACTCAATATATTAAAAATTACGCCATTAAATATTGGACCTCCAGAGAGATCAAATTTGCGGCATTATTTTCCATTTGAAATGTCCTCTAGTTTGATATATAACATAATATATTTTCTGTACATTTAAATTTTTTTCTAAAAGTCAAAAAACGGTTTTTGAAATTCCCAAAATAAAATTAGATTTTTTCGAGAAACAAATATTTGATTCATAATATTGTATAACTGATTACATACGGGCAAATTTTCAGAATCGAATTAGAAATATGTTCTTGATTAAAAATAATAAATTTCCTTTTTTTTTAAGGGACTGTGGAAAATGTTCAAAAGACATGGGGGCGGAGTTGCTCCCCCCAACAGTAATTGTTATTAGCACCCCGAAAAATATTTTGTTACTAACATTTACATATTTTACTGAAAGTAGTATTTACGTATATGGCCTTTGTAGGCTGGCCTTAGCCACTAACCGCTTAACAGTACCACCAAGACCACCACATGCACTTTGACCCTAAGATGTTGCGAGGGACTGCCACTCTGTCTCAACTTCAAAATCTTCTTTATGCAAATATAAATTAAAGAAGTTTTTCCTATTCTTATATTGAGCGACACTACCATCAAAGAAGTGCGTGATTTTTTTTTCAGATTTAGAGAAGTTTCTTCTGGAAAAAATAAAAGGCAACTGTATTTATTGTACTCTATACATTCTGAAATGAAGAAATATTAAAGATTTTTTAATTTCTTCTCCCATTTGTAACAAACCAGGAAGGGATGTATAAACCAGCGGAACATATCTCTTGAGGTTTGGTGACAGTGGCTAATCTCTTGGTAGTTGAGATATATTGAGGGATAAAAGAACAACATGGGTAGCATTTTTACATCCAAAGGGTACATCTCGTTTTTTCTTCAACCCACAACCAAGTGCTTATGAGATGAAGTTATCATATCTTGTTTTACAAAAAATATATTAAAAGATTGTAAAGAAAATGTAGATATTGTGACTTTTTGTTAATACTTCCTTCAGTAAAATATGTAAATGCTAGTAGCAAAATATTTTTTCGAGCGATAATAACAATTACTATTAGGGGGAGCCACTCCGTCCTTGTCTTTATGTCTTCTGAAAGTTTTCTAAAAAAACAAAAAACAGACAAAATATTTTTTTTAATCAAGAACCCATTTCTATCTGAACTTTTACCCATGTGTAGTCAGTTATAGTATGAATCACATATATTTCTTCCGGAAAAATCGAAGGGGATGTATTTTGGGAATTCCAAAATCGTTTCGATAAAAATCAAAATGTACAGAAAATATAAATAAAAAAAATAAATAAAGTGATATATAAAATTAAATTAACGGGCATTTCAAATGGAAAAGAATGCCACAAATTTGAGCTATCTAGGTGCAATAGTTTTTTTAATGGCGTAATTTTTAATATATTGAGTGTGGACCGAAAACAGTGGTTTTTTGTATTTTTAAAATCTTTGAAAACTCAAAAACCAAAAGTCGGAAAATGTAATATTTTACATTTTAACTAGTCTTGGTAGTTACAACTTCTATAACAAAAATAAAATAAATCGGAAGGGCAAGGTCTAAATCTAATGTAGAATTGGTTGATTTGACATGGAATGACTACACTAAGTTTTGAGCAACAAAGTACAATGAACCAAGTACCTCCTCTAATACAAACTTTAAATAGAAAGTAACTTCCCGTTGCCGAAAATTTAATGTTCTCTTCCAATAAATAAAAAAAACATTGAGCTCCCTGCTATATTGCTGTCGGCAGATATGATGATCTTATATAATCAAGGGTCCTGATCCTGTGAGATAATGCCAAATGTTCTTTATTTTTTTTACAATCGTTATAGAAATAAATAAATCACCAAAATGTTTAAAGAAATAGTTTTTTTTTTTTTAATCGTAATCTGTCAAAATAATTATTAATATTGGATTTTATTAACAAAAATCCTCGATTTTGATTTTAGTTTTCAATATCATTTTTAACACATAATTTGTCAGGTAACACAATGCTTTTTTATATGAATAAAAAGGAGATCTGCTCTTTCCAATCAGCCAAGAAAGGCCGCAATAAGATCATGTGACTCAAGACAACATAGACTCAAAATGAAACTTAAATTCATTTCATCAAAATTTTAAACTTCCTTGAAATAGTAAAGAAAAAATTAATGTTTTTATATATATATAGGTTTCTTAGTTTGGTAAATTCTGATCAAGTTTTCTGATAGAGCAAAAGTCGAAATTCGGATCCAGCACCAAAAAACAAAACAAAAAAAAAGTTGAATCAAGTTTGTTAAAAAAAACGAACTTTTATACCTTTTCCTGAAATTTCCTTTATTCGACTACCAAGTCACTTTACTATACAATTACATTAAAGTTTTATAGCACGTAAATAGATGAGTTGACTTACATTTTTTTAATGAAAATTTATATTTATATTTATTCATTAAAAAAACCTCCTATTTTTTCCCCCACCAAAATGTTTATTGGACCACTAAGAGCTGAGGATAAAACCCCTCTTATTTTACACCATGAGTTTGGAAAACGATGTCCTTGTGATTCTTGCATTAAAACATATCTATTTTAGCGTGCACTAAGCAAAAAATATTATTTTTAGGTGAAAAAAAAGGTTATGAAAAGTGTTTAAATTATCGACTAAACACACCTCATAAATTTGGTATGTTGATAGGGCAGGTATGTAGGTTCAGTAATTTTACCGTTGTAAACTATATTACTGAACGGTGCTAACCATATATCGGTCGATTTTCAAACTTCACTGGGATCCACATATCATCCCTTTTTAACAATTAATTGAAATTCAGTAGCTTTTATTATTGCTAAACCTTTCTGGAACTATAAAGGTGATGTGGTTAAAATGTAGTACAGATTGGTTGAGTAGTTTTCGTGGTTAGTGATCACTAGGGTTGTGAAATATATGCATTTGCATATTTTTCCTAACTAACGAAAACATCTAATATTATCAAAATATATATGTTTTGAGGCATTTGGAATAAATCTGAGCTATTTTTAATTTGCATATTTTGCCATAAATGCATATTTTTACATATTTTGAACTAGACTTGCATATTTATCTACATATCCGGCATATCAGCATTTGACATTTGAACTTTTTTATATTTCCGTGCTGAAAAATAAAAATAAAATATAGATAAAAACCGAAAAATAGCTATAAGAACTCTTCCCATTCATTTTTTTTTTTGGGCCTAATCAATCAATCAATCAATCAAGTATGTGTCGAAGTACTGATTCTTCGGCTTCGGTCAACTTTCGATCGTATTTGCTTCTCTTAGAATTGTTTAATCCGATTAAATTTGCTCAAATACGTTGGATTAGAATATAATTAAATTACTTCACTTTTCATTTCACCCTTCTCCCTTCCATCATTCCATTACACAGTCTCTCACACAATGTTCACCAAGACATATCATTCGTAAACTGTTCTTTTGTGTAAGCCTAAAATACCGAAAGTCACTCCTTCAAAGACAAAAGATCTTGTTGGAAAGTACGTAGGTGAGCTTTCAAATGAGACTTTCAAGAGTGATGGAGACGTTTTATATTTATATAATGTAGAGCGGTTGTTTATTGTAGAGCTTTTCAAATCTATTTTGAGGCCCAATAGACGATCTACTTTGATCGAAAAAGTGAAAAAGTGGTTGTCTGCAATTCAAATCTATAACAGTGAATAAGTGGCATGAATAAGTCGGTAGAGTTTCTTTATGGTCGTTGCTTATTGTTTTTGATGTATATTGTTCTGTTTTAAAGCATAAGAATTTCAGTAGTGATTGTTGTTTAAGTTTTCTGGAAATTAATGTCATGATTTTTTTCGTTTTTAATGTTCCCTGTTTAATGTGTTTCATTTATCTTTAATAAAGATTTTTAACATTTTTTTTTGTTTTTTAATATTAGCTTTTTAATGTTTTTCTTCCTAATGTTCCCCTTTTCAACAAAATTAGTTATTTAAACTTGAGTTTGTACTTAAGTATAGGTATGTATAGCGATTTTTTTATTTTTCTAATAATGCAGATAGTTGCATATTTTCGGTATTTAATTGCATATTTTACCCAATATCTCTGCTTATATATGTGCATATAATTCATACTTATATTTTTATTGCATATAATTCACAGCCCTAGTGATCACTAACGAAAAATGGCTTGTCCTTTTATATAATAGAATAGATTAATATTATTTTCAAGATGTAGGTAGTTTTTTTTTTTTTTGGGGGGGGGGGGGGGTTATGCAGTAATAGATACATAGCAATTAAAAATAAATTTTAATTTTAAATACTACTCAGTCAACAAATACCCATTAATATTATTTTCCTTCATTAAGATTATTATTATAATTAGTATTATTAGTTTTTGGGCATTAATTTGATTTTTTTTTTTGTCTGTTATTTATTTCTGTGTATTTGAGCATATTGTATGAATGGACTCATCAGTATATCTATAACCAGTTACCCCTCACTAATTCAGATTGTAATATTTACAACAAAAGCTGTAAAAAAAAAAAAAATTAAAACGAGTAGTCATCAATCCCTAGAAAGGAGGAAATAATGAATCCTGGAAATCCCAAGATTTGGTTTTTCCCCACTACCTCACCCTTCGGGTATATCTAGATCTTCCTACTCAGTGTCACCTAGTCTCATTAGAACTCACTCCTTGATAACATCGTAGGTGATTACATTCACGTATATACATATAATTTATTTAAGTTTCCAGCATGGTATGTTTTATCCACGACCAGTCACCGCCGAGCACACTAAATTTTATGAAATCTAAATACTGTGTTTATTAATTGTATAAGAAAATAAATTAAATGTCATTTTTAAACGCCAAATGTAGAAGAGATAATGCAATCGGTAATGTTTTATTTTAAAGCTTTAATTAATACGTCGTTGGAAGGTTTCAGTTGAATATGTTCAACAGCGGAAATAATTGCCACGGAAGTTATATACAATAAAGTCTATTGGTCTTCTTTACTTTACAACTGTCTTCTTAAAGATGCTATTATACTTTATTCGTAATGGTATGCAGAGGAAAAGTATCTATTATGATTCAACTGCAGAAAAAATATGTATTTTTAATTTGCTTTCATTAACTTCATCTGTATGTAACGGAATCTTGCATCGTAATTTCCAGTTATCTGATTATCTTGAAAACAAGTGTCAAGGACCAATGACAACACAATAATTCCACAACTTTGTTTTAATATTCTTACTTAGTCCTGTCTAAATTCCCCTAAAAAGGTGTCTGCCTTGCATAAGGTGGAGTAGTAAGTTTTATGATTCAAATAGGTCCTGAGAATAAAATATTAAAAATGTAACTACATTTGATTAGGGGATATATGTTCTGGGGGGGGGAGCAAAAAAAACCCAACATTTTGGCCCCTTTTTTCAGATTTTTGCAAAAAACATGTACAAAAATGCTTTAAATCGAAAAATGTGTTTTTTACAAAATTCAAGTTAGTTAAACTAAGCATCTAAAGACACCTCTTATGTTGATTTTGATTTAGGCATTCAGGTATAATCGATTGTCAAATATCAATGTATTTCACCAACTTTCTTAAAAAGTTTGTTTTGGTCATGTATAAGAGTCTATAACACAAAAATGGCTAATCCAATAAAAAAATGTCATACACTAATAGTTGTATATCTATAGATTTTTTTCTTAGATAGGTTTAGTTCAGTTTGCTATTAAATCGTGTTTTTTTTTTTCAGTTTTTTAAACTATAATTTATTTAAATTTGTCACTTAAATTTTTACTGAATTATTTAATAACCCTCCATGCTAACACAAGGTCTTCTATTTTGAAAGGGATCTAGGCATTTTTTAATAATAGCAAAACAAATTTTACATTGCCAACGTTGCGGCCATATCATTGAGGGCCATCATCAGGGTTAAAACAAAGAATAGTTGAATACAGAATCAAAAAATAAAAATAAAATAAAACATAAATAAATAAAATAAAATAAGTTAAATAAATAAATAAATTAAATAAAGAAATAAAATAAAATAAAGAAGTAAAATGAAATAGAATAGGGATATTAAACAATATAAATTATTGGGTGTTAAGGATTGACATTATTGTGGAGCTAGAGGTTAAAAATAAGATGAGTTAGATATAAAACAATCAAAAAAGATAAAATAAGTTATAGGTCTTCTATAAATCAGATTTAAATTTAAGATATACATCTTTTAATTGATCTGAATTTTGTCTCCATCCATAACTTAATTATTGAGAGAACATTTTTTTAACAATATATAACAAATTTCTATTCTTTTCCTTTTCTTTTTTCTTCATTTTTCTTACCTCCTCTCAAATCTAAATCAACTTGAATGTTTTCTAGTAACTTAATAAAAGTTTTAATTTTATCCGACCTAATGTTTTTTCTTTGTTATTTTTTTTAAGTTATGAATTCAAATCCATAACTAAATATTTTTTAAACTATTAACTTCGTTTATTTTTGTTTTTAAATAGCTCCTTGTGCCAAATCCATTAATATAAAAATCTTTTTTGATGAATTTCAATGAAAAAAAAAATTGTATTAATATTCATATTCCCTTTTCATACCTCTCAATCCACGAAATAGAAAGATAACATAATTTAAGAACATTCTATAAATGATGAATCTAAGAAACTGGTGTAGTCATCCAATGCAAGATCTAAAATAAAAAAAAAAAAAAAAATCAGCAATCTTTCAAAACAATTAAATTGTGCTAATTATTATGATTGTTGTTAGTATTTTAACATTACTTGATTAATAATGATTGGTGGTTGAATGAAACAATTAAAAAAAATAAATAAAATTAATAACATAAAATTAATGAAAGAGATGATAATGTGTCCTTGAATTAAGGTCAAGGCTTCATATTATCTTCTGCTCTAAGAAATTAAAGATATTCCATATCTTAATAAGATATCAGTTCCATAATATCTCTTATGTTGTCTGGTTTGAAATTTTTATATTCAGTATTTTCCGATAGGCTATGCGACTACTGTACTTCTTGTCCTTCTTGGTTACCCTGGTCTTCAGCGACCCTGAGGTGACCACATCTCAGGGCAAGCTCCGAGGTCAGGTTCTAAGCTCCAGAAATGGTAGGAAGTACTTCGCCTTCAACAGCATACCTTATGCACAGCCACCTGTGGGAAATCTCAGGTTTGTGGTAAGTGGATGTCATTACTGTAAATTAAAGTAAATCTACAAAAACAATATTGTAGTGTTTGAATGAAGTTTAAAAATACTTTCAACTCTACTATTTAATTTTTCATACTTTGTTAATTATAAAAAGTTTAATATAAATTTAGTTAGTGTTTATATATATATTTATTTAAAATATAACTACTTAATAAAATGTTGGTGTCTTCAAATTATAATTTATTAGAAAAATCGTAAATAAATTTCACAAAATTAAACTTTTTCTTGAACTAAGAAATTAAAATAATAGCCATCCTTTCTTGATTCATTGAAAATATTTATGCTGATGTTTAAAATAGCAATCATCTATTTTAGAACATAGCATATTTGGAATTAGTAGTAGAAACATACAGACACTAAAATAATAAAATAAATAATACTTTAATTTTCAATAATGTTTTATTTAATCGTTTTTTTTTTTTTTGTTTTTTTTTTTTTTTTTTTTTTAATAATTTATTTCAATCTGCCACAGTTAAGGGCAATAGGTAATAGTGCTTCAAGTTTAAATTCATGCCTTACATTACAATAAAATCAAGTAATAATAAGATAAAATATAGCTATGGAGCAAAAAAAGGAAATAAATATATGGATACAATAAAAAATCTAGAAAAAAAAGAAAAATAATAATAAAGTAATAATAACAAAATATAATAAATAATTTTACATTTAGAATATGGTCCACCCCACCCAGCTCCCTCCTGCACCACATAACCTCTAAGCCCCTTGAAAGATTAGTACAATCCCGTCTCCAATTACCCCAAAGATTCTAATTTATTTGATCCATTCCAATCTGGTTTCCACCCCGGCTACTCCACTCAATCCCCTCTAACCAAAATCATCTGTGGCATCCAGGCTGCAATGGATAAAAAAGAATTAACCATCCTAATACTCCTAGACTTTTCGACTCCTTAGACCATACCATCCTCTTTTCCAAACGAAAATCCCTAAAATTCTCCAATAGTGCTCCTCCTCTGATTTCATTCATTCCTTTCTCACCGTACTCTATCAGTTACCCTTCCAGGAAAACCTAGATAAAATCTGTGCCTGGGCAAGCCTGAATAAACTAACATTAAACGCAACTAGAACTCAAGCTATTGCAATAGGATCCCATTCCCTCCTTCGATTGAACACTAACTTCTCTACTTTATACCTAAATGGTCACCCTATATCTTTCCACTCCTCTGTTAAAAACTTAGGTTTAACCATCCATCAAACCCTCTCCTGGAAATCCCATGTTGCCCAAATTTCCCGACGATTAATTGGCATCCTGAAACCATTTCACCGTTCCCAGCATTTACTTCCTCTATCCACTCTTAAACTCCTTATATCCTTCCTCATCTTCCCCAATTTGACTATGGATGTGTGATTTATGGTGGGCTTTCGACGACTCTTGAGAAAAGATTAAAGCGTATCATGAATTGCTCCATAAGATTTGTACTCAGATCCTCAAAACGCTCTCATGTGTCCCATCTCTACACCGAGTTAAATTGGCTTTCCCCTTCCTTCCGTAGAGATTGCTTCCTTGGTATATTCCTCTTCCAATCTATTAACACACACCACCCTTCTTTTATTCATAACATCCCACATTTCAAGTCTTCTATCCAATCACTTCATACAAAATCACTTCTCTCCGATCTCTACACTCCATCCTACAGAACGACTGCATTCCAACGTTCCTTTCTTGTCCATTCCGCTATTCTTTGGAATTCTCTTCTTCCCTCCATTCGCAACGCATCTTCCCTCGGAATTTTTAAAGCACACCTCTTCCACCACCTTATCTCCCTTTAGACGGATGCTATTTAATCATATAGATGCTTTATAACGAATGCCATACCAGCATATTAAATAAAAAAAAAAAATAAAAAAAACTTTTTTAATTCTTCTTATGATAATGTTTTCACTGTTACTCAAATATTTTTTCTTTATCATATTTATAATATTTCCTCTCAATAAATATTATTTTTCTTCATACCACACTAGATGTAAATCCAAAAATTTCATGTTTCAATCAACTTTGTATATAATATTTTTTCCTTTACCGAATGTATACATGGCTTTGTGTGTATATAAGTGTGTTTGTTTGTATATTTGTATAAAGATTTTTTTTCTTTAAATTATTTTATTATAAACTTGAATTTACTTTATATTATCTTACTTCATTATCTTATTTAAAATATTTTGGTCAGATGTGATTTACTTTTTATAATTCATTTGTTGTTATTCTTAGGGAACTTTGTCCCAGAATAAAATTTATTTTCTATCTATTTATCCATAAAGGATAAAACAGGAATCTAGGAGATCCTAGCGCTTTTATCCCACTGTTTCACTCATTCATGAGCCACTGGAGGCTGAGTGAGAGTGTTTAGTCCATAAACAATCCTAGCATGAAAATGAAGCTGGCCATTATCAGGACCCCATAGTGTTTTACTTCTGATCAGAAGTGATAAGTTATCATTCATCTCGTCGCAAGTGTGGTTCAGTGGCCCTGAAGAAGACCTGCAAAGCAGTTCAAAATGTTGGCACGTATTAAAGAATTTCTTCTTAGACGTGGTGTTCCTCTTTGACTGCATCACTGATCATGTTCTTCTCTGTTTTACTTTTACTCTTAATCGTGTTTCTTTTTGGTTTATATTATTTCTGTAATTTAATGCAAAAATATCAATTTCAGAATAGAAGTAATAGTGAAGATGTATTGGATTCTCGAATTGTATTTAATTACTTATGCATTAGTTAATGTGGTATTTTTCGAACATACAAAGGAGGCATAATTTAAAACCCATAATCCCTGTGGAAATTCACATCAGGATTTTAACCAAATGAACTTTGCTTCTCAAGAATAATTGCATAGTTACTTGAATAAAGTTGTATTAAGTTCAACATTTTAAAAAATATTTAATCATAATGGTTGAAGCTGTTTTTCATTTACATATATATTTGTGAATAAGTTTCATATATATTTGCGAGTATATTTGTAACTTAAAATTTCTAACCTTAACTTTTATTTAAATTTTTTCAAATGTATTGGTTAATGTTTAGCCTCCATTATCAGCAAAAAAATGGACTGGATTATTGGATGCAACCAAAGAAAGTCCTATATGTTATCAATGGGAATATGCTAGATCTATGGCCAAAGGACAGGAGGATTGTCTATATCTGAATGTTTATACTCCAAAGGTATTCTTCAAAAGAAGTAAATTTATTTTATTTTTAATTTAATTTGAAAATATTTTAATCAATGCATTGTTTTAGATATCAAATTGGTCTATGCCAGTTATGATTTACATTTATGGAGGTGGTTTTAAAGTTGGTGGTGCAGGACCAGCTGTATCTAGCCAGTATTTCATGGATGAGGATGTAGTCTTAGTCATACCAAATTATCGCCTTGATCGATTAGGTATTAGTTTATATTGGAGCATAAGATTTTTACCATTTTTGTAAAATAAATATTTTTTAACGGTAAGATTACATTAAACAGATGAGAATTCATAAGACATAGAATCCATGTCAGCTTAATATTTTTTTTTAATTATTGAAACATATTCCATAATAATCTAGGTGAGGTCGTACTTCAAAAAGTTTCATATAAAAAATAAATAAAAATAAAAATTATTCGATGTTAAAAACAGATAAATAGCTGCCACAAATAGCTGTTTTTCATAAAGAGATGTATCGAAGGCAGCTATAGCCATTTATTCAATACCTTAATTTCTATTTTCTTGTCATGCCCAATACTTCTTCAATGAGTCAGAATTGATAGTAACATATTTTAGGATTTATATGTTTAGATTTAACATATTTGAGTTTGAATTTTGTATATGTATACTAATTATAAACATAAACACTTCCATCTTCCTTTTTGGCAGTAATGGATCAGATAAGAAAAACCAAAACATTAAAAACAAATTTTATTCCATATTAATGTTTATAAATAGTAAAAATTCTATGTTAATTCTTTTCCCAGTTTAAATGCACTTCAGCCTTCAAGACTCATTGTGTCTGCCACATCACATGCAGTGATCAGGCAAAAACAGCTTCGACTGACTTTCTTTTTTCATTTCAGTATCGAGCTTCTAGGCTGTCGTAAGTCTTTCTATTGTCTGTTTCGCAAGACTTATGGCAATACCGCTTATTGGCTCTGTTTTATGGAGAATGCTCCTGGAAAATTGTTAATTACTATGCTAATTACTGATGTCACTGGTAGTAGTCTACCTTTCTTAAAATATTTTTCTCATTTACCCTCCTGACTTCCTGCTGAAACTTTCTTTTTCTTATCAATATTATTAAAGATGTTTCTGAAAAATTATTGAAGAAAAATTGCTAGCAAAATAAAAAATGTTTGAATTGGAAAGAAATAAAATATATAAAAATATTCCAGAGGGTTTAGGAATATTTTAGCATAATTTATTTTAAATTTGTATTTTTTACATCTAATTTGATTTTTCTTTTTTAATCTTTGAAGACCATTTTAACAATTAATTCCTTGAAACAAACTAAACATTAATATTTGGGAAGTCAAAATAAAATTATCATAAAAGTGTACCTGGGTGAATTGTTAATTGCAATAATGATTTCAAATGTTCCAGCTAATATGGTCCAAGTAAATGATTAATTTTGATTTTCAAGGTTTCTTAAGTTTGGAGGATGAACAAATTCCAGGAAACATGGGTCTGAAGGATCAGGCACTGGCTTTAGAATGGGTTAGAAGAGAAATTAAAGCTTTTGGCGGAAATCCAGATCTTATAACTGTCTTCGGCAACAGTGCTGGAGGTGCTTCCGCCCATTATCTGTGTTCAGCTCCCAGGCTGTCTGGTACTTATCAACTATTTTATCTAGCTATGAATGAAAGTATTTTAATGAAATTTTTTTATACTTATGGACAATGTTAAAATATAATATAGGAAATCTGATGTTCTCTTAATTATGGAGTAACGTCTATTTTATAACATTTCCCTATAAAATCTAATTAATATTTTATTTTCACCATGACTTCTGCTTACCAATTTGAATCATGATTTTTTACTGAAAAAAATTAGGTACTTTTTGGACTACAGATCATGAACAATTTAGAGAAAAATTACTGTTGTGTTTTTCCTGTAAAACATGGAAAATTTCAATTTTGCCCATAATCAATTTCAATGATTATTGAATAGGAAAGGATAAATCTGGCAATCTTGATATATTATTTTTTAAATAAACATGATTTGTTTTCTCAAACAACATTTTGGCTGAGAGTAGATTAATATAATACTGTAAAATCAAATGATTTTTAATCATTTATTGACAACCGAAGAATTATTTATAACATACTTGAACACTTCAGATTCAAATGATACCCTTTGAACTGTTTATGATTTTTTTAACAGATATAACATTATAAAAAATAATTTGGTGGTTGGTGTGAAGAAGTGGATAAGGCAAGTTTACCTTGAAAAAGAGTAAACTGTTAATCTTCAAAATAGGATTTTTAATATTTGTGTTGTCAAAAATTGGTTAAGTTGTGCTTCTTAATGCAGCCTTAGATTACCAATTTTTTGGCCTAAATGCTATTTTTAGAGTAATTAAATTATTTTGGAAAACGATCAAAAATACTGTTTTGAAAAGTCCACACTTTTGACTTATCGACATCTTTAGGACAGCCAGGGAATTAACATGTTATTAATTTTATAATGTTTTATCCAAAAAGGTCACATTAAGGGTTGTATTTCTCAAAGTGGAGTGGGCGGAGCTGCAGCGTGGGCACTCAGCAGACCAGGAGAAGCCCGAGCAGCAGGTTTAAAAATAGCTGAAGCACTAGGATGTCCTAAGGATAAAATCCTTCCTTGTCTACAGCATAAAAGTGTGGAAGAAGTCTCAAATATATCACTAATTGACGCTAATGTAATATAGCACACTTTTTAAAATAATTAGTTCCATCAATGATAACAATAATTTATTCAAACTGATATTTTATAAGGAGAAAGGTGCGAGGCCTACTCCAGTGATAGAGCCGCCATCAGATCATGCCATAATAACTTCTTGGCCTCCTAAAAAAACCGAATTCCCTTGGATAACTGGAACGACAGCAGATGAAGGAATGCTGTTTACTGGCTGTATGAAAATGATACTTTTTATTAATAATTTAATATATTTAAAATTTAAATATATTTACTATAACAAACTATTTTATTTTTTTAGCTTTTGAATTTAATTTAAATAACCGAACATTTACTAAAGATGAATATCTTAAATATTTCAAATCGCAAATTAGAGACACGTTACGCTTGAGAAACAAGCCAAGTGTTGTTGAAAGAATATTTAACAGATATACAGCAAAGGAATCAAATCCAATACTAGCTGGGAGGAAGGTTTGTATTAACTATCACATCATTCTTCTACTGAACTAAAACATTTTTTTATTTATTATTTTGTTTTCAGTTTGGTACTGAAGCCTTTTTCTTATATCCAACTCTTGAAGCATTGGTAGAGCATAATGGACCGAAATATTTTTATATCTTTGACTATATCGGAGGACCATCGTATTATGAAATCTTATTAAATAAGGATCTCAATATCACAGGTATGAAAGCAATCATTTTATTATTTTTACTGTTATATATGCAGAGTATCATTTTGCAGCCATTTGTTGTTTATACTGCACATTCATTTGACTATCACATGGCATTATTTTTAATATAAATTGTTTGCAGGTGTCAGCCATCATGATGACTTCCCGTATTTATTTTACATGCCAAATAAGTTTAGACCTAAAGGTTGGCCAGGACCCAAAGATATCCACGTCTCGCAAATGCTAATTAAAATTTGGGTTACTTTTGCTAAAGAACAGTAAGTATTTGCTACTTCACCATATCATTTTATTGCATGTATCTCAAAACATTATGATAATTGAAGTTGAAACAAGAATTGATTTTCAAATGGTATTTCGAACTACAGTATCTCTTAGTGGTTATCAAACAGAAAATATCTATGATAACATTAATCATGAATTAATTAGAAATACATATTATCCATGCCACATCTTTATTATCATTTTTAAAGACTACAAAGTAATAAGTTAAAGTTTATCTAAGAAATTTAAGAATAATGAGTATTATTTTATTTTATCATTTAAAATTTTTTTAAAATGATTCGATAATTAATGTTTCTGGAAGGCCAATGAACTTTTCCCATAAATCTTAAAATAAGTTCTCAAGGCTTTTAATAAAAATATTCTGACAAACTTTTAATTCAGGTCACTATTTTTTTTATGGAGGTGGGGAGAGGAGACTGTTTTTAAAAGATTTGAAAATTTGACATAAAATCTAACAGGAAAAAAATGTTTGTTTGTTTTTAAATTAAGCATGATGTATAATATTCCTTATTGATTCAAAAGTTTTTTAATTTACTGAACGATCAAGCTCAGAAAAAAAAAGATAAGGACAAATGCCAAAAAAGGAAAAATAAAATAAGCAAATCCCAAATTACAGAGAAAAATTGCAATTAGTTGTCACTTTAAAGCAAATTCCCAAAAATATTAAAAAAATATTTTTAAAAAAATATATAGCATTTAATCAGGCTGTCTGCCTGATTTCAAGGAAAATAAAAAAAAATGTAATTGATTTGTTTCAACATATTTGATCAAGACAGCTCCTAGTGCAGTAGCAAATTTACATTAGTGGCAATCATATTTACAACATAAATAACATATTACTAAAAAGACAATTTAAAAACAAATGTTACTAAGGAGATTAGTGACAAAAATGATCACTATTTTAATGAATTAAAATTCATTAACAAACATGTTATTACCGAATGTTTTTGACATTTTTACATCAAATATTTAAGAAACATAGGTAGCATTATCTTTGGGGTAAATTCATCTTTAGAAGTTTAAAAGAACATTGATAAACTAACTGTTTGCATCTTTTTTTAAAATTATTTTCTTAATAAAGTTATTGAAATTATATTATGTAAAATATTCTTTGTACACATGCATATATTAATGATTTAAACAAATGTTTAATAAAATAAATCATAGTAAATCCACTCTAATTTTTAAGAAGAGATAATACTCCTTTATTTAATATTAATATTGTTATTTTAGGTCACCTCGCAACGCACTACCACAGTGGAAGACATTTGATGATAAAACATACTTAGATATAGGAAATGATGGATTTAACATTAAAAAATTTGAAGATTTTAAGGATATTTATAATTTTTGGAAGGATATTATATAAGTATTATAGAATTATATCATGGAAAGATAAAAACAGAGATTATTAAAAAATACAATCTTTGATAATACTGTAATAATAATGATAGGTATTACTAAAGCTATATATAAATTTGATATTTAGGCAGACAATTGATATGAATGTTTCCTATTTAAACAAATAAATAAATAAATGTGAACTTGAATTCATCTATAAAAATTTATAATGGAGTGTAGGAAAATTCAAATATTTTTTTGGATTTGGATGAAGCATGTGAATATAAGAAAAGTCATTATTTCCTAATTCATCAAACCAGTTTAAAGTCATAAATCAGACACCTCCTCTCAGTTTCTCCCTTCTTAGCTAGATATGAAATTAATTTATTTATGATCATATGAAAATATACTGTATTTTATATGTAATCTAAAATGCCTTCAAGAGGGGATATCAGTGAATATGTGCTTGCAATTTCAAAAATACCTCTTTATATGAATAGTAAATAAGATGTTTAAAAAAACTACGGTAAAAATATAAAATAAGGTTAATTAAAAAATATATATATTCTTGTTACATAGTATCAATAATGATAATTCCTATTGTTAAACTTTAAGTGTTGCAGGTTAGAGAATAACTAAATATTCGCAGATGTTTCAGTTCTTTACTTTCCAATCAAATTTTTAATGTATTCAAGATCTTGTGTAAGTATATGCATACATTAACCACAAGTATTTTTGAAGAATAAAGCACCAAGAAACATGAGCTTAAATTCATTATTAAGAATTTAATAGTTGAAAATAAAAAATAAAACAAAACTGACTTTTGGATGTTTCATGTACCCCAAAAATTCCATAAATCCAAACAAACAATTTTTGTAATTATTGTTTAATTTTATACCTTTATATATTTTATTTACACTTGTTTTGTAATAATGACAATCAGTGAATGTGTAGGAATACAGAAATAAAAAGATAAATGATAACATGTGAGGCGTGATAGAAACTCAGTATACATTGGTATCTCCTTTTGACTTAATTTGTTCTTTGTAAATTCACTCTTTTTTTTTTTTTTTTTAATAAAGTTTAATTTTTATAATTTTCCATCATTGTTATATTTCATTTTTCCACATCAATTTTGATAGCCTCAGGTTTTGCTACTTTGAGATGGTTATGGTCTCATTCTTCCCAAACTATCGCGATCCATCTGTATCTGTACTTATGGATTTATATATATTTTTTTTTTCCAAACTGAGAACTAATTCTACAAGGATAATAGTTACACAACATGGAAGTAGTGTATCACTACAATATCATTTTACAATAATATTGTAAAAAAAAAAAATAATAATAATAATAATAAATAAAAAAAAAAAAATTATGTACATCAATAAATCCCTATTTACTATTGTCAAATATGCTTTAGGATAGTAAACCTAACAAAGATTTTTAGTTAAATCAAAAAATTTTTATCTTCAAAATTAATTGAAGCGATTAGTTCCAACATTTATTTATTTTAAGGTGCCGTGTACTGCAACATTAGTTCTTACATTTAAACACTATAACATTATTTGCTTATCTGACATTTTTTTTAAATTATTTATTATTTAATTTAGTGAACTGAGCTGTAGATTTGACAAAGAGTCAGCTGTAGCGAGTGGGATAGGAATCTCATTTGATATTTTATTGACACTTTATAGAATACTATTTATTTACTTTTACCAAGATGTTAACTTAAAAATGATAATTTTTAGTTGTCTCACATTATCAATACACGTGGAATACCACGTGTTGTATTTGTATAAACATATTATACAAATACATCTATAGCAGCTTGTAACCCTTTGAAACAATTTTAAATTCCTGATTAGCTACTACTTTGAGAATTATGAAACCTTTTCTTTCAAAACAATTATTTATTTACAACTTAAAATTATAACCTGGGAGGGAGAGTGTCAAATGAGTCAGCCTAAACCTAAAACATATTAATATATTAAATATGTATTAAGCATATTAATATTCCCATTCCCTTCCTAGATTCTATCCATAAAACATCAAAGTACACATACCAAAAGACGTTCATTTTTGCAAACAACAATGAATAAATTGTTCATTGACCCAATCATTTGACAAAATATATTGAAGATGAGACTTTCTTTCAAAACATTATTTTATATCTATTGAATCTTATAAATTAAAAAAAGAAAATTCTAAAAACTCAATTTCTCCCTGACTGGGAAAATCAATATATATCATGGATATGCCTGTCTATAATCTACTGATAAGGAAACTGTCAGCAAATTTTCGATGCCAGTAACACCAACAGGAGGCTTTTTTTTTTGTCAAAAAAAGCCTCAAGACTTGAAAAATATAGGCAAAACATTACTGGGTCCTAGCAACAAATATTTTGTAACAAAACATATTCTCCATTGAATTCCAGATAAAAAAACCTATTGGCAAATTTTTTATCAGAACAATACCAACAGAGCTAGAGAATGTCCAAAAAATGGAAGGAAAACATGACTTTTTATATTCAAATCAATATGGCTCAGTAGATTCTAGCGACAACTTGCTTTTTGTCTCTTCAAAATATAAAATACTTCTTTTTTATTTTTTTCATCAATTTATATTTTTAATCTTGCATATCTGTTTAGTGCCCCTGTCATTACTGTTATAGTAAAAAAAAAAAGAAAAAATACTTTTTATATTTTTTTAATTTTATTTTTGAAAAATACAAAATACTTTTGTAAGTACTATATTTGTTTGCCAAAATACAAGATGGGAAAAAAGTATTATATTTTTTTGGATATAGGTAGTTCAACTCTGATAAAAAAATAATTACTAAAAGAATTTTAGTTCTGTAAAAGAAAAAATATTTAATTTTAAAAAGAATGGTTTAAAACAAAAAAAAATAAAAATAATAATAGATGGAATTCTTAATTAAGGTTTTAAATAATGCTATCATAGTTATATAATTATGTTTTTATGAAATGAATTATTAGCTGGAAAGATGACATTTTTATCAAAAGAATTAAGAGCTGAATATTATTAAAACAAAAGAAAAGATAACTTCATGACATCTTGTCTAATGTGACAACTTATTTGTTGAGGACTGATCAGCTGATGAAGGAGTGGGTATTCAGCTGACTGGCTGCCCTACGTCTTATCAAGGTTGGGGAGCTCCTACACTAGACATGTTATCACTCAGATAATCACGGCCCATGTCTTGATAACAGATTTATTGAATAAAATTTAACTATTTTTTTTTTTTTACATCATTTCCAAGTCAGGATCACTCTAACCTTTAATGGAACATTAAATACATTACCATTTTCAGTTTTGTTCAGTATTAACATCAACTCTAAATCAAGACTATGTATTTACTTATAATGCCTGAGATTTCTAGTTACTTCAGAAATTACTTTTAATGCTACAAGTTACTTTCAAGAAGTCCATCACTCTTACCATTTGGTAAGTCTTTTTATTTTATTTCTATGGTAAAAACATTATCAGTTAAGGAGTATGCATGTTTTACAGTTTCCTTGTCTGCTATTTTTCTATTAGTCCTTAAAAAATATATATACATTTCTTTATTGCATAAGATTTGAATCTGTCTTTAACAAAGTTCAGGTTCTATTTTTCTAATTGTTACTAGTGCCACTCATGAAGTTTTATTTTATTGATCTCTAGTTGTGTTCCTTATTAATCCAAGATTGGTTATTTATCCTAGAACAGTAATCTTCTGAGGAACTATTTAATGATGAAGCAGCAGGAAAAGTATACAGCAATTGCTAAAGAAGATTTAAACAGTGACAAGTATAAAAAGAGTTTGCATGCTTCTCATTGCATGATTTACTCTATCAACAATGGCAAGGTTATTCTTGAAGACGAGTACCCAGCAAAAGCTAATGTTCTGGTAAGTTAAGACATAATAGAGCAAACAATTGAATCATGTTATTTTGCTTAATGTTAACATGACTAGAAATAATGGTAATAATCAATGAAAGAATATTTTTTGGAATTACATATTTTGCCTCCTTCCTTTTTTGATCTGATGCCAAAATATATTTTCAAGTTGTTCATTTATGCACAATTCAATTTTATTATCATATTTTTAGTATTTGTGATGTGATATATACATTTAAATATTTTGATTTAACATTTTGTTTTTAATGAATGTTTGGTATGTTAATTCTCATTAAAATTAATATTAATTTTTGACAAAATACCAGGGGAGAAGAAAATATTCGTAATTTGTCCTTGTAATGAAATGAAGAATGAATGATTTAAAATTATAATGAATTTTGTCTCACTTGTTTTGAGCATTTACAAATATGTTTTACTAGTCTATTTCATTTAATTTAGAAATTCTTTACAGCTTGGCAAAATGTTTTAGTAAATGATAGATTAACTGTATTTAGTTAAATATCGGAAGATTAGTAATTAAATTTAACACTTTTTGACATAAGTGGATTTTTCATTACTTTTTAATTTTAATTTTATTTTCATGCATCTCTTTATTTTTGCTTCTATTGATTTTAAACCAGACATATTTCTTTTATTTATATTTTTCTAAAATATATTTTTGGAAAAACAAGTTATAACATTTTTAAAAGTTTAAATCAATAGCTTACTGTGTCTTTAACAACTCAAAAAATTTCAGTATTTGATAAAGCTGTTTCTTGACCAACGTTAATCGATCAATTTGCTCCCATCTTGTGCAACTACCTGGATTTCCTCTTACCTATTAAAGTTTCAGAAACCCTCTTTTTAAACTGTTAGTGAATGTCTTTAGAGAATCATCTGACCTCTGAGTTAGATGTATAATATTCTAGGAATATGTATTAGTTTTTTATAATATCATGACATTTTAGATTTTGGGTTGCTAGTAATTATTATTCGATTGTCTTAAAATAACAAAGGAAAAGCTTGGTGGATAAAGTAAATACTTATAATAAAAAAGTATAGTTTGTATGATGTGCATTTTATTAATAGCAAGTGGTGATTTATTGTACTTAAGTAATCAAACAAAAATACTAAAAATGGGTTTATCTTATCAGTTATTGATGAATGATGTGTCACTTTTATGGTGTTGATATTTACTGAAGACTAGTTCGGAATGTTATACAGTACATTCATTTTCAGTTATTAAGACAGCCAAACTTCAGCTATTCGAATCCTTCCTTTTTGATATTTCATTTTTACGTTTTATTAAAAGTTTATTTAAATCATTCGTTTACCCATAAATGCTCCATTCTTCTCACTTAAGAGTTTAAAAAAACACTTTAATGATCCTATTCAATGAAAACGGGGTCTTTTAAGCAATGATCATAAATGGAAGAGGTAAAAGATTATGATGTGATAAAAAAAATAAATATTAATGGAAAATCAAATTCATATTGTGGCAATGATTATCAATTTTTTAATGTTATGAATGTGTGGATGGTCGAACTTAAATGGTTTGCTCACACTGATGATACTTTTAATGATGTATTATTTGATTCTATCTATTTAAAAAAAAAAAATTAAATAAAAAGATTTTTTTTCTCATTAAAAATGCTATTATGAGTAGAGTGAGGATAATTTGACAAGATCATAACTAGGCAAAAAAAGACTTATTACTAAAATTCTCCCACTTTGATTGTGGAATAGAAAAATGCTAACTGGAAGATGAAAATGAAAATCAACTGAAGATTCCTTCAACTGGATATTGATTATTTTATGTTCCAAACTAGTTTTAAAATAAATTTCTGTGATTCATCAAATGAATTTTATGATCAAGATCATAGAAGTGACAAATCATTTAGTTATTGTTAATTAGATTAATCATTGATCATATCTTAGCAAAGAAGTGATTCTTAAATCTTATATTTTAATATTTTAATAATTGTTTACTTTATTTTAGTTATCAAGACCATCATTATCATTTTGTGTTTCAAAAATGGTGGTTTCGGTTTCTTATATATATATATATATACCGTAAAATGGGGTCACATTAGTACGGTGGGGTGAAATTGGTACACAATTGTTTCTGCGGTGATTACCTTCTGGCAGGTTGTTGTGTCGACTTTTACCAAATGAGAGCCCTCGAAATGACTCATTCATGAACTCTCATGAGTGCATGATATATATATTCATATATATAAGTATATATATATATTGGTGTTGATATATATAGTATATATTCATATATTATAGCTATTTTTTTTTTTTTTTTTTTTTTCTAGAATTTCATTTCAGATATTTAACTAGTTTGTTTTAATTAAATATTGTATAGCTGCAGTATTATACAAGGTGTCTACTAGTCGGGAAATTCTGGAATATGTCGGAAATTTCGTGTGGTCGGGAAAAATTCGGGAATATGTCGGGAATTTACAGAAAATTTGCAAAAGTCGGGAAAAAGTCGTGTTAATGCTAAAATTTTCAGACTTTTTTCAATTTTTGCTCAATATGTCAGTTAAGTTATATGTCATTGGTATAGTTACTCCACATACTTTTAAAGTAAACTAAATTTAATACAATTTCAGATCAGGGTGAGCTCTATATAGCAATTGGTTCCCAGGATACAGGGATATTATCTACGAAAAGATGCAATTTTTTCCTTAAAAATTTATGTTTTTTCGATATGGTCACTTATTTTGTGAAATATCTCCTGAAATACATTATTTGAGACCAGAATGGTACCTGTGGGCCCAGCGGTTCTCTCAAATACTTCGGATTACAAAAAACAGTCAAAAGTGGGTTCTGGGGGAAAATACGGTTCTGTCTTTTTATGGTTTATTTATACATCAAAATTTATTTACTTTTGTTATTGTTAAATAATTGATTGATGAAAAAGAAAAATTTAGCATAATCGGGAATTACGTCATCATCGAACATTGTTTTATATACCTACATACTAAAATGCTTAAACAAACATATATATATATTCTATACCTCAGGTTATCGCATGGGGGAGAGGGGGAAAGGGTTGAAAATCGTAAGTTCACAGCCGTTTGATCAAATAACTTGAATCCGTTATTTGTAGTACATTTAGAAAAAAATTGATCCTATTAATTTTCCCCCCCAAATCAATAGTTTTAAAGCTGTAGGGGACAACGCACTACTCCGCGAAAATACGTTTTTCTGTACTTTTTTAAATCTAACCCCGAAACTATTTGTCTGATTAAAAATTTATTTTTATGGATATGTTAAGTAGCAAAGTATGCATAGATTGATTTGTTTAGATTATTATTGAAACACCATTAAAATATCGATTGGCTAGAATTTCTAAAAAAAGTTTTGAAAAAGTTGGGAATTTCTAGAAAAATTCTTGAAAAAGTCGGGAATATGTCGGGAATTTTGATAGCTGAAATTGGTAGACACCATGATTATAGAAAAATTTCAATTTTGAAAAAAAAAAAAAAAAAAAAAAAAAAAATTTGCCTTTCAGTACCTTTCGAAACTGATCCCCACATGCTTAATTTCAATTAATCCATGAAATCTTCCTTGTATCTATTCCCTTTACTTTGTCTATTTTTCAGGTATTATACAACAAACAAAAACAAAAAAATTGCTCAAATTTCTTGAGTCTATGAAAATAATGACTAAATTTGTATAAAAATTGATTTGATCCATGTGATTATTATTTATATAAACAACTTTCTTTTTTTTTTAACTTTTAATTTTTTTTACAGATGCAGATGAGGTTCGATGGTCATCTTGGCTTTCCAGGAGGTCTTGTTGATGATGGTATTAATTTATTATGTTTTTCTTTCTAAATAGAAAAAAAAAAAAAAAAAAAAAATGTGTGGTGATAAGTAAATCTAAGTCAGAGTCATAATTACCTATTTTTCTGGGCTTTCAGTTTTTCTTAAGCTGAATAAATTTATTTAATTAGAAAAGTTGAATGATATCAATAAATAAGGATATGTCTAATCGTTTATATATAATAAAGATCTGGTGTTTTCCACTGGAAGATACATCACTTTATCCTCTTAGAAAACAGAAAATCTTTGATTAAATGATTTTGACAGTGTTTCACTTGTAGCTCTCCCATATATCTGCCATAATGCTATAGCTTAGTTATTAAAAGCATTTTTTTCTTCACTAAAATGTAAAAATGTATAAAGTAATTTTCAACCCTAGTGAGACATGGATCCGATTTAATTATTAAACATGAGCATATAATTTTTAGAATATTTTTAAGTTGAGATTGTGGGCGACGAATGTGATAGACTCTGTAGCATTCTCATAACTCCAATTTTTCACAAGTTTTTCTTAATATAAATATGTAATATTTATATCAATACAACGGTTTAACAGTTTTTTCAATTTTACATTATATTTTCTGTAGTGCATTAGATAAGTGAGTCTTTTTTTAAATTTATTATGTATGGAAACTGTAGCAATATTTTCTATTTTAAGAGTCCTAACACGCCTTAATAATTTGATTCTGTATCCTAGGAGAAATACGAAATAAGTTGTTTTCTCTTTACCCAATCAAAATAATACCCTCAGTCTAAATAAATATATATTTCTATATCTGACTTTCAATATATAGGTGAAACTCCTGAACAAGCTGTTACTAGAGAGATGGAAGAAGAAATGGCTATGGACAGACAACAATTGAAAATAGAAAGTGAAGTAAGATTTTTTTCTTTAAAATATAGTTTCCTAAAATATGTTGAATTTTATTATAAATTTCTTTTAAAGAAAAATATGTCTGTGTTAAGATTAAAAAAAAATTATAAATCCTTTGAATTTTACATGACAATTTTGGCATTCATGATTTTACGTGAGTGAATGTAATATTGATGCTCTAAGGCTGTTCTTCTTATTAACTATGTGTGGAAAAATTACATTTTCCCATCTAAACATTAAGAAATGTGATTTTTTTTTTTTTTTTTTAAAGAAATGTACCTATTAGTATTTTGCCCTCTGAACACAGATCTGTCATTATGTACCTTTCAAATCAATGTTTTGATTTCTTATTCTCTTCTTAGAACTTTATGTTTGAATCAGTTATTACCATTTCTTACCAGATCTTTTCAACCTTTAACGTTTCTTTTTCTAAATAGATATCCCTCTCTCCATCTTGTAATTGAATGCTGTTCATCAAGTAGGACTGAATTCATATTTCTTAAAATAGATGAAACCAGTTAGTGGGGTTCTGCCTCTGTTCTACAATAAGTAGAACTAATTTTACATCTCTAGTAAAGAATTTTATTTTGCTTATCATCTTTAGGTAGTAGAAAGTACAGTTGACTCCAGCAGTCGAAGTTTCCATACCGTAGAATATTTCTCTTCTTTTTTTTTGTTTATGTCTCAATTAAACATTGTTTTTTTTATTATTGCTCTAGAAAGTTCAGTCGGTACCAGTATAGTTCTATACACATTAGGTTTCCCATTCCTTTCTCCTTTGTTTAGTTTCTCAAGTAGAGGAATTGATGGATTACTAATTTTGCTGTTTTTAAAGATGTGCACTTACTTATCTTATAAATATATCTCTTTAAAATATGTCTTTTTTTGTCCTATAATACATATATTCTTTCTTTATTTGTGCATTTACTGCTTTGAAAATTTTGTTACAGTTAAAAATTAAATTTTTATAATTTTAATTTTGTCAACCCCTGTCCAGTTGAGTTTGTAATGCATTTCTGTTAATTGTTGGGGTGGGCATAATGTTATAGAGGGATCAACACAATTATGAACTGGTGAAATGCTTGCATCTTCTATTGTTATTTTTTATTTAAAACCACCAGTTTCTAACATTAAACATTCCTCATCAGTTCTAAAACTAATAAAAAATTCAAAACAGCAATTTTTTTTTCTCTCCCAAAACAGCAATTTGATATAGAGATTGTTTATATTAATTTTAAAAATGTAAGACAAGAAATCAAACGTGTTGATGCTCACCTAAGAAATAAAGCAGAAAGACTTATTTACCAAATATTTGAGATTTTAAGCTAGTCCTCAAATAAAAAATACCAAGAGGAGTGGCAAAAAATACATCAATACTAAATTGTGTCGATTGTTATTTTAAGAATGAATCTGAGTATGGTGATTATTCAAAATTGGTAATACTTCTTTATGTCTTACTAAAAGAAGATGTTTTGATAAATTAAACATTTTGATTTTTAATTAGCTAAAATGACAGAGATTTTGTTCTTATCAATACCTGAGTGGCTTTTTACCTATTTTATGTTTACTCTAAACTTAATAAAGTTCATATAAGTTTTGAGTGTTTTATTTTTGAATTGTTCCAGAAGGTTCTTCTTCTTCTTCTTCTTTGTCTTCCTCTTGTACCATATTTAGCATTGAGGAGCCTCTATCCAACGCAGCCAGGTCTCTCGGCCCCTGCTAAGCTGCATTATTTCTTGAGGGATTTTTTCTCTCTTCCATCCATTTCTCTGTTATATTCCATGTAAGAAAATCTAGGTCAACCTCACTGTCTCCTTCTGATGGGCTGAGCTTCCATTACCTTCTACGGTCCTCTTTCTTCCTCCATCTGACATTCGTGACCAAACCATTTCAGCTGTCGGTTTCATACAAGGTCTTAACTCTATTATTTCAAGCTCTCTTCTGGTATGGGCCATTCCATGTCAAATCAACAAATTCTACAAATTCTACAAATCAACTAATTCTACATTAGATTTGGACCTTGATCTTTCCGATTAAGTGAACATGCACATAGATTTGAACAACATGAATTCGATTTTGAAAATACAAGAATCTTAAATCATGAAAATAAAGCAATAAACAGAAAATTAATGGAAGCCATCTACATAAATAAAACAATAAACCAAGCAATAAATTATAAAACTGATATACATAAAATTGGTACTAGTTATGCTAACATAATAAATAAATTGGAAATATAATGAAATCAAATATTCATAAATATTCATAGTAATTAATAATAAAAAAATGTAAATATAGGTAACAATACAGAAATGGAGTGAATATAGAGTGTTTGTATAAGTAATTAAATGGTCTATATGAAAAAGAATTAAGCAGGCACTGATAAAAGATGAACATTGCTCAGTTCTATGGCTGTAAGACAGTAAAAATGGACTAAGTGTAAGCAATCACAGTTTGTTAGTAGAAATTTAAGTATAATTGAATAAGATAATTTTGGACAGTTGATATAGTGATGTAGATAGATATCATTAAAGTTTTTAGATCCTGAAGATGGAGCTGAGGACTCCGAAACATGTCGATTAAAATATAATTGATTATATATATATATATGAGTTATGCCTTATAATGTATAATAAATTACATCTCCTTCAACAAAATAATTTCTAATTTTTGGTATAGAAGCTGTACTTAGCAAGACTAGTTAAAATGTAAAATATTACCTTTTCTTCTAACTTTTTATTTTTAAGTTATAAGCTTTAAAAAAAAAACTTTTCAGTCCTCACTCAATACAGGGTGTCCCGAATTTAAATGGCAAAATTTCAGGAACTTATAGGGGACCGAAAAACTAAGAGAAAAAGTCCTTTAGAGATTTGCTCGTTTTTGCTTAGTTTTAGAGAAAATCGCAAAAAAAGAAGCAAAACAAAAATGTTACAGGTAGCAATTATCACCTTTCTAAGTTCGTCAGGCTAGGCAATGAGATATGTAAACACTTAATGTTATCCTTTACATTCTTTTATTTGTTTTCATTTTGGCTTCCTTCTAGGATTATAATTCCTAAATCAGTCTTCAGTCAGTTACTCAGATATTTTTGTGTGAATAGCATCAGCCACAATGCTGCATACATATTCTAATGTTGAATACACTGATATGATTTTTGTGTATGGTTTCTGTAACGGTAATGCTTTAGAAGCGGTGCGGGAGTATGCGCCGATTTCCAAATAGAAGAGTTCCTAACTGACGAGTTTTTTCGCTAACTTTTAATAGACTACGAGAGACTGTGTCATTCTTAATACGTAATGAAGGCGACCAATATCAGGTAGCAATAAGAGCAGATTATCGGAAAAGAAATTGTGTCCAACGCCATTTCGATAACAATACTGAGACTAGCATCCGAAGAGCATCTGCTGCATTAGCAATATTGCGGCAAGCAATATGGCGAACTTTGAAAGGTGATAATCGCTACCCATACCATCTTCAAAAAGTTCAGAATTCATTACCTCAAGATTATGTCAAGAGATTGAATTTTAGTAACTGGTTTCTTGACAAAATTCGCGATGATAATTTATTTCTATTAAAAATTATATGGACCGATGAAGCTACCTTTACAAGAGGAGGAATTGTTAATCAAAGAAATTATCATGTATGTGCTCTTAAAAATCCCAAAGCTATTAGAGAGAATAGGTTTCAGCATGAATTTGCTATTAACGTTTGGCTTGGAATTTGGAACGGATTACTGGTGGGACCATATTTTTTACGTGGAAGATTGAATGGTATCACATTTACACATTTTTTGGAGAACGACTTTTCTAATCATTTAGATGATATTCCCTTACAGCAGTGGATTGAAATGTGGTTCCAACTAGATGGATGTCCAGCTCATTACAGCAGAGTTGCTCGAGCTTGGCTGGATATAAATTATCCACAACGATGGATTGGACTTGGAGGAGTAGTACCTTGGCCACCCAGATCACCTGATATGACACCCATGGATTTCTTCGTATGGGGAACCTTAAAGCAGAAAGTTTACTCGGTGTCAATCAACTCAAGAGAGCAATTAAGAGACCAAATCATAGATGCACTACACCAAATATCATCAAAACAATGTTTAGCTGCAATTTATCAAGTGAGTGCTAGATGTAATGCTTGCATTGGTGCAAGAGGACTACATTTTGAGCAATATTTACATTAAAAAGAACATAACATAAATATAAATGTAAATAAATAAGTATAAAAATGAAAACTTGTTGTTTCTTTTTTTGCGATTTTCTCTAAAACTAAGCGAAAATCTCTAAAGGACTTTTTGTCTTAGTTTTTCGGTCCCCAATAAGTTCCTGAAGTTTTGCCATTTAAATTCGGGACACCCTGTATATTCAAAATTACATCATTAAAAAACTATTACACCTCTTGCTTTGTGAGTTTTCCCCCAATTAAGGGTACTCATCTTTGTAGAGGCTGGATGTGCTCCAGGAGGGTCTCCTGACCTCGAACTCAATCCACAGCTGAAATAATAGAATATACATTTTCTGCCATCAGTCGGACTCGAACTTGGGCCTGGGAGCATGGTAGTCAAGTGCCTTACCCACTGAGTTAACACACCTCCCCGTAGATATTGTTACTGTTTGTTAATACTTATTTGAGTAAAATATATAAATGCTAGTAGCAAAATATTTTATATTTAATAACAATTACTGTTTGGGGGAAGCCAACTCCGCCCCTTTGAGGTTTCAAAATTTTCCACTGTCCCTAAACACGTTCACTGTGGGCCCGGTAGACGATTTTTCTAGCCAATGGCGGGTGACATAATATGTTTTTTTCTGATTCACCCGCCCTGGGTTAGAAACGAAGAGTGACGTGAGCGTTCTCGTTATCTGCCATCAATAAGTTAAAAAAAAGGCAAAATATTTTTTTTTTTTATTGAGAACCCATTTCTGTCCCATTCTGAAATTTCGCCCACATGTAGCCAGTTATAGTATGAACCACGCAGTTTTTTTTTTTTTTTAAATCAAAGGGGACATATTTTGGGAATTTCAAAAAACTGTTTTTTAACCTTCTGATAAAATTAAAAATTTACAGATATATCGAGTGATTTATCAAATTAAAGGGTATTTCAAATGGAAAAGAATGCTGCAAATTGCTCTCTAGGTGCAATAGTTTTTTAATGGTGTAATTTTGAATATTTTGATCGAGGACTGAAAACAGTTATGTATATATTTTTTTAAGTTTATAACTCAAAAACCAAAAGTCAGAAAAATGTAATATTTTATGTTTTGACTATCCTTGGTAAGTACAACTTCTATATCAAAAATCATAGAAATCGATTAGGTCAAGATCCCAACCATAGGTTGATTTGACACGGAATGACCCATATGTTCATTCCTAACTCGGTCTCTCCTGGTACATCTAATAGCTCTCACAGGAATCTCATTTCTGCACCTGTAACATGAATTGCTTATCCAGCATTATCCAGCTTTCACTACCATAAGTGAGGGTTGGGCGATGCACAGACTTGTGTATGTGCATTTTCGTTTCTCTACCAACATCTGCCTCACTATGCTATTACAGATTGGGTAGTAGGTCTGGTTGTCTTTGGATATTCTATTTGCTACTTCTGGATCAATCTTCCCAGTGTTGTTAATAATTATTCCCAAGTATGTAAATTCTTCCTCCACATCGAGTATGTCCTCATTGCAGACCAGCTCGACATCCTCTTGCTCTTCTCTTGATAAAACCAAGACCTTCCTCTTGGAGGTGGTTATGATCATTCCTTTGTGGTGGAGCTCCCCCTGTCATTCCACAAGATCTTGCTGTAACTTGAGCTTAGTATCAGCAATCAGCACAAATGAAGGTTCCAAGTGTATTAAAATTATGCCTTTTCTGATTTATATCAGTGCGAAGCTTAAGAATATATTTTGTTAGTTTTTATTTCTGATCTTTTGAATTCCTTGTGGAAACATGTAACACCAGGATTTTATTGAATGCTTCATATCATTCATTTAGTCTTCTGATTTAATAGGTTTTATAAAAAAAAAAGAAAACACTCAAATTATGCATTATCACAAATCACCAGATAATTCCTATATACCTACTTCTCTAGATATTAAAACTTCGTGAAATTTTTTTGTTAGTTTCTATATTAACTAATAATATTTCTTTTAGGACCATGTGATCTCTCATTACTGTGAAGAAAAGGATATAGTGGTTCACTTTTTTTCCAAAGAAGTTAGTTTAGGCCTGTTTTCAGAAATTGAAAGAAGAGCTTTAAAATCTCATGATTATGGATCTGAGGTAATTATTGACTTTGTTATCTTCTTTTTATTTAAATGTGTTCTCTAGTTTTATAAGTTTACAATTTTATGCATTCAATTTGTTCAAAAAATAAAGTTGTTTTTTCCCTTTTTTCTTTGCTCTATTAACAACTTCTTGTAATTATATTACATTAGTATAAATTGTTGTTACAAATAGTAATTAACATTACTTCCAATAATCCATTTCGCTATTTTATTTTTAAATTAAAATCTAAAATACCTTAACTTTTTTAAACAAAATAAGTGTAAACATCAGACTATTTATTTGCTTTTAAAGGTTATTTTAACATTTTTTTATTTTTACAATCCAATCTTCTTTAATGACCTTCTGTCGAAACCTGCCTGTTGTATAAATAGTAATTAACATTACTTCCAATAATCCATTTCGCTATTTTATTTTTAAATTAAAATCTAAAATACCTTAACTTTTTTAAACAAAATAAGTGTAAACATCAGACTATTTAGTTGCTTTTAAAGGTTATTTTAACATTTTTTTATTTTTAGAATCCAATCTTCTTTAATGACCTTCTGTCGAAACCTGCCTGTTACATGGTAAATGTTTCTATTACATAGAAGTAAATTATTCACTACATTCCAGAATATCACTAAAATTTTACCAATTATGTTGCTGCTTTTCTTTATAAAAAAAAAATCAATAATTTGTTTGTTTGTTTCTTTCAGTTTAAAGGCATTGAACCCCCAGGGTCATCAATGCCTGGAATTCAATAATACTAGCTCTATATTTCACTAAAAAAAATCTAACATTATTTATTATTAATGTCTCTCTCTTGTAAGTTTCATAATATCCTAATATTTTATTTTGTCATTTAATTCTTGAAGGTTTTGAAATACAGGCAGTGTTGAGTGCCCATAGCATTAAAATATGTTAATGCCAAATTATCACAGTTGATTGTTCATTCATTTTTTCTAAAGTTGTAACTTTTTTACTAGTAAGAAATTTAAGTAAATGAAGAAGGTGGCAAAGGTAATTGAGACGCTTTAAAAAGGGATGGATCAGCTGGGAATTTCAGAAACGTGTTTTTTCAGATGAGTAATTCATCAAAAAACATTTTTGACTTAGGGGTGGAATTTGATAGGATCACTGCTCAGGAAAAGGGTGAGAATAGGAAGCAAGTTTATGAGGAGGTAACTCGAGCCTATTACAAGTGCTTTGGTCTTTTCAGCATTTAAATTCTTTAATGCCCATTTACAGACTCGATCAAGGTCTTCCTGAATCCTTTTCAATATATATTTTAAAAAGATATTGTTTCTAACCATTATTAATCTCATTTTTGGTTAGTGTTTCACTTTAGATAATTATTTTTTCTTACAGTAATAGATATATAATAATACTTTTGCCAAAATTCATAATAATTCATTTTCAGGTAATGGGTGTAATGAGGATTCCTCTTTATACGATGACTGATGGTTTTAGAGGTTTCCCTGCATTTCTTACTAATCGCTTCATTGGTAACTCGAAGGAACAGCTTCTTTATAGTCTGATCACTAAAGGAATTATGACAAAAGAAGAAATCAACAAATCATTAGAAGCGAAACAATATAGTTGAACCAATTTATCTACCAGTTTCAATAAAGATTTTTAAATTGAAATCTTAATAAACTTTTTTACTATCAATATAAAATTAAGATAATTTAAAGGATGAAATAAATCAATTTTATTTTAGCTTTTTGACCTCAAGATGTGATATATTTTCTTCTTAAAACTTTCCTATAAATTAGTGTACTTAATATATTTTAATACTTGAATAGATGGTTCTGGTCCTGGATCATTAACAGTATTTATTTACTCCTATAATCATTTATTAATTGAAGGGCTCTGGGAACCATCATAGTCATATTCTTCAATAACTAGTTTTTGTCCTCATTCACCCTGTGTGTTTTCCAATCGCTAAATTCGCAACTATTTTCTTTTGCCCAAACTTCATCATATAGACTTTTCTGTCGGTTATAGCATATCTGTTAACACTTTTTACAGGAAAAATATACAAAAATGTACTATGATCGCTCCCTCCCAGAACCCTTTAATAATTTTTTATTCATTAATTTAATAAGTACTACAATTATCGAACGCTTGTACTTTACTATAAGGCAGTCAGTGATATATATTTAGGTTATAAATAAGTATTTCAATGCTTTAATAATTATATTATGTGCCTTTTGTTGGAGGGAAAATGTTGGTAAATTCTTATTTCTGGTGTGTCATAACAAGGTTTTCACTTGTTTGTATAGATTGTAACATCACAGAAATTACATGTTTCATTGTTGAAATAAATAAATATAACTTTAAAAAAACTTCTGTATTTTTTTTTACGCAGTATTCAATAAGTATAATTCAGTCAATTATTTTTTAAAGAAGTGGAATAGTCAAGTATATTTAATTTTGCTAAAAGAAAAAGAAAAAGTTTGTATTTTATTTTGATATAAATATTTTTATTATTTAAACTTTAATTATGGAGGCAGTGGTATAGTTAAAATATTTAAAACTTTTCGATAAATTAGTCTAATAACAACAACTGTTAAATCATTTTTAGAGGCTGTGATGGCATACTGAATTAGATTGGCTTCACTTTAGCATTCTCATTAACTTGGCAGTGCTCAATCAAATCTGACATTTGAAAGTATATAAATTCCAATGGTGCCGTTACTGAAAATTATAGAATTATAATAAGAGTGCAACTTATATTTAGATTGCTGACGCCAAGGCTAAGCAGGGAGCAGAGTCAGACCAGCCTATCGTGCCACTCACTTTAAAAAGAGCCAGAAATCTGATAGACGCCACGGTCAGTAGCTTAACTAAAATGACCCTGATGGCATCACGCACTGGCAAAAAATGGGAGGAACTTGCCACGGTAGGACCGATCCCAAGAAACATTGAGAGAGATGAAGCCGTTGCACGATTTCGACTAATCACAGGACACGACTACTTGCAAGCCCACTTGTACCGCATTGGTCTTGCTGACAGTGACTTTTGCTCGTTATGTAACCTAGGATCCATGGACGGAAATCATTTGAGGGTTTGCCCTGCTCTTATCTACCCAGAAGACGACATTATAAATCGATATTGGGATGCTCGTCGTCAGATGGCTAAACTGCCACAGATAGGCATTGGATAAATAAATAAATATTTAGATTGAAAACTGGACCATTGTTTCGCTTATATCACCTATCATTACAGTAAAGGAAGAACAGGAGGAGAAAGAATGAGGGGCCCCCTGCGCTTGAGATGGAAGTATGGTTTAGAAAGAGTGATTTGAAGAAATGGGAGTCAGAGGATAGATGAGGCTAGCCCAGGATAAGAGAGATTGACGCAGGATTGTGGAGGAGGCCCATGCCGTTGCAGGGTTGTAGCACCTAAGATTAGTTTTTATCACAGTCAACAATGTTACTACACTCCTCTCCTAATTCATGTGTAAAAAAATATTCTCAAATCTCACTTAAACATTGAAAAAAATGGAGGTTCTTTTTGAATTGAGGGGATTAAACTCTTTAGTGTTAGAGACTCCTTATCAAAATATCTTGAGAAATCTAGGAGACCACTTGAGCAGTAAGGTCCTGTTTTGGTTTGTAGCTGGTCATTAATAGTTCTAACTTTTCATTAAACTGTTGTACAAAATAAGAATTTGTAAACATTTTTACAATGATTTCAGCATTTTTGTTTATGATGTACCATAAACATTTCTAATTGAAATTGAAAAAAAAAACTTTCTTTACTCACTTCTAAGATTATAATAAACCTGTTATTAAGTTGAGGATCTGCTGTTTTAATGTAGTCAACTTTAAAATCCAAGAAATTAGCAGTCACCAACTTACACTGGTCTTCATAGTTTATAGATAGTTAGACATTTTGCTAGTCACCCTAGGGTAACAGAAACACAGGATGATTTTTTTATTTAAAGAATTTTGGTGTAGTGATTCATTAGTTGGATGGAGGCAGTTTAAAGGGTATAAATTCCTTAATGTATTGCTCCATGAAGATTACATCAGTATGGGTGGGGCAACCATGAATTGAAAGGAGGCAGTGTAACACTCAGTTTTGCTGGATAACAGTCATTGATCTATTGAGGATTGGGCTTCTGTACTTTTCACTGATGAATCTATGTTAGCTATATGGAATTTATAAGAGCATTTTGGGATTTCAATGGACTACTCACAGAATAGGTTATTCGTTGCTCCTGGAGGATGTTTGATGATCACTTGCCAAGGGGGTGAAATTTGGGAACCTCATATGCTGCCTACCTTCAGCAAAAGGAATGTGAGAACTTCTTCATACACTCTAGTTTGTAGAAAGAACTCTTCTTGGTGAATGAACTGACCTCCAGCAAAGTGAAACTTCCAGAATAGTAGAAAGTATATGGAAGCGTCTTCAAGTCAAAAGGAAAATATAAGAGCTATCGAAAAAAAAAAATCATTAAAAAAATAGAGAAGTACTCCTTTAGGGTTTAGTCATTTTTATTAACTTAAGATAATTTTCCCTGACATTAATAATATTGCTGCTGAAATAAAGACAAAGATGGTTAAGAAGTTCAAGTGCTTTTTCAATGTCAAGAAATTATGAACATAGCTCATTAATCAAAAGAAAATATTGAAGTTTCGTAATTTATATTATAATTTTTTAACTTATTTGAAACCGCTGTTTCTTCCATGTATGATTAGTTATGTATTACTGTACAATTAAACACCAACTTCTGACTTCGGGAAAATTATAATTAGTTAGTATGGGAACTGAGGAGGAGTGGTGCAGTTTAATGCTAAAGTAAAAAATAATTTATCTGAGAGATGAGTAATTTTTGTTAATTTTTTTTTCCGGTTTCATTGTTATCTGCTATTAGGAAGAGTAGGACTTTCTTTTGGTCATTAACTAAACAGATGTACATAGTATTCTACTAAAACAATGAAGAAAATTTTAGTGTCAGCGTGTTGGCACCGCACAATGTTGTTAATAACTTTTATTATTTAATTCCTTTGTAGTTTTTTACGTACATCTCGAGTCATGACCATAGACCCGCGGCGACACCCCCCCCCTCTCCCTTCACATACTGTTAGAGTGTCTTTTTATGCCACCACCTATTGACGTTAGTGTAATAAATAATATGATGATAATTTATTGTTTATTTCATGTTTAAAAGAGGTGAAAGTTATATATTAATGATATATTTATAATAATTAAAAGTACTGAGGGTCATTGTTAAAAGAGGTTGGATTAATATAGACTTAAGTGTAATAAATATAGTGAGAATGGTTTATTGTTTATTTCATGTTTAGAAATGAAATGGTAAAGCCTAGTCCAGACTGTAAACAAATGTTTCGGAACATTGTTGAACATGTTCCCAAATAGTTTATAAACAGTACCGAAACAATGTTCCGCGTCCAGACTTGAGTCAGTGTTCCTCCAGTTTTGAACATGTCAAGTGAGGCTATGGTAGAGATTTGTGCTGCCAATTTATTTATTTTACTTAACAGGCAAAGGGATAGAATAAAGAAAAGAAGGTGATGGATATGAAAAGCTCTAATGGAAGGCACCAGTTTTGGCAATGACCTTATGAGGGACCTAAAATTTGAAGATGGGGCAGGTTTCAAAAATTTTACTGGAATGTCTCCAAGTGGTTCTGAAGAATTGTTAGTTATGATTAGAGGGAAAATATCCCGAAAAAATGCTACATTTATACAATCGATTCCAGAGTCGATTAGGCTAGCTTTCACATTTTGGTTTCTTGCCAGCGGCTATTCGTATACAAGTCTTACGTACACATTCAAAATATTTAAGCAATATATATCAGAAATTGTTCCTGAACTGTGCTCAGGAACACTTCCAGACTTGTCGCAACTTGTTCAATGCGCCCGTGTTTTCTATCTCCAACGGGAAACAAGGAACTGGCCTGATTTTGTTTCGCAACATTTCTGTACAGTTCCGGAATAAGTCATAAACAAATTTGAGCTGTTCAGGAACATCGTTACTGAACACTGTTCCGAAACATTTGTTCACGGTCTGGACTAGGCTTAAGGAGCAAAAAAATTATATAATATCCCCGATTACATTAACATCAGTGGTAAAAAACAGTGAAGCAGAGCAACTGATAACGTAAATTAATATCAGAGCTTTCTAGGGTGGGAGGCAGAACCATAGAGTTATTGACAATGTTTTTAACTCCATGGGCACAACTGACTAACCCTACTACGCTCGATAGGTTATTCATTTGTGCTGTTACCTTTCTCTTAAAAGACACTATACTTTTTTATAATATGCAATTATACTAGTATTTAGAGAATGAATAAGTATGTATACTAAAAACAAAATGGAAACATTTACATAGTTTGTAAATAAATCATATGTAAAAATTATTATCTCAGAAACTAGATAGGTAGCAAGATTTTAATAAACAGACACAGAAATGTCAATAACGTAATAAAATTTATATGCATCTAACAGTTTCAAAATAATTGCTTTTATTTAAATTCGTCAAATAAATTGCCATGTAAACAAATTTTGATATCTTTACTTTTTCATATAAGTATTGGGTTTTATTGATTTATATAAATTATATAATTTTTATTAATTAGCCAATGCTTTTGAATTTTATGTGTAATAACAAATCTTCATAAAAACAACAAAAATTAATAAGAAGAACAAAAACCTGTTTTGCTTTATTTTATACATATACATATTTTATATTTTAGGATTCAAAATGCATTATGTATTTTGCGAAGAAATCTGGGATTGGTTAGGAATTTACCAGTAGAAAAAATATATGAAGAAATACCCAGAGATAAACTGAAGTTTGAAAGCTTCAAAAATTCATTGCAAGCATCACATTGTATGGTGTATGCATTTAATAGAGACAAAATAAAACTAGATGATGAAGAATATTATGCTAAAGCTAATATCTTAGTAAGGAAATGAACATACAAATTTTTAATGCTTTATGATTACTTAAATATTTGTGTAGCACAAAATAAGTGTTTGCCAACATCTTGGTTATTGTTGGTATTATTGATAGATATATTATCCATTAAATATTTTTATTTTCATTTTTTTGGTAATATCTTTTATTTAAGATATGTTACAAAATAGCAATTAGTACTCTTGCCATTAATTAAAAGTATAATAGCTATTTGATTGTCTGTTTTAATGGTTTACTATTGTGATTCTATTGACAGATGCATCTCAGATATGATGGTTTTATTGGATTTCCAGGCGGCTACGTTGATGAAGGTAATATTTAAAATTGTAATTTAATCCTTATATTCCTAGTAAAAAGAAAAAAAAGATAAGAAAAAAGATGCTTGATAAACAATTTGAAATTGTTTCTAAATATGTTGGTATGATATTCAATATTTTTTACTGTACAAAGCAGTGTTTTAGTACATTTAAAAATAGAAATAAAAAAATAAGGTTGAAATAATTGTTTGGGAAAATATGTTGGCTGGGTTTCAGAATTTAGATAACAAGATTCAGATTTGATTATTCTGAGAAATAATTTAATTTAGACAGCAAAAGTTACTATGAAAAAAAAAACTATTTAAGTCACTGTTTTAATTATCATTTGAGGGCTACTGATGAGTAGTTCTCTTCAAGTTTCGCATGTTATTGTAATCATAATCAACTCATTTACTAGATGTATATATTTTATACAGTTGTAAATTTCAATAAATGGATATATAAAATTATCAGAGATTGCATTAAGAAATTAAATTAATTTATCAGTAATAATGCATTAAATTCACAATGATGAATAGAATAATCATCGGAGGCAATGATTATTCAAAGAGAATGGTGATTAGACTACCTTAAAGGCTTATATTGTACTCATAGTTAAGGGGAACAGATTTTTTCTTCTATTGAAAATTAATCTAAATACCAAGTTATTAAAGTGGGAAAGGTCAGATGAAATTTTCATGTAAATATTTCATCCACATATCCTCTAAAAGTTTTTTTTCCCAAACTTTGAATTTGTCATAATTGGAAAATATGGGATTACAAACAAAAATTATAATTGGCTAATTATACTGCCAAATAATTTTAACTCTGTTGAATTGTTTTGGATCATTTTGGCATTATTAATCATAATTTGAAATATACTGGTTACAAAAAATGTGATGCTTTTAGAGAAGGTAAAGAATTTGCTTCCTTGTATGATTATTTCAACTTTATTTATTTCTTTCATTAATATCAAACATATAATGATAACTCCAAGGCAAAACTCCAAAATTATGCAAAATAATTATCGATCAGGATTAATAAATTTAAGTACAAAAGCTACTCCTCTGGCCTGATTAACAGCTTCAAGTATTCCAGGAATGCTTTATATCGATTTTGCTGCAACCTTTTCTTGATTTGTCTTATAATGAAGGCAACAATCATACACAACCTTATGATAGTTCAATGGATTTGCCTCAAGATTCTGAAATCCCTAGCCTTTTTCAAGTTGGCCCTAAGTGACAGGAGCCTATAAAAATCTGACTGCTCATTGTCTTTGTATAAGCTGACGAGTAACAATAAGAGCAAAAGTTGTTATGACATGCTTTCCTGAATTTTTTAACATAACATTATTTAAGAATGTCTTAAAATTTGCAAGGAAACATAAAGGCAGAAAACGAATATAGCCATGTGCAGTTTTTTTTAATTAAGCCACTCTTCATTTTTTATATGTTACAGGAAAAGTAGATTGTTAGTAAGAGTTGACTTTTCCTAGGCAGAGTAAACTCTAACTAAATACATCAGCTAAACAGTTGATAGGAAATGAGTAAACACACTTTTCCTAGGAAGAGCTAATTATGCCTACTGTGGTCTAGTAAAAGTTGATTCACTGGGAAGTTTGCACCTGTATGTTTTTACTATCCCCACTAACTGGCAGTTCCCATTAATTCTACAAACATATTTTGTGTTGTGGTTGTGTGTTTGTTTTGATTGATATCTTGTTAGTCTTTTGTAGTGCAATAGTGACTAACTATTCATTTACATTTAAATATATTTTGTCTGTTTATTGTTGTGGATAAAACAGTCACGGTGTGGACTATTACTACTTCACAATCACTTGGAAGTGAGCAAGGATTTTTCAGATGTTCTTGCGAAGCTAAATGCGATCAAAGGTGTAAAAAGAAAGATGTGCTTTGCAACTCAAAATGCTACAAATCTTTTCCTTGCTGTAACAAATATTCTACATTTCTATTTATATTTTTTTATTATATAGTTATTATTATTATTATGTTTTTAAGCTTTTCTATGCACAATTATTAATAAAGGTATTTCCTTTCTTCTTTGTTTTTTATTAGCTGGTAGACAGTTTCCTTGCATAAACTCAATTTTTATTACCTCAAGACAATGAGAGTATACTTTACCCAACTGTAGTCAACCCTGACTAGTATAAGTTAATTAAATTTCAACACTTTTCGGGTTTTAATAAACTTCTACTGAAAAAAACCAGTAACAGTGAAGTTTACCTAGGGAGAGTCGAATACTGGAGGATCAACTTTTCCTTTAACATATACATCAAGCAAATGTGTGGAAGTATGATTACAATAATGTATCAGCAACTTGTAAAGAAACTTAAATAAAATCTACATTAGAAGGTCCCTAGACCTTTTTCTTTTCAGACACCTTGGATTGTGGGAAGCAAGTTGGGAGACTAATAGATTCAAGTGGGTGTAAAGCTTATAATGAGAGATGTATCTAGTTTGGGCTAATTCAGTGATGTATGGGAAATTTAGATCATAATCAGTAAGTTTATTACTAACAAAAAGGAACATTGAAGATTTTACTATGGATTATTTATTGATTCCAAAGAGTATGTTTTTTAGTTGTTTTAAATCAAGGTTTTTAAAAAATAATTTTTTTATTTAAACCTTTATATAACACATAACAAACTGGAACATTTAAAGCATGATAAAACATGAGAAGGGGTTAAACAAATGATTTGATATAATTGAAAACATATTAACCCTCAAGCAGTATGGTTCACCTTCAGGTGAGGGTCGGATCTGACCCAGCTGTGTTTTCTCACTTCCTTTTTCCCTGGTCTTGTAAGAGATCGAGCTGACAAGGAGGAACATTCATTGCACTACACCTATAGTTTAATTCCAAGAGTTTGGCTTACAGTGAAATATACTTTTATGTTTATATTTAATTGTATATTAAAACTCAGAAATGACCTTAAACAATAATAACTTATTTAAACTTTATTATTTTATACAATTAAAAATTTTAGGATATATATTTTTTTTTTTGTCTTTTTTATTAAAATAAATTACATAAAATATGATTACAAAATATTTAAAATTATTTTTTAAAATTGAGAGCTCTAATTATTGAGAATATCAACATCCCTACAATCAACAAACTTTTAAATGTAAAACCGACAATAGCAGCAGCAGGTGCCATAGCTGATGTTTGAAGCAGGCTTAGTATGGAACCTGCCCCAACGTTTCCAACATACGATTGCGCTGAAGCCGCAATTGTCCCAGCTCCTACGCCAGTAGACGTTATGCCTAACAAGTTTGCAACAAATGAAGTAAGAGGTGGACAAATAAACATTACTGCCCCACCAACCGTGGTAACAACTGCAAATGCAATCAGTCCCATAATCTGAAAAAAAATAAAATATTCTATATTAGTTCATCTAATTGTGATTTTCATAGATTAGTGAATGGGATCCAGATTATTTAAGAATGACATTGTTTTAGGGAAAAAATAGCACAATTTTGTTATATTATGATATAATGAATAATAGATCACTAAGGTAAAGAAGGAAAAAAAAATAGGTAAAGTAAATTAATTGTTAATACAAAACTAAAATTAAATTCAAAATCCATAGAAACATTTCTCATGTTATAAAACCAATAAAAATGTTGACAGATTTCAGATTTTTTCTTTATTCATAAAATATTTGTTAAAAATAATGACTGGACTTGGAAATCCTTTTGGCTTGGGCAATCAATATTTTTTTCCTATAATATTGATTGTTATAGTTTTCTGTTATAATCGTATATTTCTTATTATTCTGTTTTCATGTGGCAAAATAAATTACTGAAAGATGAAACACATCCAAAAACAATTAAAAGTAATTTAGATTTGAGTGAAAAAAAAAATGGGGCATGTGATAAGTTTATCAGATTTCTTGGTAAAAATATTACTAGGCACTTTTCTCTGCCTGACAATCTAGTATGTTTTACTACCACATCTAACTTATTTTATTTAACCCTTATACTGGCAAAGTATCACACATGACACCTTGACTTTAGCAGACTTTTTAAAATCTGACAGACTTACTTAGTGTTTCACCCTTTCCCTCATCTTTCAAGGAAATAAGTGTAGATGGTTGACAGCATAGTGTATCAACAGGGGGTTATCAGTTAATTCAATTTAAAGCATTTATAAAAATTTACTTCTTGCCAGATTAAGGGTTAATATAGATTTTGTTACATGTTTCAGGATCAATACCAACCTCAAGCATAAACCTCCAACTGTAAATCAAATTTATTGAATTTATACATGAAAAAAATTGGTGTGTCTACATGTGAAATATAACGTAAAAGAGATGATAGGTTTGGATTTTTATAAATAAGAGGATAAAACTGATTTCTAATCATGAGGCAATTGGCCAAGGACTGTTTTTATAACTGTCTCCCAAAACTTACTGTTATATGTCCTAGTGAAGTTTAAAAATTGACCAATAGGTGGCAATCTCCATTTTGCAAGAGTGGTTAAAATGTTAAGGTATTATCTTGAGCTAGAAAAAACAACTTATTTTCAATTAAATTGTTATTAAAAAGAGATTGCCTTTATTGCTAGAAACCCAAAAATTCTTACTCTTCTACCATTTCAATTCCGAGGATTAAAATTTTCAGTTCCTTTTGCTATTACAATTAACTAATACCAAGGCCAGACTTACTAAAACTTGTAGTGGGTCTTTGGTCTGATTGTTTCTCAATAGTCATAGTATCAAGGGTTTCCCAAAACTAGAAACCCAAAAAATTAAATCATTCACATATTGGGAGATAAAACTCAAAAGGTAGTTTGTTCGATGACTTCTGATTTTCTTTTCTTTATGGCACACTTTCTAAAATACTTATTGACAAATACATAGAACTTCAATTATTAGTTAAAGTAATCTAAGATCTCAACTCATGAGATCAGGCAGAGCCGGGGCAGGGGTTGCTAGTATGAATAATTAATTCACTTAAGAAGGTGGATAGAATTGTCTTGTAAAAATACTGTCACAGAGAAATCACTACATTTATCCTTCCATATTTAACTAATTGCAAGTTGTTTAATGAATTAGGAATATATAACAGCATTTGAATTATTAGTTGTTCACTAAATTATTTGAATAAATAGAAACTTACAAGAGAATCTAATGGTAGAACACAATCAGGAATTGAGGATTTCAGTTCAGAACAAATAGATTAGTTGATAAGCTTTACTTTCATGTAAATCACAGGATTCATATCCAATCATCAGAGATCTCTAGCGTGGTCCAGCCTTACTACAGTCAAATGAAAATGGTTTTTGCTGGTTTCTTATATATCATGTTCTATCCCAAGATTGAACTACTTTGCTGGAACGTTTTTCACAGCTTCCAAATTAATTATTATTTATGTTCCAAATAAAAGGAGAAAAAGGACAAGAACTTAAGTTATTATTAATCTATAATTTTAATTAATAAAGATTCAATTTTATTATAAATTGATTATCATAGTTTATCTGTAATAAATAGGACAGAGGTCACTTGCTTAACTATCAGTGTTTTTTTATTTATTTTTTTATTAACAATTGCTTATTTGGTCGTTTTCCTGATCCTGTTTATAATTATTTGATTAATAGTTTTAATTTTGGATGAATGGTTGTATTATCTTTGTTTATAGGTGTTTAGATAAATAATATAATTAAGTCATTTATTAGATTATTAGAAAAAAAAAACCTAAAGGCAACCTTGAGCCTTTGACTAAAGAAAGAATAACATGGAACATGTTATTATGTTACTTTTAATCCTGCTGACCATCTATGCCTTTTTGTTCATTATTTTTTTCTGTTTACCTGTATGATTTTAAATTACTTCAATTAAATTAACAATTAATGTTTATTCGAAGTATACAAAATTGATAAAAAATAGGGGGTTTCAAACGTGACATCTTTCATTCAAACCGACATAGCTCGATAACGGTAGGTCCTAGCGACAAATTATGTAACAAAAAATATTCTCCATTCAATTTCTATTCAGGAAACTATCGGCAAATTTTTGATCCAAGCAGCACCAATAGAGCTAAAGCGTGCCGAACTACGCATGACGTCTTCGCTTTTCCCAAAAACCTCAATTTGACCACGGGTATGACATGTTCCATGTTAAAAACAATTAATGAAATAATAATAATAATTATATAAATAATTGAAATGTAAAATATGTTCATAGTGTGTTTTACGGGTGTTATCTGTAATGTTTGGAGGTGCTTGTATGGGCTATGTTATGTTTGACTAATATCCCGTGTCGTGTGTGAGTTTTTTACAACCATTGCTTTGACTTCGCTGTCATTAACAAATGAAGAACGACTTAAGCGGGGAGCATCTTCCAAATTTCTTCTAACGAAAGTCATCACCGTATCCACTAAAATTTTTTCCACCCGTTCGCACTGCGGATTTTGCTTTACTGAAATATAACAAATATTGATGTCGAAAATGTACTTTATTTTCTTCCATTTGGATCCCGTTCTACAGTGTTTATAAAGATGCGATAGGAACTAACGGATACAAACACTTTTACTAATCCGTTTTTAAAGCATGTAAACATTACTAACGAGATAAACTTTTCTTCAAAAACTCGAGGAGGAATTAATTTATTATTGAAAAACGATATGAACTTATTTTATTGCCCAATATTTAATACTAAATTTTAAATTAAATTATGTAAAACTAATAAATTATTATTGATTTTTGATTAAATTATAAATTAAATTATTTAAAACTAATGTAGTTACATTTTTCTGGATACATAGATGATTAAGAGACTTTTTATTATTTTATATTCTTGAATATAATTCAGTTGGAGTATAAATATCGATGTTAAAATATAATTTATTGAATGAGTATCGATATTTAAAAAATGAAAAACTATCATCGCAATCACCATCGTAGGTTTTACGATTAAATATTTTATTAAAAATATTGCTAAAGTAAACAAAAAATAAATAAATAAAAAATAACCCCAGAACTATCGATGTTACAAATCCAATATATCGGATGGGAAATATCGATATTTTAAACATACTCTATAGCTATAGTTGACTGTTATGATCAGTGAGTATAGAATTAACTAGAGGGCTTTAATACCTTAGCAGGTTGGCGGGCAGAGATGTGCTCCTCTAACCCCCACCACTGACACTTTTCCAAGGACGGACTCCTACGGAGCACTGACTTCTAACTCATTTCTGTATTTTCAGTAATATAATCCTAACTGTTCTTTTTCTACCCATAGTAATAAGGGCACAAGAATATAAATTATTCATGAATTTTGTATTGACCTTTTAAGTGAATAATTTTTTTTTCAGTTTTAATTTTATTTTTTATTTCTTTGTTTCTTCATTATTATCTCTATTAATTCTAATAGTAAAATAAATGTTACCAATGCTCTGAAGGAGCCAATGGTTGTGGTTATCTTCCTCACCCATTAAGATATGATCATTGCCTTCAAAACATTTGTTTGTAAACCTTCTGCAGTCAGCATATTTAACAATACATTTATATCGCCTCTAAATGTTTTGTTTCTCCTTACTGTTTTTTCACAGGTTTTACAAACCCTTATTAATCCTAATGAGGGTTTCATCAATCCTACACGATCTTTTATGGAAAACAAACTGTTGGAAATATAATCTGTGATGAAGTCTTTTCACAATATATCATAAAAATTTAAATCAAATGTTGTAGAATGACAAATAAAAGATTTGCCCACATTTATTGGAAGTCCACAAAAAACAAAACTGAACAAAAAGACTGACTGACCTGCAATATATTCCACAATGTCTAAAATTGTTTTTGAAAAAAATACACCTACAGGAATAGGATCCTCTTTGTCAATTCCCAGAAGTAGGAAAAAAAAAAAAAAAAAAAAAAAAAAAAAAAAAAAAAAAAAAAAAAAAAAAAACTAATGATGTAAATACATAATTTATTTTCATTGTTTTTTATATGTACCTTCTGAGTTGGAAGAACATGCTTCAATCATGCAGGATTTCGGTATTGAAAAATTAATTTGATCCACACTATCAATTTTAGGCCCCATTTCTAATCCAAGAAGATTTATTTTATCTAGTGATATACCATTATCACTACTGACATGGGATTCGTGTAATTAATTCTTTATCCTCAATTATTTTTCAAAACAATTAGCAAAACTCCATTGCACTTGTTTTGTCATTTATACGTCTGTATAATTTATACATCCTCTTCCTCTTACACAGCCAAACAATTTCTCCAAGTATTCCTGGCTCGCTTTTAACATTGGTAAGTAGAATAGTAGTTTTTTTTTTCATCTTTAACTAATCATTGTTACATTTTTTTCATACTTTTTATACATATTAGAAGTCTAAGAAATCCAGTTTTCCTAGAGCTATATATTTTTCGTTTCAAAATCAGATTCAACAAAATGTTCACTGCAAATAATGCTATGATTCGATGGTTTCCAATTTTCTCTTCTAATTGCATTGATTTATTTATTCTTCAAGTCTGAATTCTTTAGAAAATTATGAAAACATTTATTACAGTAGGTAAATAGAAAAATGGGTGCTTTATATTACTGAGATAGTATCTGTAATCTCAAGCAAAACATACAATAAATAGTTACTTATGAATGAAATGTTAGTTTCTCTCCTTCACGATCTCTTTTTTACTATTGCTGCAATCGAAGGCTACACACATACTTATTTTATAAATTTGTAAAGATCAAACTAATAAAATAAATAAACAAACCACGCTATCGATTGACAACTAACTAGAAAAGGCGTGCTAACCCAGCGCTAAGTGGTTGGAAAGGACCGATAGGGGTTTAAGGTGACATCCCGCCAAAACCGAAGTAGTCCAGTAAAATTAGTCTCCAAAAGTCCGTTTTCAAGAAAAAACTACTGAACTTTTATTCTCAACGGATCTTTGTGTTTTTTGAGATGTCGAATCTGAATCTGAAGTTTGCTACCACGGCAAACGTCGGCTTCATATCCAAAATCGAAAAAAAACGCAAAATATACCGGCTATTTTCGGATTTTTCCCTATAACACGAAAACGAAGCTTTTTTCGAAGAAAGTCTTTAAACGTTAATTGTAGCTGGAATTATTACTAGCGCAATAAAAAAAAACTACTCCGAAATCAGACCATTTACCGCGAAGATATGGTCTTGGGAAAAAGTGTAGAAATTGGCTAACTGATGTCAGTCCCACTTCTCCGCGAAAACATGTTTGTCGTACTTTTTGTCTATAACTCCGAAATTATTTGTCCGATTTTAAATTACTTTTTTTCATATTGAAGTTTATTAAATTTACTATTAGACTATTAAATATGAAGTTTTAGGAAGCTTTAAGATGAAAAAAAGTAATTTAAAATCGGACAAATAGTTTCGGAGTTATAGACAAAAAAGTACGACAAACATGTCTTCGCGGAGAAGTGGGACTGGCGCGCCAGTTGACCAATTTCTACACTTTTTCCCAAGACCATATCTTCGCGGTAAATGGTCCGATTTCGGAGTAGCATTTTTCGTTGCGTTGGTAATAATTCCAGCTACAATTAACAATTATAGACTTTCTTCGAAAAAGCTTTGTTTTCGTGTTATAGGTAGAAAGCCGAAAATAACCGGAATTTTGGGCGTTTTTTTGCGATTTTGGATATGAAGCCGATGTCTGCTGTGGTGGGACCCAACACTCCAAAAAACATAATGATTCGTTGAGAATAAAAGTTCGGCAGTTTTTCTTCAGCAAACCCTTATGTAACTGGACTAAAGGCAGCTCTATTCTATTCTATACTCACTGGTTATGATGAATGGAGAAGATGATCAGGGATGCAGTCAAAGAGGAACACCACTCCAAGTAGAATTACTTCATACATGCCAACCTTTTGACCTGCCTTGCAGTATCCATGTATATTTTTGAAGTAATCATTATAGTTTCAATGAACGAAATATTTTCAGGAGAAAATGCTGAAGAAGCTGTTAGAAGGGAAATAAAAGAAGAAATGTTTATAGATAGGGAATGCTTTATGATCAGTTCAGAAGTAAGTGATTGTCTTGGATAAACTATAAATTTTAAGTTTAAGAAAAAAATCTTGTACATTATAATTTTTACTATGTTACTATAACAAGGAAAATAGCTGGAGTATAAACTTTATTATATTTAATTTACTTTACTGTCTCAAATGATTAGGATTGTGGCCTTATACACATATTACATGCATATTTACTATGCATGTATATATATGGTATAGAAGGATCAATACAATTGGGATTAATGAATTATTTGCCACCTCTATTGGAATTATTTTTATTTGAAGACCAGTACTTTTTTTTTAATGTTAAACACTCATTCATCAGATCTAAAAACAGAAAAAAAAGACATCAGCACTAAACAGACTATATGTCTACCATCCCAGTGAATAAGTTCTTAAGTCGAAGTTTGACTAAAATGAGTTAAGCGACTAAAAATAAAGGTGGAGGTATTTTCTTCATGGTGAATAATTAATTCCATGTTAATATTAAGTCACTTAACTCATTTTGGTCAAAATTCGACTTCACCACTTATGCACTGGGATGACAAATATATTAGTTTTCAAAATGTAAGACAAGAAATCAAACATATTGATACTCTTCTAGGGAAGCAATGTGGAAGGGCTTTAAAATGTTTATAGTATGTTTAACATTCCAAGCTATTCTTTGAATTAAAAATACTTATAGGCATGTTAAACAATTCATCAATTCCTAATTACATCTTTCTCATCATCCAAATCCAGTAGTGCATTTCCTATCCAGTTCCACTTAGCCCTATAATCCTCTTCACCGGCTAAAAAGGCAATGGCCACGTGATCTATTATAAAATTAGTCATGGAGTCTTGGCAATGCTGGATTCTCCATTCATGCCCTGTATGACAGTAGTACAGTACTCACACTCTGCCTCCACTTGTTTTATTTTCTCTACACCTGTGACGCAGATAGGGAGAGAAGCCGTGGGATCTCTTTGGACCTGGCTTGTCCCTGTGCATGTGAACAGACAAGTCTGATCGAGGGATTCCTCAGATTTCTATATATTGTAAATAAAGTATGAATGTATTTTTTTTTTTATTTAATCTATTTTATTGTATTTTTTTTCATCACTTTATATATTGGATGGTTTGATTTTCTTTAGTTATTTTCTCTTTCACTTTATATTATGTTATTTGTTTGTTTTTATTATTTTTTTAATTTAGGGGAGGCTGTGGTACCTTGTAACACTTTTCAGATTTTTTGTGTGCCTCCCTCAATTTAGCTGATATAAGTGTTTTTCTTCTGGTGGCTTGTCGTTGTAATACTAACCTATAGTTAAACAAAACATCTGCTAGTGTGCAACAGTAACAAGAGCAATGTCGATTGTTTCAAGGTACACTGATATCAAGGTATAACAATAACACCTATATCTCATTGTACATACTGTGTGAATGAATCCATAAAGCCATCCATATTAATTATTTCCCTCTTTGAGGCTGATTGTAATATTTTCTCAATTAAGAATTTCAAATTAAAGTCTTAGATTTTTAAAAAAAGAAGTTTTCGAACTAAAAAAATCCAATAGAAGTGATACAGAATTCATCAATCCTAATTCTGATAGAATAAAAGAACCAGCCTTTATTAAACTAATAAATTTTACATACATAATAACATATCTGCTATAAGTTAACTGGTCATATCTTTCTTATCAACTATCAATTAAATGCCTAATGACAATGTCGATTAAATGTTAATGATAATAGTCGATTTAACTATCACAACTACTAGATGCATATTATTTATTTTTATTTATTATTATTCATTATTTTTTTTTAAGGATCATGTTATAAGTCATTATTCATCTCAAAAGAACTTGATTGTTCATTTATATGCAAAAGAAGTGAGTTCAGAATTGTTTTCAGAATTAGAGAAATCTTCCCTGAAGGGATATGATTATGGTATTGAGGTAATTTTATTACTTACTTATTATTTTATTCCTTAAATTATAAGTGTATGAAAGTATTTATATTGGAATCAAGCAAGGTTATTATTTGACTTTATAGGTGATGGGTGTGTTGAGGATCCCACTTTTTACCATGGTTGATGGTTTTGGAGGATTTCCTTCATTTCTACGAAACCAATTCATTGGAAATTCAAAACAGCAGCTGTGTTATGCACTCATTGCTAGAGGAATAATGACAGAGGGTGAGGTCAATAAGGCTTTGGGTGTACAACCCATTTAATATAAATTCTCAAAAGAGACTTAATTATTCTCCAGAAGCATTAGAAGGGATTAAGATGTTTTGGTGACCTCCTCTCATTGAATCGCCATATATTTCTCTCATCCTTCATGTCCCTCCTATTTTGACCAGGCTAGTGTTGATCAAGGATGTATCTTAGGATTACAAGATACATCCTACATAGTACAAGACTGAAATATATCATGAATTCTGTGATTCGTTCATGGGATTTAAAGTGTCCCTCATCAATATTCTACATAAAATCCTCAGTGTTCTTTATTATGTAAGAAATAAATAAAATAAAATAATATTTACATATTTAGCTAATATGCCCTGAACTAAGTATTTGTCCTTTCATAATGAACTCCATTTGATCTTCTCGAACCCTCTAATTTCTCAACTCACTTACAAAGTGATTCCTAATATCCCAGTTCAGCATTTTTCCATTTCCTTCATCCACGAAAAAGTCTAAAACAAAAAGCATTGATAGTACAAGTAGATCTCGTCACAATTATTAAAATGGTGCGTTTTCTACTTTCTACTATTTATTCTGTTCTAATTCTACATTATATTGTCTATTGTAAGCCAATTAATTTTTATTTTTTTATTAAATAAATATCACAAGAGTCCTCTCTATAGGTAAATGTGTGGAACTGGATAATGAATGAGCCAGACGATTAGGGTGGTTGGAAAGATTTTGATGGAATTTTGAAAATTTAAGTGGTATGAGGTATTTATGGTATATTGGACAACAGGTATATTTGAGATCTTAATGTAAAGTTTTGTTGGAGACATAACATGGAGCTTTTATAATAGTTCAAAGAACTTTAGATTGGAAGGATTGAATGCGTTTGATATCCGATTGTTCTGCTGTTTCCCGCGGTTCAGATCCATAGGTCCAAATATGTTTATATGTGAACTTTATTTTCAACGGAAAGATGTGAAGTCCTGTTTAGTAGTCCATACTATTGGCTGTAGTTCTTACCCTCTAAGTTGAGGATTCCATGTAAGTCTTTTTTCTAGGTAGAAGCCAAGATACTGTACAAAGCATAAAATAACACATTTTGAATGAAGCGAACCTATTTAAATATGTCACTAAGTTTCATATTTGTTATATATTTTTCGTCTAATACTCCATTTTGCACAGCGCTAATTGCAAAAATTCTTTCGTGATGTAACTGAACTAAGTTCAATTTCTCGTTATGTACACCAAAACACCCAGGAATAGATCATCAGAAGTTAAAAAACCATCGATGGCTAATATTATTTTCTGAATCATCTAAGAAGATGACCTTTGAACTTTTTAATATACACTTGTTTTTGTATTTTTTCCGATGATCATTGTCATGTAGTCTATACATTTATAATGTAGTTCCTTTCATTTACTTGATGTATTTTAAATAAAATTACATATTTCAGTAAATTATTTCATTATTTATGGCATTCACTCCTCTTTATTATTAATAAATCATGTTACATGTTTCGGGAACAACAATGTCCCATCCTCAGACTGAAACAGTATTTCATTATAATTGCACCACAATATTATTTTTAACATCAAACAATAAATTCTTAATTTAATTTACACTTTATATATCATTATAATTTTACCTTTAAAAATTTTTTCTTGGTGTTAACACACCGTGTCAGTTCCATTTACATATCTAAATAATAACTCTTCTACCTTATGGGTACAAGGGTCAATCACAAACTAACTATTGTTATTAGTCCTTAGTTGGTCAATCTATATTATTAATTTATTAATTATACCTGCATATATTGTTCCTATTTTATCAGTGTCTGTTTTGTAGTTAACTGCATTATTGATTGTTTTTTTAATGTATATTGCTTCTTTTATTTTTCTATTATGTGTTTTTTTCTTTCATGTTGTAGGATTTTTACCTTATCAAAATTAAATTTGTGGTTCAGTTTTTGTGCGTGTTCTGATAGGGCTGTTTTATTATTGTTTGATTTACTTATTTTTTTGGTGTCGTATTTATGTTGATTAATTCTTTTATATAAGTTCTGCTTCGTTTCACCAATATAATGTTTATTACAATCAAAACAGTCTATCTTATATATTATATCTTTCTTATTCAAATGTTCTATTTCGTTCGGAGTTATTATATTTTTTATTTTATTTGTGTTGTATAATGCTATGTCTATTTTAAAATTTTCATTTTTTAATTTCTTAATTACTTTTTGTGTTAATTCTGGTATATATTTTATTTTTTTATATTTCTTAATACATATTGTATTGTTTATACTATTTGTTATTTTTTCACTATTTATAACACTTTGATCTATTTCTTCTTTTTTTTATTTTCATTATTCATTGCATTACCATAATATTCAGTTATTTTCTTTTGTTTTATTATTCTAGTGTTCTTATTATTATCTTTGTTTAGTTTCTGTCTATTATTATTCTTTATATCATTTTTTAATGTTTGTTTTTTATTATTTACATTTGTTTCATAATTTATTTCAATATTTATATTCTTATGCCACATTTTATTTATTATTTTAGTGGGCACCATATTGTCTATTAAATCTTTAAAAATCTCCCTTTTTATTTCGTTAGTGTAAATTTTATCTGTTAATTTTATAGCTGTTTTTATATAGTTTTTCTATGGTATTAAGTTTTTGGTGGAGGGTGTGGTGGCTGTAAAAATTTAATAATCTATTACTTGATTCTTCCTTCTTTATCCATTTTGTGTTTATACTATCCTTGTTTTTTACTATTAACATATTTAAATATTTAATTTTATTTTCAATCATATTTTCTCTGGTAAATTCAATTTTTTTATTCATTTTATTAAATTTATTAAATAGTTCATCCATTTCGTTATTGTTATTTGTTATAATTAATAGGTCATCAATATATTTTACTATTAATATCGGTTCATTAATTATTTCTTCTTTAAAACTTTTTTCCATTAAATAATTCAATGTTATTCCACTTATATTAACACCCAAACTTGACCCCATTGGGATTCCATTTATTTGTCTATAATATTCATTTTCATAAATAAAATAATTATTATTTAGACAAATCTTCATTCCTTCAATATATAATTTTTTATTTTTTATTTTAGTATGTTCTTTTATTTTTTCCCATTTATCTTCAATTATTTTAATTGTTATGTTGAGTGGTATGTTTGTGTATAAGTTTTTTACATCAAAGCTATTAATAATAAAGAGGATTGAATGCCATAAATAATGAAATAATTTCAATATATGTAACTCCTTAAATATTTCAGTAAATTTTTTTTTTGGAAAAAACCTATTTTAAAATTTTATTTCAAAAGCTTTTTGTATAGTTATTAATGACCATACCTGCCCTTTGCTGGTCTCTGGTCACCTCAATGTAAGACACGTGCCGTTTTTAGTGTTAGATGCCTCTTGCTACCAGAAGAGATAGTGGTTGAGAAGAAATCCAACAAAAAGCCGCGACCGTCGAAAGATGATACATTGTGAGGAGGGAGGACAAAAACTGGTCCTGTATCGATCACTTGATCAACCTCCCTGTCAACAGGGTTAGTTGATGGCATCGCTTTCAATGAATGTTTTGTTCATTGTTTCTATCTAGAGATAGGCTTCTAAATAATGTTTATTTGTCATCAATTCAGAGGCGATGGGGCTAAACAAGCTCTCATCGGGTGGGGGTTCCAGCACCGCCTTCGTATAAAAAAGTTGTTTATCGCTTCCAGTATAATCCAACTTAGTGAACATAAGAAACGGCTGCGTTTGAGCGCATTTGTCTAAATAATGGCAGAGCTATCACAAAAAATAGATAAATGTTTTCCCTAGCACTTCTTCGTATTGAGATAAAGACGTCGACAACTCATTCAAATGATAATTTTCTTGTGAAATGGTGGTTTATTGAACACATAGTGGTGCTGTTAGAGCCTTCTGAAAAGACAAACGTAATCGATGAGATATTCCAAGCAGTTAAAGGAAAAATAAAACGAATAGTTTTTAAACAACTTTACAATAGAACTGAAGCTAAACATTTTATGTATTTATCTATCTTAATATATTTGTTATTTTTTGCTGAATTACTAAAGATGAAATTTTAGCCGATATTTCCAGGAATGTAGGGACACAAGTCATCACTTTTGTAGTTATCAAAATAAAATTACATATTTCATGCGTTTAAATAAAACCACATAATGATAGTAAAAATGTAATGTTTTGCTAATTATTAGCGTTAAAATGTCCTGACACAATGGAATCTTTTATTAGATGTCAGTTTACAGAATATTGTTAGTTCTATACCACAAGTTAGTTGAAACAATAAAAAAATCGATTTACTACAAAGAGTATGTATGATCACTCTCATTTGTCTTTACGGACAATATATACATTGGTGTTCAAAAGTTTCCGGCCTCCCAGAAATTTCATTTTAAATTCCGTTTCGTATGTTTATTAATTTAAATTTTGGTTTCATTTAGGGTTTTATTATGAACTAAACACTTTTCTTCAAAAGAAATGCACTAATTTGGAATGGAAAACAAATTTTTCAACTTTATATAGTTTTAGGAGATTATCTCACTTTTTATTCAGTGAACTATTATTAATATTTAGTTGCTATACCTTTGCGAAAAATAACTACCTCACACTGTTGGGACATCGAACTTATTAAGGCCAGAATTCAGGAACCGATTTTTTTTCGCCTGTATTGCAGTAAATTGTTTCGCAGTATATCCCTGCACATATTATCGCCCTTATGTTCGTTTATGAGCTCGAAGGTTAACCACACCATAAACTGAAGAGATACACCACACCGTTGCACTCCTACCATCAAACATAACAATTGGTATTTGCTATTGAACATTATTCCTTGTGCCTCTAGGTCGTCTTACATATTGTATCCCTTCACCAGGGACAAACTTAATATTGTTTCTTCCAAAAAGGCCTCATTTGTCTACTTATTAAATGTCCAATGACATTCAATACTCACGGGCAAATTCATGGCGGGCTCTCTGATAAATAGTTCCTTAACAGCGGCTCGGCAATATAATCCAAACACATGAAGGCGCCAGATGACACTAACTCAGCTGAAATTAGGAATGTTTAGGCCCCTTAATTTATCAGAGATGTCATCGGCAGTTTTCTCAGGTTTCATTATTGAAGTCTACTGAGGGCTCTATTTGTATTTGTTGGAGGTTTTCTTTGGTCTTACTTTTCTTAATCGATCCTCTAGGCCATGGTCGCCAGGAATTGTACGTACGAAGTCATTTAATGTTAACTTTCTACGAGAAATGTCTCGGGAGGATTAACTTTCTACAGAGAGAGGGAGGATTATTTCTCGGAGCTGAGGACTGGCGTGAGGAGATATATCGATAGCCGCAGTGCCAAGCATGGCCTGAATTAGATTAACTCGTATTTAATCCTTTGGAAACAGTAACAGCAAAGGGTGGTCGGAAACTTATGATTATGGATACTTATGGAAAGCCTCAAATGTAGACTGGAGTTTGCTTATGTGTCAGCTAAAGGTATTTTGTTAGACATGTATTTGTTAATAGTATTAACCCATATATTCTCACTTTGAACAGTGTTAATAGAGACCCAATATTTAAACATTTGTAACTTTTGATAAATATTTGAACACCACTATATATATATATATGTGTGTGTGTGTGTGTGTGTGTGTGTGTGTGTGTGTGTGTGTGTGTGTGTGTGTGTATATGTATATATATTATGTTCTATCGTTCATTATTATAATTATGATTACTGATGTGGAACCGCACGATGAATGCAAATGTTAAGCTCAGAAGGTATTAACGGCTAAGTTATGGCTCGAGAAAAGATAACAAAAGAAAACAAAACAAATAACATTAAAAGATTTTAACTCAAAATTAAATTCATTTTTTATCCTTTTCCAAAATCCTATAATTACTCTAAAAATATCATTTGTGCCAAAATAGATACTTAAAGCCTTGTTAAGAAGCACAACTTAACAATTATTTCACAATAAATGTATTAATAACTTTGCTTTGAATGTTAAGAGTTAACTCGTTTTAAAGATAATTTATCTTAGCCACTCCTTCACGACAACCTCCGATTTATATATTAAATAAATGTACCATAATTTAAATTTAAATTTTAAAATTTTCTCAATATCTGGTAGGCCCTCCTTTATATGGCTGAGTGAACTAGATTTTTTACATCTGTTGATAAAGGTTGAAATTGGATAAACTGATGAATATTATATTATAAGTTATTATCCTATAGTATTATCTTGTCTTAATATATATAAATTACGTGTCGCTGTCTTGGGGCAAGCTGACACCTAAACTACTGAACCGATTTTAATCAAATTTGCACACCGTGTGCAGTTTGATCCAACAAAAAAGATAGGATACCTTATATCTTAATTTATAGTCGCAATATTATTTTTATATTATCTGTAAGCCACAATTATCTGTTAGCTCTATACGATTCTAACATATGGCGGTATAAGGTTATACTATTATATAAAAGGACAAGCAATTTTTCGTTTGTGTTCACTAACCGCCAAAAACTACTGAAACAATCTCTATCAAATTTTGACTACATCATCTTTATAGGATGGTTTAGCAATAGTAAAATCTAATAATTTTCAACTAATTCTTTATTGAAAAATGAATAATAAGTGGATAACAGTGAAATTTAAAAATGGCGACAATTGCCATCTACATGAAAGGTTAAAAGGTACAGTGTTACATAAAGTTGAACATTGATAATAAAATTTACTTATTTTCAATTAAATTGTTATAAAAACAGCTATATGGAGTGAAATATACCAAATTTTAACTACATCTTGTTCATAGTTCTAGGTTTAGCAACAATAAAAATTTAAATGCACAATGTTGAGCGTTAGAAACGGGTTTTGCCACACTACCACATACTTTTATGGTTAGAAATTAAAATCCAACCAGATCAAATCAATAAAATTATTTCTGTCGAATGAAAATTATTAAAAATCAAAATGCCGATCCTCAGCTGTTTAATATTGTGTGTAAAAATATGAACTTTGAACCTTTAGTTGTAAGCACTGATAATGCAGTTTCTTAATAGTCTCTGCCCATCTGGATTACCAACTCATATATTAAAATTGAAAATTGGATGTCTAATTATGCTTTATGTTGTCTTCAAACACCTAATCAATCTAAATTTATTTATTTATTTTACGAAAATATCATCAAAAATATAATTTTAAATTGTTCACTTTAATACAAGATTTTTATCGATAAACAAAAAATCAATTATTAGTCAAAATTATCTAAGATCTTCACTTATGAGAGAAGGCGAAGCCTCGAAGGGGGATGATGAAGTTATATATAAAAGGACAAGCCATTTCCGTTCGTGATCACAAACCGCGAAAACTATTGAACTATTCTGTACCAAATATAACTACATCATCTTCATAGTTCAAGGAAGGTTTAGCAATAATAAAATTTATATATTTTCTATTAAATTACTGTTTAAAAAACGATAAATATGTGGTGTGTATTAAAGCGAGCGCCATTCAAGAGAGGTTACAATAATCCGGTGTTAAATATAGCTAGAAATTGATAATAAAATTACTAAATTAAATTAATTTGTTATTCAAAAAGCTATAAATATGTGGTGTGACGTGTGGATTCCAGTGAAATTTAAAAATCGAATATGTGGCAAGCGACAATAGCGTTTTAGTAAAACTAATGAACCTATCTGAACCAAATTTTAACTACATCATCTTCATAGTTCTTGAAAGATTTACAATTAGAAAATTTACTATAATAATAATTTATACTATTCTATAAAAGGACAAGCCATTTTTCGTTTTTGATCACTAACTGCGAATATTACTGAAACAATCTGTACTAAATATTAACTACATTATCTTCAAAGTTCTAAGAAGGTTTAGCAATGTTAAAATCTACTGATTTTTAATTTATATTTTATTAAAAAAAGATAATATGTGGACAACAGTGAAGTTTGAAAATTGACCGATAGGTGGCGAGTGCCATTCTACACGAGAGGTTACAAAAGAGCTTGAAATCGATGATAAGATTTACTTATTAAACTATCATGAAAATTATTAAAAAAGATTTAAATATGGTGTGATTCCGGACTGGTCACTCCACTGTTCAACAAGGTCTTCGTGTTGTTGATCACGTATCCTCTGCCCTTGAAAACAAGCAGTATAGCACTGGTGCATTTCTGGACGTAGCGCAAGCTTTCGACCGGGTGTGGCACCAGGGCTTGCTCTTCAAGCTCAAGACGCACTTACCCCAATCCCTATACCTAGTCCTACGATCCTATCTCTCAAATCGCTCCTTTCGAGTTTCGCTGTGGCTCAGAGTTCTCCAACTGTTATCCTATTGATGCCGGTGTGCCACAAGGTAGTGTCCTAGGTCCTGTCCTCTATAATCTCTTCACTGCTGATATACCAACCAATCCTAATACCTTTTTAGCCACATTTGCAGATGATACTGCGATCCTATCATCCCATCCAGATCCTAAACTTGCTTCCCTCAACCTCCAAACACATCTTCTTCAGATAGAAGCTTGGTGCAACAAGTGGAGAATAAAAGTTAATGAAGCCAAATGCAATCATATAACTTTTACTCTTCGCCGCAAATCCTGTCCGCCCATCCACTTCAATAATATCCCTATACCTATATCCGACACAGTACGTTACCTTGGCTTTCATCTTGACAAAAGACTGACTTGGAACCCTCACACTAGACTAAAAAGACAAGAACTAAACAGGAGATTTAGCCAACTTTACAGACTACTAGGCAGGAATTCTCATCTCTCAGTTGATAACAAACTCCTCATATATAAAACAATATTAAAACCTATTTGGACCTACGGACTTGAACTATGGGGAACAGCAAGACAATCCAATATTAAAAGTATTCAATCCTTCCAATCCAAAGTCCTCCGAACAATTGTCAATGCTCCTTATTATGTTACCAATAAAACCCTACATAATGACCTAAAAATACCTTTTGTCCTTGATCTCATTCCTTCAAAATTCTCGAAATTTCATCAAAATCTATCGAATCATCCTAATCCTCTGGCTCAATCCCTATCCAGTCATAACCATCCTTATAACCCTCCAAGAAGGTTAAAACGGCAATGGCCCCGAGACCTTTTGTAATGTATAAAGTTACGTCGGAGTCCTGGTAATGACCAGCTTCTCCGCTCAAGTCCTGAGTATGTGTGGCCATAGCGCTCCCACTCAGCCTCCACTGGATATTACCAGTGATGCAGCTGGAGAGCAGCGCTGGGATCTCTAAGCGTCTGGCCTTGACTCCCAATAGGTGGGCGAATAGGCTCGATTTGGGGTCCAGGCTGAGTGTATTTGTATTGTACATAAAGTATGAATATAAAATAATTTTTGTATTCTAGTTTTAATTTAATTTTGTTTTATTTTTGATTATTGTAAATAGTTATTAGTTTTATTTTTGTGAAGATCGTTTATTTTATTTTTTATTATTATTAGTTGTGTGTGTGTGTGTGTGTTTGTGTGAGTGCATTTGTATATATGGTATGAATGAATACATTTATCTCTGTACCCATTGCCCTTTACTGAGGCAGATTGTACACTTATACCAATAAAAAAAAAAAAAAAAAAAAAAAAAAAAAAAAATATGGTGTGCGATATGGGGATCCCAGTGAAGCTTGAAAATCGACCGATTGTGTATAGCGCCATTCCACAATAGAGTTTACAATGGTAAACTGAACCTATCTGTACCGACATCTAAATAATTAATTTTTATAATTCTAGGAAGGTTTTGCAATGGTAAAATTTACAATAACTAAAATTTAAATATACAGGGCTATATTCAACCATTTTGAAATGATGACGGACGTAAAGATCTGAACTAACGCAGCTAGTTGTAGTAATACTTACCCCCCAATGGCTTTTAAGTTCATCTTCCCCGGGCTGCTGCTAGAGATAGGAGCTTTATGCAAGCGGTGCTGAGATGTTCAAGATTCGTGACCAGTAGCAGCTTCAGTCAGCTATTATCCCTAGTTTAAGATTCCATTCCTTAGGCTCAGCTGTTACCCAACAAGCAGTATTTGTCCATATTCTAGGTGTGAATAACAGTTAATATTTTAAACAAGAATATAAATTCGTAAACAGGGAACACCAAATATATTACAATTTCATAAGAAATTTTTCAGGGTGTGTTGATTCCAGGAGATGTGGTCAAAAACAAAACACAGTATTTTAATACCGTTTAAAATATTTAAAATAAATTATTGTTTTACCATAAGTTTTAAGGCTTTGAAAACAAGATATGAGTGGTATATTGCAGTCAAATATGTGCTTGAATGCGTTTGGTAATGCTTAAGATCTATTTACCTCAGGCGTTGATCTTTAGGTGTGTATTTTATTCTGTATCACACAGATCATGTCTTGCTTATTTGCTCTAAAGGGGGCCTTGACAGTATTATTAGAATTATATCAAAAAGCTTCCATAAACAATTTTTCGAAAATCTTTGCTGAGGCATGGCAGACCCCTCGGAATGAATCTTGACCTTCTCTCCCTTGCTAGAATAGATTGCTTTCCTGTAGGATAACCCGTCCTTCCTGCCCTAGATGAATTATAATTTTAAACAACTATGAACTAATCTACATATATAAAATTTGAAATATTATAGTGTTTAAAAAAAAAAATTATTACACAAATGTACTTATAATAAGCCCCAACAAATAAACAAGTAACAGTAGTACTTAAAGATAAGACCAGAGAGCCAGTAGATTTTTTAGGATTGAGCTTATAAAGCTTCCTCCATCATCTTCGAGTGTTTCTCTCCACATAAAGAGAGCATATTTAGAAGCTTCTCGGTGGTACAATCTGTTGGAAGAGCAATATTCGCAATGTCATGATCCTTCCTACTATGTGTATGAAGAATATGAATCATGGAGGATGCCAAATATTATTGAACACAGTCTATCAGATGACTTTCCACACCCATGCTCTTGCAAGACATGTGGATTTCAAAATGGTGTGCATGCAGATTAAGCTCTATTTCATGTTCTAAATTTTTAATATGTGGTTCATCAACCAGTTGTAAAAATACTGTTTAGTACTCAAATTAATGTGTCTGATCTTAATAAAAAATAGTGTTCTGATAATTTGTTATTAATATTTGCTGGAAAGAGATGTACCAGAGACAAAATTATCATATTATCATGTTCTACATTTTTAAATATGACAAATATGTACTTCCTGCCCTAGTCGAAGTAAGCAAAGACATTAAGGCCCAATAAAAAAATAAAGGTGGAATATTGACAGGAAGAGTAATTGCTTTCGAGCATGAGTTTATTTAGGCATAGAACTGTCGTTTGGAGGAATAAGTAAGTGGGTAAGGTGACTTAAGTAATTGTTGTTCTTTGAGAATGTTAATTGAATTATTATTAATTATTATTTGCGATTGTGGAGGGAGTATTATATACTATACTAGCATCCCCGTCGCGGCTTCGCCCGCCCTCCATAAGTAAAGCTAATTTCAACTAAAAATTAATGTTTTATTTGTTTATCAATAAGATTCTTGTATTTTAGCATGTGGTTCAGCATTATTTCTTCAATGATTTTTTCACGCATAGCAGTAATTATTAATCTAGTTATAATTGCACTGATTAGGCAGTTGAAGATTGCGCAAAAGCACCATTAGACATAAAATTTTTAATTTTAATGTATGATTTGGTAATCAAGATGGATAAAGACTATTAAGAAACTCTTGCGGAAAATAAACTGCATTATCATTGCTTACGACAAAAGGCCCGTGGATCATATTTTTACACAAAATATAAAAAAGCAAAGGATCGACATTTTGATTTAATAATAATTTGTATTCGGCAGAAATAACTTTATTGATTTCATCTGGTTGGATGTTGATTTCGAACTATAAAAGTATATGACAGTGTGGCAAACCTCGGTCCTGCCTCTCAACATTGTATATTTAAATTTTAGTTATTGTAAATTTTACCATTGCAAAACCTTCCTAGAATTATAAAAATTAATTATTTAGATGTCGGTACAGATAGGTTCAGTTTACCATTGTAAACTCTATTGTGGAATGGCGCTATACACAATCGGTCGATTTTCAAGCTTCACTGGGACCCACATATCGCACACTATATTTAAATATTTTTTTAATAATTTTCTTGATAGCTTAATATGTAAATTTTATCATCAATTTCAAGCTGTTTTGTAACCTCTCGCGTAGAATGGCACTCGCCACCTATCGGTCAATTTTCAAACTTCACTGTTGTCCACATATTAACTTTTTTTAATAAAATATAAATTAAAAATCAGTAGATTTTAACATTGCTAAACCTTCTTAGAACTTTGAAGATAATGTAGTTAATATTTAGTACAGATTGTTTCAGTAATATTCGCAGTTAGTGATCAAAAACGAAAAATGGCTTGTCCTTTTATAGAATAGTATAAATTATTATTATAGTAAATTTTCTAATTGTAAATCTTTCATGAACTATGAAGATGATGTAGTTAAAATTTGGTTCAGATAGGTTCATTAGTTTTACTAAAACGCTATTGTCGCTTGCCACATATTCGATTTTTAAATTTCACTGGAATCCACACGTCACACCACATATTTATAGCTTTTTGAATAACAAATTAATTTAATTTAGTAATTTTATTATCAATTTCTAGCTATATTTAACACCGGATTATTGTAACCTCTCTTGAATGGCGCTCGCTTTAATACACACCACATATTTATCGTTTTTTAAACAGTAATTTAATAGAAAATATATAAATTTTATTATTGCTAAACCTTCCTTGAACTATGAAGATGATGTAGTTATATTTGGTACAGAATAGTTCAATAGTTTTCGCGGTTTGTGATCACGAACGGAAATGGCTTGTCCTTTTATATATAACTTCATCATCCCCCGTCGAGGCTTCGCCCTCTCTCATAAGTGAAGATCTTAGATAATTTTAACTAATAATTGATTTTTTGTTTATCGATAAAAATCTTGTATTAAAGTGAACAATTGAAAATTATATTTTTGATGATATTTTCGTAAAATAAATAAATAAATTTAGATTGATTAGGTGTTTGAAGACAACATAAAGCATAATTAGACATCCAATTTTCAATTTTAATATATGAGTTGGTAATCCAGATGGGCAGAGACTATTAAGAAACTGCATTATCAGTGCTTACAACTAAAGGTTCAAAGTTCATACAAGAATCTTATCGATCAACAAATAAAACTTTAATTTTTAGTTGAAATTATCTTTACTTATGAGGGCGGGCGAAGCCGCGACGGGATGCTAGTATTATTATAAGTTTCAAACTATAAAAAAAATATTGTTTATTTTATTTTTTTTTCGTTTCCAATGAAAATTAAAGTATAAGATTTTTTGGTGTGGTAAATCAAAATCTACCATCTCTTTTAGAGTACTATATATATACAATATGAAGAGTTTATTATGTTTAAAATGCACATTTCCATATATAATATTATAACTGATTTGTATACAAAATGAGAACACCATATATATAAACAAAATCATATTTATATATATATATATATATATAGTTTGCTTTTTAAATCATACAAATTGATTTGGCTAATTTTAAATGTTGAACTAAATTAAAAAACGAAAACGAAAAACTAGCAATGTCCTTGTAGGTCGCATTTCAAAACTTAAATTTGTTTAAAATGTTGCTATTGTCTTCATTACGGTCCGGCTGTTTGCTGCCAGCGGACTGGGTGTGGGGATCTCGAGTATATTTATATAACCATCGTTTCCACCCTAAATGGTTTACTTCACATAAGGCCTCACAATATATTTTTCAATTCAGTAAAAGGCCGATTTTTATATTTCAGCTCATTTTTGTATGAAAATCATTTATCTTGTTTTCCAAATAGGGATTTAAACAAAAAAAAACAAATAAAATAAATGGTCTAATCATCACCTACTGATTTCTTGTAAATTTGAGGCGGCAGTTAATCAAGGACGTTTAAGAAAAATATCGATTTCTGTGTGGCCTGAGTAGAGTGGTTACCAAGAATCTGAAATTAGGTATTGGTGCAAAAAACTACTTTTTAAATACGGTGTTCTATTTCCGAGGTTATGGATTCACTGGTTTTTTGTTACTTTTTTATGTCACTACACTATTTTACTTATGGATTAGCCTACCACATTTTTTCGGATATTTTTTAGTTTAATGCTTTTTTCATTAGATTCGAGAGGGACTCTCTATGAGGTGAGTTACTCCATCGATTACCAATTAGTTTGATAACACGCATTAGGAGAACTCGGTTTTCCTGCCAGGTCTCTCTCGGTCTCCCGGGACACATTAGTAACAAAGAAAGCTTCCTAACGATTGGGATTACACTTCCTAAGAATTAAAAGACATTTGTTTATAATATCAACGCTAAATACAAATTATTATTTATTTTTTATCCCACTAATTAAAAAAATCAACCTATCTCCTCTTCTTTATGGGAGTTTTCTATAAAATCTAAAGATTTTGGGTATATTTACATTATCCTTCATCTTTTTTTTTTTTTTTTTTTTTTTTTTTTTTTTTTTTTTTTTTTTTTTTTTTTTTTTTTTTTTTTTTTTTTTTTTTTTTTTTTTTTTTTTTTTTTTTTTTTTTTTTTTTTTTTTTTTTTTTTTTTTTTTTTTTTTTTTTTTTTTTTTTTTTTTTTTCCTTTAAACTTTTGTTAGGTCTGACATATGCCCCAAAATTTACAAATTTAATTTTCTTTACTGATTCTTTAAAAAAAATGTAAAAACTTACTTGAAGACGTGGTAAATAAAATGATCGCCAATGCATACAAAGCACTGTAAAAAACCTATATATAACTTAATAATATAAAAAGTCTGATTGTGCGCAGGACAGAGGGCTGAAGGCTGGTTGACTATAACCAAAAATAATGAATAAAGTAATAAAAAATATGTGTATGAGGTTTAAAAAAACAAAAAAATTCAGTTTCTCCCTGATTGGGAAAAACAATAGATCATGGATATGAATAATCTACTGCTTTTCCCAATTTACACTTTTGAATTAAAAGGACCAAATTACATCAATTAATAATTTAATTAAATTAGTAATCAATGACTATTCGAAATAAACAAAGTTGAGAGAAAATAGGGGTTTCAAAAGTGGCCTTTCTTATTCAATCTATACAGCATCAATATATAGCCATATAGGATCAAAGCGTTTGGTCCTACAGAGGAATGTTATATAAAAAATATATTCTCCATTAAAGTTCTATGTAGGAAACTATCGGCAAATTTTCGGTCCGAGCAACACCAACAGAGACATAGCGCGTCAAAATTATGGTGAAAAAAATGTTACACTAATAAAATATAGATCGAAGCTAAAAGATATATCCATAAAAAAAAAAAAAAAAAAAAAAAAATGGATAAATGGTGTTAACTAAGTTATGGGAAATTTGTATAGATAGGTAATTAAAAAAAAAATGGTTACAGCACAAAACTAAGTTTATTGCATTGTAACAGACGGTTTTTTTTTAACTTTGAATGTTTATTCACACCTTTCTTTCAATATAATTATAGTTGGTGAATTTAGTGAAATACTGAATTAACTTGAGTTGAAAGGCTCGAGGAGGAATAGAACCCTTTGGCACCTCTTCCTAACATTTTTTGTTTTTTTGTATTGCGTATATATGATTTGCGTAAGTATCTTATTAGTCTGTTTAGTTCATGACTCCAATGGATGCGTACTGATGTGATAGTTGTTGGTTTATAAATCCCTGGATTACGTGAAGAAGTGGATAAGTCAAAATTGTGCTCTGTTCAGTGGAGCATTTTTGATCGTTTTTCTGAACCTTGTAGTTACTCTAAAAATACTTGTTGCGCCAAAGTAGACACTTCAAGGCTTTATTAAGGAACAGAATTTAATCAATTTTCAACCGACTTCAAAAAAAGGAGGTTCTCAACTCGTCTGTATTTTTATTTATTTATTCATTTTTTAATTTATTTTTTTATATATATATATTTTTTTATTTTTGTGTATGTTACGCGATCACTCCGTCAATTCTGAATCAATTTTAAATAATAAATAATATTTTGAAATAAACTAAGCACTTTTTAAGAAAAAAACAAAACAAAAAAAAACCGTTAATAAAAATCACTGTTACAACCTTCCATTTTAAACATATTTATAATTATGATAATCTAAAATCTCCATGGTTAATAAATCAAATTATTAACAAAAATAATTTAAATATACAGTCAAATCTCGATGTGTCGTACTTCGATAAGCTGAATTCTTAAATAAGTCGAACAAAATCTATGGTCGAAAGTACATTACATTTAAATTCATCTCAATGAGACGATTTCAGACAAAAAAATGTGAAAAATTGTGTTTGTTTGCTTATTTCGTTTAACGTCACTTTGTGCTGCTATGGCTAATCGGACGATGATACGGTGGGAGTCCTAAATTTTGTCTATCTAGGTATAATTAAGGTAGGGATCTTTAACGAGTACCTGACATCGCACAGGCTCGTGACCCCTATTTTACATCCTTTCCGAAGGAAGGCATAGCTAAGGATTTTTTTTACTCCCTTTAAAAAATCCTAAGGTCACCTGCCGGGCTGCGAACTCGCGATCTTGGGTTTAGTAGGTTGCTATGCTAACCACTACACCACAGGTGACCCCTGAAAAATTATGTAAATAAGTCGAACTCAAAATAGGGTTCAAAAGAGAGAACTTCTAGGACCACCTCTATGAAACGAACTATTAGACGTCATCGCTTCTATAACTCGAACTCAAATTAAAAGGATTTCATGTATAATTTGTTTTCCTGTTTCCCGTCATTTTTATCTTCTCAGTTCATAGTTACACCAGTCACTTATTATTAGTTATTCACTCGAGTGGTTTTACAGTGGCTATTGAAAATTTTTTCAATTAACGAAAAGTTAAAATTCATTGAAAAGTTAAAGTGGAGAAAGGAGAAAGAAGTTGGGCGTTTGTTGCTAGTGAATTCCGAATTCCGCGTAGTCCTCTTTCAACCGTCCTAAAGAATAAAGAAAAGATCACCATTGGTGGAAGGCGGTAAGTCTACTTTTAGGCACCCTCAGAAAAAAGCGCAGTTCCGTTGAAAGTTATATGATAAATTGGAACGGGGTATTTAATTTTCTGTATCAATCATTTTATATGGATGTAAAAATAACATACACATACCCATTAATGAAAAATATACGTAATGATTTCAACTCCAATTTTGTGTTCAATATTCCCATTTACATGAAGAAAGTAGAATGATAACCTCGATAAGTCTTTGTTCAGTAAGTCGAACTGTTTTTCAGGGTAGCTTGAAGATCGAAGATTGACTGTATAAACAAAAATACACTCACCACTAAAAAGTGAAAAATAAAAATAATTTTTAGAAAAAAAACAAAACCGACTTCAAGATTAAACCTGCATATACAAACTTGAACTAAAACATAATATTTTATTTGATTCAAAACAAAAACCATTAAATGAGAATCAACGAAGTTATCGACACTTATATACCTATTCACAATTTATGATCAGCTATTTTTGGAGTCAGTGCCAACCAAAGTAAACAGTTAAAATTCAATAATAAAATGGTAAGTGTAAAGATCCTCCCACTGTTTCATCACTGCCACACCGCTGTATCCGGCCATTCGAAAGTTTATTGCAAAGACAGGACTAAACTGCCCTCCTTGGCTGGCACCGACTCCAAAAATGATTGGTCATAAATTGTGAATAGGTATATAGGTATCGATAATTTCGTTGATTCTCATTTAATGCTTTTTGTTTTGAAGCAATTAAAATATTATTTTTTATTTCAAGTTTGTATATGTAGGTTTAATCTTGATGTCGGTTTTGTTTTTTTTTCTAAAAATTATTTTTATTCATAAAATAGATTAAAAATTAAAATTAAAAATCCTGCTTTGAAAATAAATAGTTCACTCGTTTTCAGGAAATTTGACTTATCCACTACTTCACGACGAACACCCATGTAATAAGTAGATTTGATTACGTGAATATACCTGTCCCCAAGGTGACAAAGACCCGTAGATATGGCAGCTACGGTTACGGTGATGTTAGAGACGCCATTATAGGACAAATTACCTTGGGGCTCCGCAGAGGCTAAAACAGAGGTCAGAGCAGTTGGCCCTGATCTCGCTCCATTATCGCCTGATGAGGAGCAGCCTCGTCTCCTATTAGGCTCCTCCAGTCTTACTAAAGTGACACTTTGTCATCTACAGTGGCTTCTCAGTCGCATAACTCCCTCCTTTATTCCATTCCACCATTTAATTTGAAGGAAATGAAATTTTTTATTAGTCATTATTCCTGACAGGATAAAGTATGCATTGAGACAACTGCGATAGGGTCTTGCTCCCACTAGCCTAATCCACTATGTACGTAAATAAAATTAATTGAAAAATAATATAATTCCAGGACACATTGTCTTCTATCATAATTTGAATGGATTTTTTAATGTTACTGTAGTCTGGCTATGTTAATTACAAAAATTAAAATATATATTAGTAGATAATAAAAAATACACATTAAAAAATATAGTTTATGAAAAGGGAAATTAAAATTATACAAACAAACCTATGCTTATATTACTTTCAAACTTGGAAAGACTGACAATAGAGAAGGAAAATAAACGGTGTTTAAAAAAAGATAAGGAGAAAGCTTTGTGAATGGAGATGAAGGTACAAGACGAAGCATCACAGATGATGAAGTATTTTTCAAAGAAAGAAGTGTGAAGAGAATAGGATATATATGAGTATAGGTAGGTATATGTAACCTATATATATTTATATATATATATATATATATATATATATATATATATATATATATATATATATATATATATATATATATATATATATATATATATATATCTTCTTCTTCTTCTAGCTTCACAGGCGCAAATAGTGGCCCCTGCCCTTTTCAACTTCTGCCTTCCATTTCTTTCTGTCCATTGCATACAATCCACTTTTATATATATATATATATATATATATATATATATATATATATATATATATACTATTATATAATATATATATAAAAGGAGAAGCCATTTTTCGTTTGTGATCACTAACCACGAAAAGTACTCGACCAAATTTTAACCACATCATCTTTATAGTTCCAGGAAGATTTAGCAGAAATAAAATCTACTAATTTTTAATTAATTTGTTTTTAAAAAAGCGATAATATGTCGATAACAGTGAAGTTTGAAAATTGGCCGATAGACGGCGAGCGCCATTCTGTAAGAGAAGTTACGGTGTTATACAGAGCTGTAAATTGATAATAAAATTCACTTATATTCAATTAAATTATTAGAAAAGATTTAAATATTTGGTGCTACATTTGGTTCCCATTTAAGTTTAAAATCGACCGATATTTGGTTAGCAACATTCAACAATTGAGTTTATCTGTATAAACTTTTAATATCATCTTCATAGTTCCAGGAAGGTTTAGCGATAATAAGATTTACAATAATTAAAATTTGAATTTGGGGTCACCTGTGGTGTAGTGGTTAGCATAGCGACCTACTAAACCGAAGATCGCGGGTTCGCAGCCCGGCAGATGACCTTAGGATTTTTTAAAGGGAATAAAAAATCCTTAGCTATGCCGTCCTTCCGAAAGACATAAAATGTGATCCCGAGCCTGTGCGATGTCAGGTATTCGTTAAAGACCCCTATCCTAATTATACCTGGATAGGAAAAATTTAGGACTCCCACCTTAGCATCATCCGATTAGCTATAGCAGCATAAAGTGACGTTAAACGAAATAAACAAACAAACAAAAATTTGAATATGAAATGTTGAGTGATAGAAACGAGGTTTGCCACAACGTCATATACTTTTATGGTTAATAATGGAATTCTTTAGGTTTATTTAATTAATAATAATTATCAGCGTTAAGCTTTACTTTTACTAATTTAAGTTGTCCTTAATCCTAATTATATTAAAGCGTAGCGGAGCAGGGTACTTTCAGCTAGTACTATTATATAAAAGGACAAGCAATTTTTCGTTTGTGATCACTAACCGCCAAAAAATACTGAACCAATCTCTACCAAATTTTGACTACATCATCTTTATAGTTCAAGGATGGCTTAGCAATAGTAAAATCTAATGATTTTCGACTAATTCTTTATTGAAAAATGAATAATAAGTGGATAACAGTGAAGTTCAAAAATGGCGGCAATTAGCCATCTACATGAAAGGTTAAAAGGTACAGTGTTACATCGAGCTTGACATTGATTATAAAATTTAATTATTTTCAATTAAATTTTTATGAAAACAGCTATATGGAGTGAAATATACCAAATTTTAACTACATCATTTTCATAGTTCTAGGTTTAGCAACAATAAAAATTTAAATGTACAATGTTGAGTGTTAGAAGCGGGTTTTGCCACACTATCACACACTTTCATGGTTAGAAATAAAAATCCAGCCAGATCAAATCAATTAAATTATTTCTGTCGAATGAAAATGATTACAAATAAAAATGCCGATTCTCAGCTGTTTGAAATTGTGTGTAAAAATATGAATTTTGGACCTTTAGTTGTAAGCAATGATAATGCAGTCCATTATATGCAACAGTTTCTTAATAGTCTCTGTCCATCTGGATTACCCACTCATACATTAAAATTAAAAAAAATTATGTTTTTACATGGACTTCAACCACCTAATCTGTACAACGGTACAAGTTGAAAATTACTGATATGTTTGGAAGTATCATTAAAGTAATAAAGCTCAATTGCATTCTTCAATACAAGATTTTTTCGATAAACAAAGAAAACTTCAATTATTAGTTTGAATCATCTAAGCTCTTTTCATATGAGTGCGGGCGAAGCCGCGACGGTGGACGTGGATATTTAGACATAAATATATTATTTCTTCCCGTAATACACCTGCCACTAAATTATTGATGAGTAAATCCATCTACTTACATTTAGATCACAATTCTATAAATCATAGAATTGATAAGGAATTTGTTTCCTTTTCCTATTTCAAAATTTTAATGAAGTAAACCTATTTCTCCTCCCAATACTTCTCCCATACGCTTTATTTTTTGAGTTATGGATCGAAACAATGATTAAAATATCTCACCAACTTCTTTTAAAACTATTTATTGATATATACAACTGTATACAATATACAACAAGTAAATTTGAGGAAAATGATTACAATGACATGTAAATAACTTGTGAAGAACTGCTCACTAGTATCAGCTCAATAAAAGTTCTATATTAGAAAGTTTCTAGGCCATCTTCTTTCAGACTGTTCGGAGGGTTATCAGGAATCGAGTGTAAAGCAAGTTGGGAGACTACTGGATTTGAGTGGTGATGAAGTTTACTATGAAAGGAATAGTATCTGGTTTGGACTTAATCAGCAATATAGGACATTCAGATCTTTATAGATAAGTGTGTTTGTGATATAATAAGGAAGATATTACTATGAATTTTGGATCGTAAGGATTTGATACGAGAAGAATTAAAAGGTTTAGAGAAGGGTTAGCGAAGCCCCAATCTCACCAAACATAAAAGCATTTTTATTAAACTTAAATAGTCTGCCTCAAATATCTATCACTCATTAAAAATACATTTTAATAATTTCATGAGTAGATCGTCCAACTCAGCTCTAAACACGATATTAATAGGAGGTTCAAAGAAAACGTTGTTAACGAACGGCTCGAATTATCGACACACGAACATTATGCCATACAGGACGAAAAAAGTTAAAATTAGAACAGCAAGATTAAGAGGGCGTAATAATCTAGAAGTTGATCGCTCGAAAAAAAAACTTCAATCTACAATCAATCGATCAATCGAAAATTTGACGACAGTTTCTTTTTAAAAATTAAATAGAGAATATTTTTTGTTGTATAACACTTGTCGCTAAGATCTACCATTTAGGAACTATATTAGTTTGAATGATAAAAGTCGCATTTGAAACCGCTGTTTTCTCACAACATTGTTTATTTCGAATAATCATTGATCATTATAATTATTATTTATATATTTTTTCGGTGCAACAGCTCTTAGAGCAAAATCTTTTAGTATTAGGCCATATTCTTATACCATATACCTCATACAGTATTAGACCATATTGACATTACACCATGCTTAACTACATCGCGCCGTTACCTTGATTCCCTTATCCTGTATACTGTTTATAGAGATAGCTGGATCATTATTATTGCCTATAATGCTCCCCTTTTACTATTTTCCTAGAAGAATTACCAAGAATTGTATCATCTGCTATATGCACTACACACATATAAATCCCCCCTCACCGAGCACCAAACTCTTCTCATGTACGTAGATCAGGTTTTACCGAGCGTTAGTGTTCAGTGCAGTTCCGTTTCGCCTTGGACATCTTAAAGGGTTCATTAATTTTGTGCCTGGGTTACTATTGCTATTATTTTTATTACTAACATAAGAGTACCCTAATTACTCTTTTTACTTTAAATAAAGGCTCGGAATAGACCTTATCTATTACTCTGGTGTCAGAATTTGCTCGCCCAGTTTGAGTTTGTTTGTGTTATATATTTATTTGGTTACATTTTTAGGTAGATGTCAATTACACTGCATATACAGTTTTTTTATTACAAAATACAATGTACAAAATAGTTAAGCCTGATTAGTAAAACTTATATACTCTAATACAATAATAATAAAAATGAATGCAAGTAATTAATTAACACTAATAATAGTAATAACAAATACGTGCGTGACGTGGCTGTAATATTTATTAACAATAGATTATTTGACAAAATACAACGATATACTTGTATTTAATATAAATAAATTAAACCACAAAATCAATATAAGGTTTGACTAAAGAATGTTTTTGTTTTTTTTGTGGTAAGCTAAGTTTGTTCCAGTTTACGGGTTTCAAGGCCAGGCGATATCCATGGAGACTCAACGAAGTCATGGGTGGTAATAGTCGGGAGCGATTATCCATCTTCGGTGGTAAGGAGGCAGTTGCAGGCGGAGAAGTTGCGGGCTGGTCAGCTTGGTCTGTCCAACGATTAGGCGAATTAATTTAGTTTGTTTCTAGCAATACAGGTGAAAGTGATAGCGGTAGAGACTTCCCGTATATTTTTTTTCATTTAATATGTTTCTGCTACTTTTGACCAAATTTGAACCAAGCTTCTATGCGAAGATTGGAGGCAGATTTATCTAGGTCCTATTGTAACCCATTAGTATTGAGTACAGGCTCTTGTTTGTCGGTTGCATTAAATTTTACCCCTTCATTTGGGCCTATATCCGTTCGTTTTCTTCTATTCTAATGTGGTTAGAGAGCCAAAGAATATTTTTAATTTTGATCATATTTTTGGCTGATATTTTTCGAAACATCACTCTGATAATTCAATAATGTAGAAGGACATTTGCGTTATAGCCTGTAGGTAATTATTTTTTGGATATATCAGTAACCTAGAGAAAGCCATTTCAACGTTTTTCAGAATACTCGTTTTTGGGGGTGGGGATTTTCACAAAAAACATTCAAGGTTTCACAATTTTTGTAAGAGAGAGATTAAAGAGTGTTTTTTTTTTTTTTTTTTTTTTTTTTTTTTTTAATCAAAATTTCTAATAAAAATGTTTCTAGGTAAATTATTCATGCAAACCCGTTGTATACATAAAATGGTTCTTTTTCTTCCACGGACTCTAGTTGACTATGGCACCATCAAGGGACAATAGGTTTCAAAAGAACTATTTCTCACAAAATATAGATTCAAACTATAGGCCTTATTAATTTAATTTTCCCATAGTTGAGGAATAATAGAAAATAGAAGATCCCCTCTTACAAATATATATTATATTTGGTAAATTTCTAAATAGTGTTCATCAATGTCTATGGATAACAATACATGAAATAATTATTGAGTTTTGATTGGCCACTTTTTAGTGCAAGAGATTGCTTAGCTCAATCTTAGATTATTAAAATGTTTACATAAATTTTCATGATATCTCCATTCTTGATAAAAAAATAAATCATCTATCTTGGGTAGATCTATGCATAATAATGTGGATAGAACCGCTGGTAAAAAAGTGGAGCTAGAGTAAAAAAGTTTTCTGATTTCAAGATCCATTAAAATTTTTGTTATGTTTTGTGAAACTTATTAAAACATTTCACAGTTCCATTATTATATGAGATGTTTTTCTTTAAATTAGAACCCTTCCACAAACTTGGCGATTTGAGTGAGTTAAGGTGGAGGTGTCCCTCACATGAGGTTTAATTTTTATTTAAAAATATTTATATTCAATTTTGTGCATGTTCTTATTTGCTATTTGACAAACATAAAATTGGATGCTTGTATAGTATAATCATATTATAATTTCGAAATTATATAACAATATTATTTAAACTGGAATGTTGAGATATTACTAATGTCCTTGGATCTATCCTCCCTTTATGAATTTCCCTCAATAAACTAAATTTAATAATTGTAGAATCTTAGTTATCAGCACAATTTATACCATTGCATGGTATTCAAAGCACGTCCCCATATTTCTTGAATTTTGTTAGTATTTCATATCTTCTCTAAAGGAAAATTTCATTTACGTTGTTGAATGTGGAGATCCTACGTGTGAGGACAATGCACCTAATGCACTCAAGTTCACCAATGGCTGCTTGCCAATGTCAATTATCTTTTGTTCTCCATCTATTCATTGGTCACAAAGGTAAAGAGGTTTGCATACTGAAATTTGGCTTGAAATAACTGATGATTGGCGGCTATAGGTGATAGGGCTTTAAGTTAGCTCAGACTGTTGAGTGAATCATTTTAATATTTATTTGATTATGATATAGGAAATTTTCATTTGAACTCTATTTGAGGAAAAATCTCTTAAAATGCTTGTGATGGTGTACAATTGATTTAGCAAGACTAGGGACTGTTTTAATATAAACGTGGCTGCAGGCAGAAAATTTATTTTCTCCTGAAGTGCACCCAGCTTCTGTAAAGTGGGTAATTGCAATGGGAGGAAATATCGAGTGGTTGATCATGATTTGGCCAAATCTCCTCTCACAAAAGTTGGCTTGGTAATCATACACCCTTACAAAAATACTGAATCTTTCAGTACAGTACCTGTCGTGGGTTTTAGTGGTAAACGTATTAGTGAAAGAGACTATTCCGACAACTGAAACTTTTTTTCCTGTTTAAGATTGAAGACTTGATTTAACTACCAAGAAAAAACAATATTACTCTGATATAACACACAAAAAATATATATATATATATATATATATATATATATATATATATATATATATAAAATAAAGTTTGATACTATCAAACATTATTACTTCATTTTTATTAAAATTAACTTCACAATAAACATTATTTTATTATACTACAATATATAACAGTTTCGATTAAAGAACAGAAGAAACAGTAGACGTGCACATAGCATTCTAAAACCGTCTTTCCCTTACTGTTTCGTTTATAAACCACAAGAAATATTTGACGTACACATGACATTCTAAAACCGTATTTCACTCACTAGTTGATAATAATAAATCCAAAAAAGAAGATTATTTTAAAAAAAGAAGGTTTTTAAAAGGGAACTAATCGCGTTGAAGGGATGTTGTAATATATATATATATATATATATATATATATATATATATATATATATATATATATATATATATAGGTATTTTAAGACGAACTTTCAATTGTCATATGCTTAAAATAATGTTGGTCGTTCTGTAGTAATGACAGAATTTTGATGAAGTAAGATCCATTGAAGCATTGAACAAAAAAACAAAAAGGTATAATAAAGTAAATATATATTAGTATTTAAATATGTTTTGAAACGAACATAAATATGCTACAAAACCGAAACTAATCAATAAACTTTAATTAGTAATCTGTATTAACTTAATTTTTCCTCTTGATTATTTACAACTGTTTGCAATAAATAAGATGTAGGAATAAATGTGTGAAAAAGTGATTGCGGTAGCATGTCAACAACTTACCGAGACACTTTTCTTTTCAGACGCCTCGAAAGGTTGGTTATCTGCAATAGAATGGAAAGCTGAGTTACTAGTCTGGTTATAGGATTAAGTGTGCATGGATAAGTATCTGGTTTGGGCTAAAACAGGAAATATGGTACACTAAGATCTTTATAGATAAGTTTGTTTACTAAGGTTTTTTCGAAGGATTTTGGATTGTTAGGGTTGGATACGAGACGAATTGGATTGTTTGGAAGATGATCCCCAAAGCTTATCTTCGTACGTCCATAGTTCAAAGTACTGTAAATATGGCACTTGTATATGTATGTAAATATGTCACTTGAAATTAATCGGAAGGTTTAAAAGTTTGTTTAGTAAATGTTGCAGAATTCGAAAACTACGTTAAGTTTTTTTTTTATAATATTTTGTCGAAGTTTTTAATATTGAGCTCTACCAACTTTTTTTTTTGTTTTAATCTGGTATGTCACTAAAAAAAAGGGGTCACCTCTTTTTAAAATTTATAGAATAAGAACTCTTTTCAAAGTAACCGATTAATTATAATGTGAATTTTACGCAATTCGTCAACTATTTAAACACATAAGTTAATATAAGATGTTATAATATGGATTATTCTAGATCAAAAATATTACGTAACCATCGAAATATTTTTTTTTTCTTATAAATAATCCTAAAGAATATTTTTTCCCTCTTCCTCTAATCCCTGATATATATTTGATAATTTGTGGGAAACCTCAGCCAGTGGGAGGGAATAAGAGAGGTACCTCCTTACTCCGACCGAGAGCCCTCCTCCAGGAAAAATGGGGTCACTAAAAAGCAATTTTCCATTTTCTTGAAAATATATGATGCCTATTACCTAACGTTTATTGAACGGCGTATTTTAGCCTCCTTTAACTATAGCGCTCTTTTTCCAATAAATAAAATAAAAATCCTTTGTTTTCTTTGGGTAGGTAGGTTCACTTTTAACAGTTATTTATTATTCGTATTATTGACAGGAATTTTTTCTACCTTCCAGAAATCTAGTTATTTTCCTAAAAATAAAAAATAGTGGGAGTTCGGGGTGGCATCATTATTAATTACTGTTTACTGTTAACAAACGATGGAAATTTGGTAAATGCATTTCAAATTTCCTGTCAGTTCATGTTTATCTATCGTTTGCCGTATGTCTCTTTAGTCTAGTTATAACAATTAATTTTAATCAAAATGAATCGTTTAAGCTGCGATGATTCAGACAAAATCTATGTTCTTATTAAATGTAAATTCCAAATTTAAAAGTTAAAATTGTCAAAAAGAAAAATTAAAATAAAGTAAGTTTTCTAACTTTATTGTTTATTGGAAGAAATATTGTAATTTATTTTAATAAAACTTGTTTATGTGCCAGCTTAATCATGTTTATTATAGATTCCAGGATCTTTCTATATTATGAAAAAAACATACGTTTTTGTAAAATCTAAATATTTTACAGTGTTGCGACACTTTTGACGAGGAGTTTATTTATCATCGAATCGGTAAGCCTCTATTAAATTTATCATAAGGACTCATGAAAATAATGAACAGAAAACTAATTATAGTACATTCCGCTTCAATAACATAATAGTGAGCATAAGTTATTTCTTAACAATTTAACAATTTTTTTACTTGTATTTGTAAAAAAATGAAAATAAAACAGTAGACATTTTTTCCAGAAAACTATCATAAAGGAAAGTAAGAAGCTTCCTAAAATTGTTGTATTTTTGGCTGATTCAGTGGTTTTTTTAGTTCGTTGTTTGCATTGTTCAATGGTTAAATGTTTATTATTATCTCTGTTTTATCCATCTGATGAAAAGATCAAAAGGACCTCAAGAATGGCTTTGCAAGACGCAGACCTTAGAGTAAAGCCTATGGAAGGGGACGGCTCTTTCCGATTGGCCGGAGCTGCCTTGAATAGAAGGTGACTCAAGGTGAGCTATACCCTTTGCCTTCAATAGATCCCTCGGATGTGGTCTTTCTGTATTCCGTTCGCTATTAACAGCTTCTTGTAAGTCCTTCCGGTCAACGTGTCGTCATCACTCAGCAGAACTTATATCATTTATTTCCATTGAGGGTAGTTTCACGTATTTAAAACCCTCATTGAGAAATTTATTGTCCAGAAATTGTATAAGCAATTTTTTCATTGAGATATTTTACATCCAAGTTAATTTTAATAACAGTGGACTATATTCTATGAATCTAAAGCAATGATTCACCATTTTTTTTGTCTCGTCTTGATTCTACTGCTACTACTAATAATAATGATAACGAACTTAGAGATCTAGGGTGTTCTAGACACACAGAGATTTTCATGAATATCGACGCTTAAGTCACTTTTTGGCGACAATCAGTAGGACCTTGTATGTTTTGTAAAATTTCACGTGGATTTATTTCCGAAGCCGAGCTGTAAAAAAAGCTAGTTTCGTCCTCATGCCACAAATGAAATCCTAAGTCCCCGTGCTACAACTTGCTGTTTTCAATGCGGTACACTAGCGAAATGGAGTTATATGAGTTTTATGTGGCTCCTTTAAAGTTTAATAGTGAGTTTCATAGTTTAATAATTATAATTAAAAAAAAAAAAAAAACAACTCAGTTTCTCCCTAACTGAGGGAAACAATAGATCTTAGGGGACTCGATGGCCGATTGAGTTGGGGCGTGAGTCTCAGCGCGCTCGTAACCAGAAGGTCGTGGGTTCGAATCCCACCTGGGCGGGTTTAAATTTATTTTGTGGCGAACCCACAAATGTATCTTGACCTTCCCACCCTGGCTAGAATAGGTTGGTAACCTGTAGGATAACCCGTCCTTCCAGCCCTAGTTGGAGCTCATAAGAACGTTAAGCCCCAAAAAACAACAATAGATCTTTTAATCTATTCCTCAATCTAATTTACATTTTAGCATTAAAATCATCAATTTAATAATTAATGATTATTCGAAATAAATAAAGTTGAGAGAAGATAGGGGTTTCAATCATCACGTTTTTCATTCAAACCAAAATGACCAAAATAGCTCAATAAAGGTTGATCTTGGAGACAAATGTTATGTAACGAAATTGTTTATCCATTATATTTCTGATACGGAAACTGTAAGAAACTTTTTGATCTGAAAAAAAAAATTGATAATATTATTAAAGATCTGAATTTACTTATTTACAATCAAATAGTCCTTAAAACAGACACATTTATATTTAAATATATTCTCTTTCTATTAAACTTTCCGTCAAAAATATTGTAACACTTTGAAATATTTGAATTTTAGAATATTTGAAGACGTATTGCCCCCTCTAACTTTAATGACTGCTTTCACTAGTCTTGGGATACTTAAAAATATTTCGAAGACAATAATAAAACGAATGATAAACATGGACTAAAAAAAAATAAGGAAATTAAAAAAAAATAAACTGAAATTCCATCGTTTGTTATTAAACAGGGAAACACATTAATAGATATAATCCTTAATGTTTCACGTTTAAAAAGTAATATTAATTAGTGTGGATTAAGGTCAAAACCAAGAAAATCTCGAGAATTATTGGTGTTGCAATACTTTCGACGGGGAATGTATATACACACTTGACAATTTTTTTTTTTTTTAATAATTTTTTCTTATGTGTTTCTTATTTGTAATTACCGTTTTAGTCCTGCCAATATGAGACTACCTATACATCATTGGATGGAAAATGTTAAAGGAGAAAATTGAGGAGAGGGACTATTACTGTAAGTGGATATATTAGTCATTTTTTTTTTAACCCCAGAGGGCTACCTCGAGCTCGCCACCCTGTCCTAACAGGAGGAGCTGAGGGGTGGCACTGTCAGGATTTATTTTGTGGGACAGCCAAGAAATAAATATTAACTAGCCCGGGTGGGAATAGAACCGACACAGCTACCAACCAACCTCTCTGGGGCCATCGCTACTTCCTTGCCCCTTACGTCCTCAGCAATAAACAGTTGAATTTAACCAAGTATTCTTTCTTCTCCTCATTTTCAGGCGGAAGATATATTAAAAATACTGTGGGATTAGTTTGTGTTATTTTAATATTTATATGCTGATAGTTATTGTTGGTCCTTTTTTTATTTTTTAAAACTATTTATTGACATTTACAACTGTATACATTATATACAACCAGCAAATTTGAGGAACACGACTAGATTGACATGTAAATAACATATGAAGAAGAACTACTCATTCAAGCTCTTCATAGCTCTTCGTAGTTCTACATCTCTTAGGTCTCTTAGCCATCTTAGGGTTAATGGGAACGGAGTGTAAGGTACGTTAGGAGACTTGGCTAGACTAGACTTAAAGTAGAGAACATTAAGGATTTTTCGAAGGATTTGTGATTGCTAGGGTTGGATACGAGACAAATTGGATTGTTTGGAAGAAAAACCTCAAAGCTTATCTTCCATATCCATAGTTCTAAATACTGTCATTTAAATATGTCTCTTGAAATTAATCGGAAGGTTTGAACGTTTGGATAGTAAATGTTGAAAAATTCGAAAACAACGTGAAGTTTTTTATAATAATTTGCCAACATTTTTAATATTGATCTCTACCCACTCAGTATGTACAAATGAGTCTAATTTCATATAAATATGACTTTTGTAGTTTATTGAACGCTTGTAAAATAATTGTAATTTTGCACCAAAATAATTTTATATACTTGTATAAACGTTGAGACATTTATATATTTGACCTCCTTCAAAAATATACTGTGATCGACATCTTGTTGACAAGGAAAATATATTGAAAAATGAAAGAATAACACGAGCAGGCCTCTCCTTCGTGCAAGAGAGGAAGAAAGAAACAGTTTATAATACGACGATATAATAATTATATGCTTATATAATTACAATGTGTTCGAGAAAAATAAAGAAATTTATAAAATAAATCAATAAAATAAAGTACAGATAATGAATAGCAACGAAAAATATAAGTAACAAAACTTAAGAACTACTTGAATGTTTATAGGACGAAATATTTACAGATACATAAAAACATATATTCACACATTTACTTCCAACTTATGTAGATATAGATGCGCACATATATCTGTGCACACCTAATAATCTATACAATGACAAGTATATATACTTATAATGTAACCTAAAGGTCATCGCACTATATACACCGATAGCTAAGACCAATCATTAATATAATCATTAATAAAAGGTCATCACTCCTTAAACACAATTCCTTATCTCACTATTTACTTTCACACCGATAGCTAAGACCAATCATTAATATAATCACAATCTCAACCCAACATCTCTTTGTTAAGAAGCCAACATCAACTGAAGACATCTTAGGGTAATTATTTTTATATAAATTGTAACATTTGTATGTCATTACTAGACAGACTTAACGCTTTAAGACTAACCGACCAGACAAACGAAAACACAATGGCGTTAGAAATTAAAGAAAGAGAATTTAAAATGATTCCAGATTATGATGGAAATCCAATAGGTCTAGTGAATTTTATTCGTAATACTAAGTTTTTAACAGAATTATACTGTAAAGAAAATAATCCACATAGACATATTAATCATACAAAGATTATTTTAAATTTATTATGTAAATTAAAAGGGAAAGTAGCCGCAGCTGTACATGATAAAGAATTTAATAGCGTAGAAGGAATTTTAATTTTTCTAAAAAATAAATATCAAGATTCTCGAACTCGAGAACAATTAATTGCGGAATTATTAAATGTCAGGCCACATAGTAACGAAAATCCTCATAATTATTTAGAAAGATTAATAGAACGACGTTGTGACTTATATACTCGAGTTTACACCGACGATACGATCTTAGATAAACAAGCAGAAATGAAAAGATATGATAGACAAATATCCCATCACGCGGTGCATAATCTCCACCCTTCTTTAACAGATTTCATTTATCATATAACATGGAATACATTAGAAGATATTGAAGATATCCTTAAAAACAGTGCCGCACACATTGTTCAAAGGTTATACGGTAAACATCAGTATAATCCACAACAAAAAAAATTTCAAATTCCAAATTATAAAGGGAAACATTTTGATCCCAACTTTCAAAAGAAAAAAGACTGGGAACATCAGAAACCCCACTATGAAAAACCAAGGTACGAACAAAAACCGTATCAACAACCGTATCAATCGTATTATAATCAAAACCCAAACTATAAGCAGTATCAAAAACCAATATACAACAAACCATGGGACCCGCAATCTCAACATCAATTTTTTAACAAACCTCCATCGGGAAACTGGAGAAACCAACAAAATCCAAATCGAGAACAAGTTTCATTACCGCCAACTGAAAAAGATTCCAATACAGTATCCATGAGAACTGTGTCCAATAGAGTTCATTATACAGAAAATGAAAAAGACGAGCAGATTCGAATCCTAACGGAAAGACTGAACGCTATAGAAGCTCGACAGGATAATTTTTTTAGCCTCAGGTCCATGCAACAACGACCCGCCGGACCAATAGAAGTTCACGAATTGAATAATACGAACAATGATCTACCGGAATTGAAAGATGACAAAGGAAACAAATGGCTGATCGATACCGGAGCAACAAAAAAAAATTATATTAATCCGAAAGCATTACCAAAAGACGCCAAAATAATAAATGAACGCTTTGCGATAAAAACACCTACAGGTCGCGCAGAAGGTACAAAAAGTGCACTAATAAATCTGCTTCCACTGATAGGAATAAATCAAGAAGCAAAATTTCTTATTTTTCCCTTTAGTGATCGATTCGACATACTACTGGGCTATGAAACAATGAAAGATTTACAAATAAGTATCGATTTAAACAAAAAAGAATTAAAGGTCAAGGAAAAAAACGATATAAATTAGAAAACGAAATATTTTATATCGAGGATAAAAACGAAATAAAAAAGCTAATAAGACTTGACCACATCGACGAAAGTTTAAAAGAAAAATTAATTAATATAATAAGTGAAAACGGAGATTTGAGGAGGAAATTTAACAATGCTGTCGAACAATGTACTGAAATTCAGAATTTGAAAGAAAAACTTGAAAATGACATTTCACATTTAATGAACAGTTCAACTGATTCTTCACAACAATTAATGAGTTTAAATTCTGATCTTGTCGAAAAACAGAATGAGCTTAGTAGGTTAAAATTGTCTTCTGCTGAGGAGATTAGGCTGCATGAAAATAGAGTACAAGAATTGGAAATGATGTTAGATTCAGTCAAAAGGGAAGGAGAGAAAGCTATTTTTGAAATAAAAGGACGTGTAGAAAATTCTGTGAAAAATTTTAAGTGTATGGAAGAAGCTTATAATTTAAAATGCAAAGAACTTGAAGAATTTTTTAAAAATGAAGAAACAGTCCGAAATGAGTGTTATAATTTAAAGAAAACAATTGATCAGTTGGAAGTTGATCTTGATAGCTATTCAACTCAAAATAACAGCTTGAAGAAAAGTTTGGATGAAAAGGAAGATAAAATTACGTTGGCTGAAAATGAATTAGCAAACAAAATATTTCAAATTGAAGATTTACAGAAAAGGGTTCTTAGTGTTGAAAACGATGCTATGAACTTATTACAGGAAAAAGAAAACCTGGAAGTAAAGAATAATACATTAGTTTCCAAAATTTCAGAATTAGAGCGTTATATAACCAGTTTTGAAGAGATAAATAAAGAATTGACTAGAGAAAATGAAACTTTACAAAATAAGAGTTCTGAGGCAACATTATCACTGAATACTGAGATGGACAAAATTAAAAAAATGTTACAAATAAAGCGAAGTTATTTGAGGAAAAGGAGGCCTACTTGTTAAATCAAGATAAAACTATAAAAGAAAAAACCGAAGAAGCTGAGAAAAAGATTAAAGAAATCATGGAACTTAGTGCAGAACTACAAGCCCTACAAAAAGAACATCTGGAAAGTAAGCAGCGTGAAAGTGAGCAGAATGAAAAAATACGCTATTGGAATCTGAAGTTCTTGAATTAAATTCAAATGTTAAATGTTTAACTAAAGAAAAAGAGTTATCTTTGAATGAGGTTAAAAAACTGGAATCAAAATAGAAAATTTAAAGGAATTATTGAATGGTCAGTTACATTTCCGAGAAGAATTAGAGTGTAAGAAAAAAGAATTAGAGTTGATTGTTTCTGAGAAAGCTGAACTAGAAAAACAAGCTTTGATGAAAGAAAAACATCTTCAAGATGAACTATCAAAAAAAAAAAGATTCATTTGATAAAGTTAGTAATGAATATAAAGAAAAGTGCTCATCGAGTTCTAAAAATACAAATGAGCTCCAAGAACAATGTTCAGTGCTCAAAAAACAATAGAAAACATTAATAAGTCACATGAAGAAAAGGAAAAAAAAATATAATTAGTAAAATTAAAGAAATGGAAGAGTTAAATTCAAATTTAGTGAAAGAAACAACCAATTTAAAAGCTTCAGAAAGTAGTCTAAAAGTAACTGTTGAAAAATTAAATAATGAAGTCACAAAAGTTAATGAATTGAACCAAAAAGACCTTAGAAGAAATAGAGGCTATAAAAAGTGACCATACCAATCAGTTAAAAATTTTAGAAGCTCAACTAAATGTTGCTTTAGGCCAGAAAGCGGTTCATGAAGAGAAATCAAAACAACTGACGACTGAATTAAAAAGTTTAAAGTCTGCTGAAAAAGTTATTTCAGGGGATGAATCAATGACTACATTATTAGAAGAAAAAGAATTGGCAGATACCCAAATAAATTTCTTAAATTCAATAATTGTTGATTTACAGAAAAAAAAATTATCTTTTAAAGGACATTATCTTTATTCTATACTAAAAGATTTAACCAATAATGTTAACATCAATTAGAACTATTACAATATGAGGAAAAAAAAAATTAACAATTGTTAGGGAAACAAATGTCAAAAAAAATTTCGAAAAAACAAATTTTTCTCAAAAACCAAGTAAAAGAAATTATACAATAGTTCATACAGTACCTAAATATATTAATGATAGCTATATATATATTATTGTATATAAAGTTAATAACAGTTGTATATAGATAGATATATATATCTGGATACAAAACAATATTTAACTTATAATATAAGTATAATAATATTAGCCAATTTTTTGGACTAGGAGAGTTTTGAATAAGTTCAAAGAAGAAGCATGTCTAATTTCAGAAGGAATCGAGTTCCAGATGGTAGCGGATCGAGCTTGGAAGGAGTGTTGGTATAATTCTGTACTTGTTGTGAGATGGAAGTGGACGGAAGACTTGAACTTCAATAGGTTATAGATGTAGGGTAGGCAATGGTTATTAATGATATGGTACAGGAAAGTGCCCAGGAAATATTGTCTACAGGAGGATGTATAAAGCCACTCCAAAGTTGTGTAGAGGTGCGAAACATGGGAACGTCTCGGGGTTCCAAAAACAAATCTGATAAAACTGTTCATGATTCGTTGTAATTTTTCTCGGAGACCCATCGAGAGGCCCCCATACACCACACACCCATAAAATCAAACTGAGGAAAAATGAATGAGGAAACTAGGACTTATGGTGTGGATTGAGGAAAGAAATGGTGGGAAGGATTCCTATTGATTTTTGGGCTATTTGGGCGATTTGAGGCTTCCAGGAAAGGTTTTGGTCCATAATGATTCCTAATACAACGATATTACAAGAAATATCTGTCAAATTCACTCTAATTTTTGAAATAAACATCATCATGTTACTTGTTCAATAAAACATACTTCAAAACCTATTAACAATAACGATCACCCTGCATTTGGCAGCCTGTATTCAAGTATTACATTGTATTCCTTCTTTCCAATTAGTGTATTACTAATGAAAGTACTAATGTGGAAATTAACTGATATTATTGAATGATAGGGAGGTCTATAGAATTTGAGAAGCTGTTGAAAAACGTAGATAGTATAGATTAATTGCCGAAAATATTTTACTTATTCAATTCCATTTATTACTACAGAAATGTTCAAGACTTTTTTTTTATTTGATTTGGAACCTTCAAGATCATCGGCAGTTCTCATCTCAGTTCGATTTGGGCATGTATATGTCTTCTGGCTGGTGGGTCAAAGTTTTATTTGATAGGTTTTTTTCACACTAAAAAATATAATATTTTGACACGCTCTAGCGCAATTGGTGTTGCTCGGATTGAATGTTTTTCGGCAGTTTCCTGTTCAGAAATTTAATGGGGAATATTTTTGTTCAATAACATTTACCGCTAGAACCTACCGTTAAGGAGCTATATTGGTTTGAATGAAAAACAGTCAAGTTTGAAACTCCCTTTTATTTTTTTTTCAATATTGTTTATTTTGAATAATCATTCATTTTTAATTTAAATAATGTGATCCTTTTAATTCTAAAATGGAAATTGGGAAAATAGTGTTTATACATAGACGTATCAATGGTCTATTGTTTTTCCAAGTAAGGGAGATTGAGGTTTTTTTTATACTTTTTTTTTTTTCGTAAAAGTTGATCTTAAGAAATTCCAATAATGACCTCACTGTCTTTTCGCTGTATTTCTTCTCTCGGTGTTAGCGGCATTGAGAGTCGTTCCCTAAGGCCGAAAATTACAGACAGCCGACAAGTTTGTGTTTTACCGACCTAGGTTCTTGGCAGCTGACACAAGTAGGGGTCTCTATGCCACGTGGAAGTTAGCTGTTGGAGGAATAAAAGTCACCAACACAAAATTGGTTCCTCTTTTCAGGAGCTCCATCTTTCTGTTATAATTTAGATGGATATGTTAACTGAGTTTCTACGTCGAATGCATGTTGTTGTCAGGATGTTTGGACTGTTTGGTATGCCATGGACGTAGATGATGAATGGTGCAAGAGTTGACCCTTGCTAAAGTCTTTTGAATTGATAAATTCGAAGAACAGAGAAATATCTGTCAGATATGAAAGATTCTAGGCTGAAGGAGTATCGTCATGAGCTCGAATAGAATACTCTGGTGAATGAGAAACAGAGCCTATCAAACCTGGAATGAAATTTCTAAAAATTAATTCTTTCACTGATATGAAAGTCTGAAAGAAATAATCAAACTGCTGATATAAGAATGTAAGGAAAATTCATATTATGGATAAAACAATATCTGAAAACGAAGTGAATGATGTCTGGTTTGTGAAATAAAACAAGAAGGGAAATGAAGATTTTCACCAGTAAGAAGTAAAATAAAATTAGAACATGATAGGATGAAGCCAAATTTTAATTCAAGTTATTTCGGTCTAATAATTACAACCGACGGTCAGCGATAGGAAAAAAATAACAGCCTTTGTTATACAAAGCAATAACCTCTTCTTCATTTCGGATTCTGAATCTCATCTGAATCTGAATTCTTAATCTGAAAGGAAGCCCTTTCCCATTAACGACTTATAAATAGTTAAAAGAGATCCATTTTAAACTGAAATCACTGGAAATTGTTTTTGGATCAATATTTATATTTATTTAAAGTCAGGAAATTCAGTTTTTAAAAATTAGTGAAGCTAGGAAATCCTTTATAACTAACGTCAATATGGAAATCGTTGTGTAAGATACAAAGGGATGTTTTTTTTGTTTTTTTTATTTCACAAAATTACAAGTTCTACTAAGAAAAAATAGACCAGACTCAAATTTAAAATATACTATTAAACAACTTTAATATATATAAAAACTGGGGGTTGAGCGTAAATTTTGGCCAAATCTCCACCTTTCAATACCGTTGGCCTAACACCAGTAAATTCTTATCGAAGTTCTGAATCCTAAGATAGGCTTTATATATATATACATCGAAATCTGAGGTGGCAACAATATACCGTCCTTTCTCGAACATGTATGGTTGAACCAAATGTTTTTCCTGGCTATGGTATATTTTCATTTTAATTTCAAAAATAAATTTATAGCGTCTTCAGCTTAGATATAACATTTTCTAATAATTGAATTTAGAGTCGCTGAATATTGACAATGAGAATTTTTGTGGTAGTGTCCGTTGTAGCTTGGCTAGTTTCTGATTCACTTGTGGTAAGCATTATTGTATAGAAGGATCGACCCTAACTCAATATTTGATAATTATTATTACTAGTGGAATTCGTTCTTTTTGTTCATTATGTTCCAAATAATATAATTTTTCATCTAATTTATAATTTGAACAATGTATTTTTTTTTTTAATTACACTTATGGATTCAAATATTAGCCAAATGAAAAGAAATGTAGGAACTCAATGTGTAGAATGTGGGATATGAAATATTGGATAACCATATTTAATCAAGAAGAACCGCATAGAAGAACATTCATCGAAAGTTGTGCTTGTGTTGTCGAGCTTAACGTTTTTATGCAATGCTTGTAACTCCAACAATCACTAAAGAGTCTTGGGTTCAGTATTTTGGTATGGATATTAGATCCAAGGTTCGGTTCTTCCAGGCCAACGGTTGAGTTTGACCGAAATCACCCACAACAATCAGGTTTCCCCCAATTCATGGTGCCCTGTTTATAGCGGCTGGGTGTTTTCCATAAGGATCTCTTGTCCCCGAACTCAATTTGGGCTCCTAAATAAAACTTATTTTAAAAAAATAAATATTACATTATTTGTATTTATCTCTCACTGCCATTGTGGTCGTTTTATATGAGTATTATTCTTTGTAAGGTACAATATAAATAAATATATTTTTTAATATTTATTTGAAAATAAATATACTAAATAGATTTGAATCTGACTACATAAGTCAAATCAGTTTAATTGCAATGATATTTTAAACTAAAATAGCGAGAAACTCTGAGGGCATCTGGGCTAACTATCAGTGTTGAACGCAAAAGTTCTGACTTGAGTTAATTCAACTTCAGTTAACAGTCTATCAGCCTCACAAGCTAACTGCTGCCAATGATACATTTTAGTTAAACAGTTTCTATCTCACTATATCCATAAGATATAAATCATCCTACAGTTAATTACTTCAAAATTACTTTATTATTAATAAATTACTTTATTAGTTAATAAATGGCATATATTCCATTGTGGATTCATACACAGCCAGTTCTTTTCTAAAGCTACTCGAACTGCAAGATGACACCACTTGCTTAAGATATTCTTTTCCGAAATCTAACGTGGTAGCATTATACAGTATCTGATACAGTACTGTGGTAGTATTATACAGTATCGTCATTTAACGATCTGACTTTGTAATGAAATGGACAAATCCCAAATTTTTACCTAATATTTTATGAGCATACGTTATTTGAGGGCCAGTAATTTACTATAGTAAAAACAATTATTCTCGAAAATGTTATAAATGTTTATATATAATTAGATAAATGTTTATATTTCTTAAAAATTTTTTGAATCCAAAAAAAAAATATATATATATATATATATTTATATATATACACACATATATATGTATATATGTATGTATACAGGGTGTTCAGCATAAGACTGCAGTAAATTCGAGAGGCGATTCTGGGCATCATTTGCAACAATAAATTCTATTTAAACTATTGCTCGATTCTCATCCGTTTTATACATATTTTTAATTTTATGTTTTCTCAAGAAATTTCTAATTTTTGACAAATAATTGTCTATAATTCCCGAACTATTAAACCTCGAGCAAATTTCAATATGCTCATTAGAAAGAAGATTAAATTTCCTTTAAAATAAACTTATTTATACTTCAAAATAGCAGCGTCCAGTATTTAACTTATTGATCCAAACATATGAAATAGCAAGTTTTAAATTCCGTTTCAAAACTTTGACTACATTTTTCTCAAAAATATTGCATATGTTACAAACGTGCACTGCTCACAAAAAAAAAAAAAAAAATTAAAACCGAAATATACCACAGCCAGGAAAAACATTTGTCTTTTTATTTTTTGTATTTTTTATTTTTTATGTACTTTTTTTCCCTTGAGGTACGCTTGATGGTATAGAAGGATCAATACAATTAGGATTGATGAATTAATTGCCACTTCTATTGAGATGCCACTTCTATTGAGATGCCACTTCTATAATGCCACTTCTATTGCCACATCTCAATAGAAGTGGCAATTAATTCATCAATCGTAATTGTACTTTTTTTAACTAAACCTTTGATTTTTTAATATGTACCAAATCTTAGATCGTCACATTTTGCTCGGTATCGAGGACATAGAGCTCTTCACAAATCCCATTAATTATTTGTTAATGTTGACCAACAGTGGGCAAAAAATACTTCAACTACAAAGTAAAAGGTAAACTAACTTCACTAATTAGAAAGTAATTGTAACTATAATTACATTTGTAGTTAAAAGTTGGCGGACCATAACTAATACTTGCATTATGAATATAAGCCCTTCTTTCTTTTTGTTGATGTTTATTTTTTCCCTTTCTTTTTCCTTTTATTTATCGTTAGCATGGAACATGTTTTACCCGTAGCCTAGTTAGTTAAGTGATACGTTTTGGGGGAACGTGAGAGCTATGGTACATTTGACACGCTATAGTTCTGTTATTATTGCTCAGACCGACAGTTTCCTTATCAGATAAATGTTTCAGGAGAATATATTTTGTTATATAATATTTATCGCTAGGACCTACTGTTTAAGAGCTATATTAGTTCTATCACTTTTAACTTGTCTATGTAAAACATATGAGCATCTGCTGTCAACAGGGCAACCCCTAAAAAATGTTCCATGATATTACTTTTTAGCCGACAGGCTGAAGGGTGCCTTTAGTTTAAAAACAAATAAAATAAATTTAAGGGTTTCAATTTTGCATTTAACTATCTAAAAGATTTCTAGATTTATTCATAGCGACGTATTCTAATAATTTGAAGAAATGAAATTGAACCATATAAATGATAGAAAGGAAGCTGATCAATTATAGAAGGGAGCGGAATGAATATTTCAAAAGCCCTTATAAGAGAGCCCTTCCTCAATATTTAAGGCCCCATGTGTGCCCTGTCCCTTGGATTTATACTGGAGTTGTAGCAGAGCCCTGCTGCGATAGTTGTGTACTGTCTGCCCTCTGCCCAACTGTGCCCTACTATCTAACACTACTGCCCTTCTATCCATCCTGCTTTATCTTTAGAGTTGTCCAGTTGTGGCTTTAGGAGATATATCCTATTGTTCTAAGGGAATCGCTGAATTACAGGCAATAAATTATCTTAGAAATAGAATTTATCTCAAATAGAGAATCAGAAATAAAATATGTAGCTAAATAAAAGATATAATTAATTGTATTTAATGATTAGTAAAAATAATAATTAGGATAGGATTTTTTTTTTTTTTTATTTTTTTGGGTAGATAATGAATGTTGGACGATCATTGTTAGTGATTCCCAGAATAATAAACATAATTCATGTGCAAAATAATGGTTCAACATTTTCTCAAAAACGTTTGTGTTTTTTAAACTAGTATAGAAGTAGAGAAGTAGAGAATGAGAATTTTTGTTAAACTGATAAAGTTTCCCACAATATATATATACATTTGTTTTGTTTTATCATGTAATCCGATTGGATCTAGTAATAAGGCTATCAAACCTGTTTGTTGATCTAAAGGCTATGTGAAATTTCAAGATAATAGATATATTTTTTCATGAGTTATATAATTTTAAGCACTTTTTTTGCTTGATGGAAGATTTTATCACAGTTTCTCTCCAGCAGGAATAGGCATAGACTCATCAATTATTTGGCGAAGTAACGGTAAATTACTCCTTGAAACAGTAGGATTTATCTTGGCTATTAAGAACGGGTCATAGCCACAAACAAAGACCCTCTATGAATATGTGAAGAAGCCAATACCAAATTACGTCGACTTTGTAGCATAGCCACGGAATCAATACAACGTATTACATTTGGCTGTAAAGCGCTGGCGGAAAAGGGATATCTGATGAGATATAATAATCTGAATTATTACTTTGTGTTATAGAATGCATCAAATTATTCTGTTTTCTTCGAAATGTCTAAAGGTTTTCTAGTTATAGAGCAAAAATTTTATATTTTTGAAAGGCTCATATTATTGATAATTTGAATTATTGTGAGTCTAATGAATTTGATTCGTGCCTATTATACCACAAGGAGTTAATAATATAATAAGGATAAAGGTAAACATATATATATGAGACGTAGAACTCCAAATCCAGCTAAATCCATTCCGAAAAGTTATTTTGAGGATAGGAGTGGTGCTGGGGTGAAAAGAAAGCTACAACTTATTAAGAAAAGTGCCGCTAAAGTTATTATATCTGAAGGAAGGGGCTGGGAAATTACGATTAATGCAAAGGAGACAACAGAAAAAAAGCTTAACGGAAAAATATGCTAATCTAGGTAAGAGTGTCTCGAAGAAACACGAAAAGTATTTCGTTTATTATTCTTTTATGTATTATTGATACTCTTTGTGTCCTTTGATCCAATAATGAATACTATGAATGAAGCAATCGAAATAGAGAGAAAGTTCAAGGATTTTTTCCTTTTTATGACCGTATTCTATTCTATTTTATATCTGGTCCTAGAGTCCATGAAGGACTAGAGCCTCTGCACACACTTTTTTCCACTCCTCTCAGTCAGCGGCCACGTTCCTTCAGTACTGAATAGTTAGCCGCCATATGTCTTCTTCTACATCATCCATCCATCTTTATCTGTGCCTGCCTCTTCTTCTTGTTCCTCCTGGGGTTCCAGTCCATATTTTCCTTGACAGCCTTTTCACCATCCACCACATCGCAACCTAGCTTTTTTTTATATAACATATATAACAGTAACAATATCTATTTTATCATAGAGTTCTCGTTACAGTATAATCGTATATACTTTTTGATTTCGAACGATTTTTATTTATTTATTACTTTTTTTTAATATGAAAAAATTAACATAAAATTTAATTACTTATTGATAAGGAACGTTATTTATGATTACTTGGATTTCGGAATGGGAAGACTGACTTCATTTAATGTTCTAAAGCAATATTAATCTGTAATTTCAGTTAGATCCCAAAATAATATACTATTAAGTTACAAGTTTATTATCCATAGAAATTTGCAATTATCTACATTTTATCCACTATTCGTGAGTGTATCGTCTGTTAAGTATTTTGTTTCTTGTCTAAGATGAAACCTACATATCATTCTACGGCAGATATGGGAAATGGAATTATATTACATAGAACTATTAAAAAGGTACTTCGGATGGTGTAATTCGTGTTTGTACTTTTCAATTCATTAATATTTATCCTCTATTGCTTCAAACATTGCACAATATGGTACGGGCATATTCGGGGATGGAAGTGGTTGTTACAGGATCGGAGTGGGAGAATATGGCTGCATTGTCCACAAATGTTATCGGAGTGACATCGAATTATTGTTAATGTAGAGGACAGGTCTCAAGACTATGCCGTATGGAAGTCCAGCCTAAACAGAAAATTTGAAACTATGGTGAACCTAGATAGAACGAGATATAACGAATAGAGTTACTTGTAGTTATAAGATGTGCCAATCTCTATCAAATGCTGGATCTACTATACGATGCACAATATGAACTACATATAAATTACATTAACTCCCTGGATTTTCTGTTAAAATAGTTGCTGATAGATAAGGAGTAGTATTACTAGTTTTAGCCCAATATTAGCGGGATGTTAAGAGATCAAACGCTGATATTGATGAAGTTTCAGTCTGGATATGCTATTGACATATTATATATATTTTTTATTTTTAATTATTTATTAGTATTTACAATTGTAACAATAAATACAAAAAGTAAATGTGCGGAATATGATTAGAATAACATGTAGCACATTACAAGATCTCCTGGCAATCTTCTTTTTATAATTCTCGGAGGGTTATCAGGTATCGAGGGTGAAGTTGTGATACTAGTGGATTAGAGTTGACTATGAAATGATAGGTATCTGGTTTGAGCTAAATCAGTAAGTTGTCGATTTACAGGTAGGAAAAAAAAAAAAAAAAATGGAATCCTGCTTTTTTTTACTTATTGTTATTGTTAGTTTTAGTTATTGTTAATACAATGTAACAATAATTTGTATTTCAATTTTTCTTCAGTTTAGTAGTAAAATATTCCACTTTTAAGTAATATTGTATTTCAACATTACTGCAACAGCTATGATAATGCGAAGTTATTGTTTCTTTATTATTATTGTTATAATAATAAATTGAATGCCGAATATATATTCTTCGCTAAGCGAATGGGTAGGGAATTAGTTTTTATATTGTAGAAATATTTCATTAGTTTATGTTTCATTTGATCCAATATTTTCTGATCTTTACAAGAAATATTGGTTTCAATCATTCTGTCTTTTCCGCTTGGGTACATCCAATATTATATAACTTTGACAGAAGCGTAATTGAACTTGAGCAGACCTTTCCGTAACATCAAGATAAAATAAAGATTCTGTCTGCATGTTTGAAAATGGATTGGGGAAAATTAAAAGCAATACCTAAGAATATAGACAATACGTAAAATAACTAAAAATTGTATTTAATATATTTTATCATTTATCTAGCCCCATTTCTTTCTTCTTCTTTTTTTATTTATTTTTTTTTAAATATTTTTTATTACAGATTATAATTGTTAAACGTCGAAGGTAAACTGACAACTGGTTTTGTAGCTACTGTCTTATTGTATAGTATAACTATTTGGATTAGAACTTATATTTTTTCCTTAGCGTAAGTAAAAGTCATATGATTTGAATGACGTCATAATTTCCATTTTTCCAACCATTTCTATAACATGTAGAGAATGTAGAGGTGGCCGTGGAGAGCGATGGAAAACAAATTAAGATAAATGTGGGTAGATAGGATAGCGGTATTAAGATTAAAAGAAAATTCAAATTTCAGTCACTATTAATTTATTTGTTTATTTTAAAACTATTAATTGATATTTTCAACTGTATACGTTATATGCAACAAATAAATTTGAGGAAAGTCATTAAAATGACATGTTGATAACATGTAAAGAACTGCTCAGTAGTGGCATTTCAATAAAAGTTCTACATTAGAAGGTCCCTTGTCCATCTTCTTTACGGACATCTCAGAGGATTATGTGAAATTGATTTTGAAGCAAGTTGGAAGACTAGTGGATTCGAGTGGGTATGGAGTTTGCTATGAAAAATAGGTTCCTGGTTTGGGCCATATCAGCAACATATAGAACATTGAGATCTTTATGGATGTTAGTTTGTGACATGATAAGGAGCATTGAGTAGTGGTAGATGGATGGAGCAGTGAGTAGATGGATTTTAGACTGTAAGGATTAGTAAGGGAAGAATTAGAAGGTTTAGTAGAGCCCTAAAGCTCAACTCTGTATGTCTGAATGGGTCTAATTTCTGTCATGTAAATAAGTCTTTTGTAATTTATTGGTAGCTTTGAACACTTGTCTTGTAAATATTGGAGTTGTCCTATTTTAAAATTTAGTACCTGTTTTATTTATTTTATATCCAGTGACGAATTTAATATGGATTTACTATCTTTATATTTTGGTAGACCAAGAAAGAAACCGTAGATTTTTGAGACGATGTTTGGGAATATCTATGTGTATAACACATCTAAAAATCAAGAATTTATTAATTTAAAAATAATATTTGTAGTATACTATTAAAAACACTAGTATTTTATTTATTTAAAGCCTATTAAACTATAGAAAGGATTAAGCAATCAAACCATTGCTTCATAAAATCATGAGCAAAGCAATTCAAAACTAATAACGTAGGCGTAGAGTGCCTTTATTAAAAATCAATAATTGTGAAATATGCTGATGGCATTTCATGTAAAAATTGGATGGTCGCTGAAAAGAAGAAATTATTGGCTCGATGTAAAAAATCACAGAGGTCAGCATTCAGGCAGATTCCTGTTTTCTATTTTATGTACATTCCATCGGGTACATTCCACATACCACTAAACTTCTAGCTAAGAGTGCCGGCACTGATTACATTTTTTAGAATATGCCCGAAATGTTTAAATCCCTAGATAAAATTAAATATTTCTATTGATCAGAGACTTAAAAAAAAAAAAAAAAAAAAAAATTATTTTTGCATAGATTGAAAATTAATTTATCTCAATTTAATTTAATTTTCGATATCATTGTTTCCATTGGTTAAAAAAAAAAAAATTAAATAATGCTTTAAATCTTGCATCTATTTTTGAATAGCATAATTAACAACAGAAAATGACACTTTTTGAATTTTAATTGCCTAATTATGTTTAAATACTGAATTTTTGATAGAGGCAAAGAAAAAAATACAGGACTGACCAATGTTCTCTATTGTTTTTGAATGGAAATATTTTTTAACGACTTAATTCATTAATTAATCAAACATTATATTTCGTCTTTCTTGATTGAAACAAATCCCAATTATTACTTCTGCGAGAATAAAATTTTCTCTCTCACTCTCTCTCTCTCTCTCTCTCTCTCTCTCTCTCTCTCTCTCTCTCTCTCTCTCTCTCTCTCTCTCTCTCTCTCTCTCTCTCTCTCTCTCTCTCTCTCTCTCTCTCTCTCTCTCTCTCTCTCTCTCTCTCTCTCTCTCTCTCTCTCTCTCTCTCTCTCTCTCTCTCTCTCTCTCTCTCTCTCTCTCTCTCTCTCTCTCTCTCTCTCTCTCTCTCTCTCTCTCTCTCTCTCTCTCTCTCTCTCTCAGAAAATATTGATGCTTATAATAGTGATTGTATGTCCCAATTTGATGATCACATATATTATTGTACTTCATTGTTAAAATTAAATTACATTCCTATCAACTGGTAAATATATATATACAACAATCTTATTATAATAGAATATTGATAGGCCTAAAACCTAACAAGAATTTCTTCAAAGGTTTTAAAATAATTTATCATGAACAAATGTTTTCGAAATACTTCACGTTATTATTTATTGATATCACACATAGCATCTGCATAAGTGGTAAGCTCGATGCATGTATGCGTTAGAATGCCAATTGTGTACCTCGTGTAGAGGATAGGACCAAGGATTTAGAGGAACAATGGAAGACTGGGTAAGGATAGAGAAATAGGATACATTATGACTTACTTAAAAGATCAACAAGAACCCTAGAATTAAAACTAAAATTTTAACTACTAAGAAATCGAATCAAAAATAATGAAATCTCGCTGTATAAAATGATTTTCTTCAAAAATGGAATCAAATAAATCGACCCTTTAATTATATTACAAATTACGATTAAGATAAATAATATAAAATATTATTACAAAAAAAAAATGTACTCCAGTATTGAATATCATAGAGTTGTCAAGTAGGTACCTGCGATGTGTCACGGTTCCCCCCACTACCTGGCTCTCAGATACCTCTAGGTCTAGTTGTCAAACTTCCTTTTGTTGTAGATTATGTAATTATTGTGTATATTAAAACTATATTATGTCTAATTGCATTGCATACGGCTACAAATCCACTATGTGTAAAAATGTTCAAGTTCATGTCCCTGTTCATCAGTTCTAAAAATATTCAAATTTCGAAACATCAGCACTTCATTATGTACAGTATTTTTTAAGACATGAAATCCAACAAGTTGATACCTAAGAAGGAAAAATGGAAATCTTTTAGGACTAATACAGATTTTTGTTTAAATGACAAGATAAATGCTTCCAGTTGTCGTGTATTAATTTCATTAAGCCCCAAAGCTTAACTCCACATTTCTAAATAGGCATTATTACTGTTAAGTAAATAAGTCTTTTGTAATTAATCGGAAGCTTTGAACGTTCGTCTTTTAAATGATGAGTAGTCTGCAAGGTAAATATTACTAGGCTGTTGGAGGTATGGTAAATAAATTCCCTTTTCGACTTACATAGAATTAAAAGGTACCACAGCTTATTTATTAAGTGGTAATTAGGGCAAACCAGACAGTTATTGACACTCTTAAGGAAATATTCAGAGATATTCATACTATAATTATAGACGGAATAGTTCAATAAAGTTAAAATTTTCATTAATTTTTACTTAATTATAATATTATAAGTTGAACAAGAAATTTCACACCAAATTACATAAAATAAAGTGTAATAGTGCCTATAAAATAAACACATCAATAAAACAAATGGTACCAAGCAGCAAGGTGGAAGTAGGAATAAGGAAAAGACAGGAAAGATAAGAGAGGTAAATAGAATGACAAATAAAGTGATGATGAAATAAAATGGTTAAACTAAGTATAAATAAAAAGATATATCGCTTCTTATTTCTCCCGTTCTTATCCTTACCTAGCTTCTTAGTAGCATCATTTTTTATGCATCAGTTTATTTTATAGGCATTATTACACTTTATTATATTTTTTGCTACTTTATAATATCTATCATTCTTTATTACTTCTTTTGATTTCATTTATAATTTAATTCATCTGTAAGTTATCATTTGGTCACATCCAGTTTTTTGTTAATTGTAGACTTGAAGAAGACCTTCAAGGTGAAACGAAACGATGGCACTCCAATACAGGAAGAAAATACAGAATTCATTGTACTAATAAACTATAACATATTTAAAAATAGTATTTTTCTAAGCATCATTCAGTAGGATGTTTTTCTCTTGGTTTGTTTAATCCAGTTAGATATTTTTTTCTACATCGAAAGAAAATCATACTGGATCCCCTAACTAATTGATTATTCTTGATATTTTTGGAAATTTAATTAGAATTTGGTGACTGAGTACAGTATAGTTTGTAGATCCTATCCTTTAATTGTCCATTGAATTTTATATATTTGGAAGCGAACTTCTTATTAAATTATTATAACATAAACAATAAAACTGATGATTGATTGAGTTGGTGGGAGAGGAGAAGGTCCTATTTTTGGGTTTTTCGATTATATCTCGAATACGGTGGACTCTAGGAAAATATGTTAGAGACCAGAATTAAAGCTAATTAAATTTCCTCTGTTACGATCGATTGTCACGATTAGATTGATAGAATAGATAGTCGATAAACCATGGAACATAATTCAAATGTCAAAATACAATGTTGAGGTATAACGAATTGGTGCATATTTAAATTAGACGGGGAGGGACCTTGCCCCTTCCCCCACAGTTATGCTACCCATCAAGGGCTAGGACTTTTAGTATGTTTACCTTATAACTACTCCTAACGAATCCCTAAGGGCAAAAGTAATCGCGTATTTCATGCACTCTACAATGTGTTTATTGACTGGACTATCTTATCTTATAGGCTGCTTGGAATATGCTCTCCGATGATACCGAGGTAGCAGGAATAGATATTTATTCACAATTAAACCTAGATGCAAATATTTAAACTAGTTTTCTTTTCAGTACGCAAAAACATTCACTTGTTCTGGTAACGCAGATTTCTCCAAGTAGCGTGTAGCAGAAATCGAGCAGTCCACAGATGTAGTTCGTCGGCATTTTTTCTGCTGTTGAATATTGACATTAAATATTGTAAATGTTTATAAACATGATAGGATTTCTCAACAAGTAAATTTAAAATAATTACAAATACGTGATACTCAGAAAATGCCACCCTCAAATCCTACAAACCGAAGCCATCGATTTCTTGAAACACCATCGAAATTCGCTCTACTCTGGAGCCGGATGAAACAGGTTCATAGGAACTCCCGTTGCATTCCAAAATAGGAAGCTAATATGATGTTAACACTAACCTCGGAGGTATTCAGCAAAATCATTGGCTCAATGAACTGGTCATCAATGAGATGGCCCGGCGAATAGATAGAGTATTGAGGCTGCTAAAGTCCACTTCTGGGGGAGGTGGGAGGGAGGAGTCATTCTAGGATTTCCTCCATCATCGGGGAAACGGATGCTTCTCGCTTCACCCATTCAGTATGACTACATTGAGCTTCACTGTAGTTTAGCCGGAAATAATTGTGAAGCTAAATACACAGTAAAGACTGGATAATGAATAAGTGAGAGATTAAAGGAACATAAATAACAATAATAAGTCACAGAATAGCGATTTCGAAATTTATCTGAATGAAAAAAAAAATCATAAATTTAAGAAACACTTGATAGTGTGACTAATACATCACGGAGAAATTAGACTTGAATGACATCATTAAAAATTATACTTTTTAAATTCAAGCCAATTTTTTGTACAAAGATCTAAATAAATATTTTTAATAGTCACTTCTAACCTGCATCTTCTGAAACTATTTTTTCGACTTAATTCATTCTTCTCTCCCAAGACCCTGGTGAATGCCAACATACATTTGGTTCCTAGTCACTTGAGATACGCATAAAGATATCAAACATTAGTACTCTCCTCAGGAGATCTTAGAGATATCTTAAATATATCCATCGTGGGAAGGGGAAGGGAGCAGATAGGTTTAATTTTTGGGGTTTACTTTTAGATTTCCAATGATTCATTGGATTTTTCTGTTCCTATTTATCTGGTCTCTTGTTTTTTTCTTTTCCAATAGGAACGATGGATATATTTCAGATATCTCTTAGATCTCCTAAGGTGAGTACTAATGTTTGATTTTTGTCTTGCGTTTTTGAAAACTTTAGTATATATAATCCATATACTCGTGACATAGTACTAATGTGTTGAAAATTTTGTATTTTTTAGAACTGAAGAATAATGTTCAGCATTCGAAACTAGTTTTCTAGAAAAATAATCCCAATAGAAGTGGCAATTAATTCATCAATCCTAATCGGTTCCTAGTCTTACATTTTTACATTGATGTAATAAATATTGTCTTTGTATCAAATTGCTAACGTTTGAATTATTTGTGTGGTTTCAGGGATGAAGATGGAAGTATAAGAAATTGAATCTTGTCATTTAATAAACTAAAATATCACAGAAGTGGCAAATAACTAAAATGTTCCTTGTGGAAAATGTTACTTATTTACATTAGGTTCATCATTTAAAATAAGGCAGGAAATATTTTCTAAATATTTTTAGTTTATTATTATTATTATTATTATTATTTATTTGAAATATTTATAATACATGTATAATAAAATAAAATTGGAAATTAATTATTGGAACATAAGCCAGCCACCTCCAAAATGCAACGAATGTCAGGCAAACCTGACAATAGAACATATTCTTGTTGAATGCAAAAACTACCAGAGAAACATAATGGTCTAATGAATCAAGACATTTCAACATTGCGTGAAAATAACTCATATCTCCACAACCACGTTCTTCACTTTTTGGAACAAACAAATCTGAACATGGACGCACAGTTCTCAACCTGGGTATGGTGTCTCTTACTAAATGTGGTGGTACACGGCACCAGAAAGTAAATAAATAACATTACAGTTTCTTGATGAAATGATATGCTAAAGAATATTCAAGTATCTACATATATAAAAATAATTTTTAGAGAAAAAACAAAAACGACTTCAAGATTAAACCTACATATAAAACTTAAACTAAAAAATAATATTTTAATTGCTTCAAAACTAAAACCATTAAATGGAAATCAACGAAATTATCGATACTTATATACCTATTCACAATTTATGATCAGTCATCTTTGGAGTCGGTGCCAGCCAAGAAGGGCAGTTTAATCCTGCCTTTACAATAAACCTTCGAATGGCCGGAGACAGCGGTGTGTCGGTAATGAAAAAGTGGGAGGATCTTTACGATTACTATTTCTTTTCATATTCTGTTTGTTTTGGTTGGCACCGACTCCAAAAATAACTGATTATAAATTGTGAATAGGTATATAAGTATCGACAATTTCGTTGATTTTCATTTAATGGTTTTTGTTTTGAAGCAATTAAAATATTATTTTTTATTTTTTAGTTTAAGTTTGTATATGTAGGTTTAATCTTGAAGTCGGTTTTGTTTTTTTTTTCTAAAAATTATTTTTATTTTTCACTTTTTGTGGTGAGTGTATTTTTGTTTATACAGTCAATCCTCGATCTTCAAGCTACCCTGAAAAACAGTTCGACTTACTGAACAAAGATTTATCGAGGTTATCATTCCACTTTCTTCACGTAAATGGGAATATTGAACACAAAATCGGAGTTGAAATCATTACGTATATTTTTCATTAATGGGTATGTGTATGTTGTTTGTACGTACATATAAAATCATTGATACAGAAAATTAAATACCTGGTACCAAATTATCATATAACTTTCAACTGAATTGCGCTTTTTTCTGAGGGTGCCTAAAAGTAAACTTATCGTCTTCCACCAATGGCGATCTTTTCTTTATTCTTTAGGACGGTTGAAAGAGAACTACGCGGAATTCAGAATTCACCAGCAACAAACGCCCAACTTCTTTCTCCTTTCTGCATTTTGCAAATCAATTTTAACTTTTCGTTAATATTAACTGTTTTTTTGATTTTTCTTGATTGGAGTGTTTCCTACTGATCTAAAAAAGAATCATCAAAATTGATTCAGAATTGACGGAGGTTCTCAACTCGTCTTTATTTTTTTATTTTATTTTTTTTGTTTATGTTTATGTTTTTTTTTTTGTTACTCCGTCAATTCTGAATCAATTTTGATTATTCTTTTTTAAGATCGCTGGGGCATACTTTAGAGGTGGTCCCATAAAAAATATTTTGAAATAAACTCAGCATTTTTTAAGAAAAAAAACAACAGTTAATAAGTGATTTTATGAACTGATATTTTGATTTCTCTTAAAAAGTGCTGGGTTTATTTCAAAATATTTTTTATGGGACCACCTCTGAAGTATGTCCTACCGATCTAAAAAAGAATCATCAAAATTGATTCAGAATTGACGGAGTAATCGCGTAATATACACACACACACAAAAAAAAAAAAATACAGACGAGTTGAGAACCTCCTCTTTTTTGAAGTCGGTTGATAATCAAATTATATATATTTCAGAATTTGCGAGTATATTTTTCTAATTAAGATCCATGTGGTTATCGCTTATTTTCTCTGTATATATTTCCTTACTTATTCATTATAATTTTTATCTCGTTTCTTTTCTATCTTTCTTACTTATTCATGAATACATTGTAATTATTTTTTGATCTAATAATTTTTTTTTCTTATCTTTGTAACTTACTCAAAGTTATCTTTTCAATAATATTTATTATTGTTATCATTATTTTTATACTATCATATTATTTATTTAATTATGTTTATCTGAAATTATGGTAGCCAGATTAGTATACCATCTTATCCTATGTATCATTCCTAAGGAACAATATGTCCTCGAATTAAATTTATTTTTTTCATTTAATTTCATATTCAGTTGTTATTAGTCAATAATGCTGATTATATATATATATACATATAGATGATGATTTTTTTAATTAATACAATTTTATTATGTATGAGAGTTAATTTAAAAATAATCAACAATGATCCGGTTGTGCTGGAAGAACTTATAATAAAGAGCACCATTACAAATTTTTAACTGGAGAAAGAATTTTGATTTTGACTCTCTTTATATCTGCCAAGATGAAAGGGTCCAATTTTCATTTGCAAGGAAAGGGGCAATATTGGAGTAATTAGGAAAATGTCATCAGTTCCCTTCCGCAGAAAAAGCGAACAAATAGTTTCAGCTGTATCAGGCTTAAATTACATGCAGAAAGTAAGCCAAAAAATAAATCAACTGTCTATGTTATTAGAGAATATAGAATATAGACTGCACTATTTTATGAAAAAGATAGTTAAGGATTTTTTCAGAAGGTTTGAAAAATACTTCCGGTTGCAAAACCTTTTATTGCAGTGCCAGACTTCTTCCATTATAAAATAAAAAAAAGTTATTACCTCGGTAATATAATGAAGTAAACAGGAAATTGTGTATCTTGTGTATCCCTTTACAATGTCCGCTGAGATGATGTGAAACCCGTAACCACAATATTCCTGCGCCCACCGTTTAGCGTGGGATACACTTATTATATTAGTCATATTATGTTTTAAACACATTATTAAACTAAATTTTACTTCGATTTGTATTAAGAAAGCATATCTCTCTCTGATTTTATTTTGTAAATATAATATTGCTATCGTAATATTTCATACATTTGGTATTCTAAAAGTAGTGTCAAAAATCACCAGAAAATAAATTAATAAAAGATTTTCAATTTATTATTTTTATGATCAGTCTATATCTGAAATGAACTGAAATTTATAATAAATTTACAATAGTAAAAAGCCAGAGAAGTATAAATAAGTGGCAAGATGAGAAGAATGGTATAGCTGTAAACTAACTAGGAGTGAGAGAATCCTAATATATTGTTAATAGTAATACAAACTACAAGGAGTAGCTATTTAACGGTGCACCGTGCACCGCGGTGGCTGGATAAATAACATATGAGTATATGATATTTGATTTTTCAATGTGATAAAGAATAAAAATTTAGATTGTGCCTTTAAGGTTACAGCAAATTCCCCTCCTGAAATGGTTTGACCAAGACTGGGAAAACATCTTTGCAAGGTTAATAGTTGTTGATAAGGGTATTACAGGTGGAAGCTATCGGATACAGGATGATACCGAAAAAAGGTACAAATATAATCCTAAAATAATAGTATTTAAGTATTGCTATCAAAAACAAGAATAATGACAATTTTAAAACCAAATAAGACATACATTAAAACCAAATTTCAAAATATGAAGATCACAGATAAATTAAAGTATCTAGGTTAAATAATAAGCTCCAATGACTCAGATAAGAAGGGATTTTAACAGGAAAATATGTTTTGAAAAACTGAAAATAACATAAAATATATATATATATATATATATATATATATATATATATATATATATATATATATATATATATATATATATATATATATATTTGAGGCACGGAATTCCAATTGGACCAGATAAGTCCATTTTTTAAAATATTTTTTCTACTAGACTATCATTAGGTAAGCATTTTTTTTTTTCTCGAAAAAAGTAATTAAATCACATTGAAAATGGCCATACAAAAATAATTTCCCCTTCTGACTTCTAATAAACTCTGATTTCTACCTTTATCGACCATCTGTGAAATATTTTAAGCGATGGATTTATCTGGTTTTTGAAATCGAAGCTTAATATACTACAAGAAAAATGTGTACATAGATGTAAAATTGAGACATAATTCAGTATTGAATCCATTAATCCTTTAAGGGACAGAAACATCAACTATAGCAAAGCCCTTGTAAAAATGGAAATAAGGTCTTTAAGAACAATCCATAACACAAAAAAACAACGGATACAGAATTAAATCAAATAAAGGAATCGGCAAAATAAAGAATAAAGATACATTTGAACATTTAGAGACAGCAACCAGAAAAAGAGGATTAAATTAAATTTGGCAAATGATACGAATGAATCAACGTTTATAGGTAAAATGTTTTGATAAATTTTTGAAAATATAAAGCTTCAAAGCACTATATTATATTGGTAAAAGGAGATTTAAAGAAGACAAATATGGAAACATATGAGTGTCAAAATAGGAACAAATTTAGAGGAGTAATTCGTAAAATAGAGGTTCTTATAGTGACAAAAAAGAAAAGAGAGCACGAGTTTTAAAAGAAAGAATAAAAAGCGCAAAATGAAATTTTGGAGAAATTAGGAAAATCAGAATTAAAGGAACTAAAATGGTATTTCGTGGACCTATAGATCAGTTCAAAATAAATAAATAAAGTATAATTTTAATAGTAATTATAATTTGAAATATTTTCCTATTTTGTTTTATACTCCATTTCATCACATTCTGCTTTTGTTACTTATTGTCTTGAATAAGTTTTGCAAGTATGGCTGAAATGTGAGTTTTAGGTAGTTTTTTTTCCAACCTTCTTGACTTTTGAGTAGGTACTTCCACCATAAAAAAAAAAAAATTAAAATTAAATAAAGCTCGAGAGTATTTGACTTTGAAGTGCGAGACATCAATTCGAAATAAATTTTAAATTTTATCAATATTTCATTGTCCATCAGTGTTATTCATGTCTATTAATATTACTTATGTGAATGAATGAACAGATACTATAAGTCACAATTAAAGGGTTTGGTGCAGGAAGTAACTAAATGTATTTTTAAGTAACTTTATTTATTCTTTTACATTTTCCTTTAGCAGACAATGTTACAAAGCCCCTTCATTTTCTTCATATTACATTTTCTAGTTGTTTGAAATATCCAGGTTTTTCTACCTAACACTTCATCCATTGAATAAGATTGAATTTAAAAAAAAAATGTTACAAAACCCCTTCAGCCACCAAACTCTTCAATTAATTATATAATTATCGGAGCTCTAGCTCTATTTTTATACATTCTAGGATAGTATTAATAATAATTCCATAATATAATTTCCACATGTAATGTTAGAACTCGTCTTTAAATACATAGCACCATTAGAAGTAGCTAATATTACATCAATACCTAATTCTAAGTAAATCTATTTGACTGTTTCTACCATCAACTTAATTTAGCATGTTTTAACTAAGCATTCGATTTAATCTATCCATTCTTAAATCATTTGATACCATATCAATTGTACTGTATATAAATGGTTGTAATCTACTAATTTAGTGATTAGTTATAAATAAATAAATATAGATTAAATTAATAATGTTAGACATCATGCTGTATAGTAATTCAATCTTACTTCGTTGTGCTTTAATTAAAAACAATCGTGAAAGTGAAATTAGATTTTTTTTTTTTTTTTTGTATTTAGTTTATTATTCCTCCTATTTGAATATGTGAGGGAGCAGAGAGAGGAGGGGAACTGACGCACAGTATATCACGGTAAACAAAGCATGCATGATATATGGCCCCTAAAATAAGAACACACTAGGTCGAAGATGTAATCCATGGATCCATGGAGATATGGATGCTATGATGGAGCTAGCCCGGGGCCACCTGCGATCGAATCCATTCTTCTTATGAACCACCATCGCTCAATACAACCATCTAGCCCGGGATCTTTGTTTCTGTCGGCATCATCGAACAGCTTTGAAATATTTGTATGAGAATTTTTTAAATATATATATTTTTTAAACCAGCATATTAATTTTATAATGGAATAGCCATAAGACGAATAGCTTTATTAATCAGATTAATCAATTAATATCCCAAGAACTATGTATGCCTATTATTTTCAGTAGTATAGTTTCCTTTGTTAAATTTTCATAAACTATTATGACTTTAGAGTGCATAGTAGTACAGAAAAAACCTATTATTCGTTCATAACTTCAAGATGTTTAATTAGGTTCTTGAGGTTCAATCAATAAAATAACAACTTATTTTGGCGACATTTCGAAACTAAATTGTTCTCAAAATCATTCCCTACAGTGAAAAAAACAGGTTACAATAAAATTATATGAGTTACACAGGTTATTTCAAAACATAAAATTAGCTACAATATAAATATATATAAAAACATGTGTTAGAATGTTCAAGTACAAATCACTTATTTATTATTTATTACATAGTCTGAATGTATTAAATTGGAATATGATGTATTGAGACCACACGTTACAGGGAAACAAAACATTCTTTTAAATTTGATTCCCCCCAAAATATTCACCATGAACAAAGTAATTTTAAAAGAAATATTAAAGAAATTACAACCATAGATAAATAAAAAAATCAGACGTCTCTAATCCCAAACACATGTTATTCTAATTTGATACATTCACACTAAGAAAGACATTTATAATAATATATATCATATAAATTATTTATAAATTTATATATTACACAGGGATACGGAAATACCCTCTACCTGTACCTTAGAATACCAATATTTTGAAAATTTCCATCCCTTGCTATTTTTCAGAAATTTCCCCAGTTCAGTTGTGCTAGTAGATACCAATAGCATATTAACCAGTAACACTGTAAGTAGTTTCCTACTCCTCCATACTTTGTAATTATATGGAAATATTCTTTTAGTAAATATATCAGTCTGGCCAGAGACGGCAAACAATCAACAATCCCTTTACTCTTTTTCCTTTAACTTCTTTATTTTGTGTTAGTTTTCTTATTTTTTTTTTGTTTTTCTATTTGTATATTTATAAACCTAATTAGTGAAGTGACGCATCGTAATCCAGTACGATTACTTCATATTAATAGAAAAAACGGTGTAATTAGTTCACAACTCACCCGGAACAAGCGGCTAATCCTCACAGTATTAAGTACCTGCTCACTACTGCTGTAAGCAAATAAACATTCATTTACCTCTATTACGTCAAAATAACTAATAAATTACTTCAAAATGGTTCAATGCGCGAAGTGTGAAAATTTAATTTCAAGAGAAGACAAAAACAGTTTAGTTTGTTCTAAATGTAAAGGGATTTTCCACGGCAGATGTTTCAACCTACTAAACAAAGACATTGAAGCTCTGAAAAACTCCAAAAAATCATGGTTTTGTCACATTTGTGACACAAAAAAGCAAAATTCAAGCACCGAGAAACCTTCGGAGCCATCTGGTTCCGAGATACTAGCTGCCGTAAATACAGTTAACGAGGAAATTAAATCCCTAAAAATGTCACTTGATAAATACGGAGACTTAAGTTTTGAATTGACTGAGAGACTGACAAAAAATCGAAGCTCATCTAGAAGGGCAAACAAAACGCATAGAGGAGTTGGTTAATGAAAATAGTAATTTAAAAACAAAAGTCTGCCTGCTCGAAATCAGGATAAACAAGGCAGAACAGGGACTTTTGAACAAATCTATGGAAATTCGGGGCATCCCGGTACGCCCAGGAGAGACCCCTACGGCATTGGTTACAAGTATAGGTGCCGGTCTCGGTATCAAACTAAACATAGAAGATTTCGACCTAGTGGAGCGCCGGAGGCCCAGGAAAGATGATGCGCGACCACCGCCGGTAATCGCACGATTCGGCAGACAATCTCTGAGGGACGATCTAATACGGAGGAGAAAAGTCAAGAGGGACTTCTCGACGCGCGATATCGGCTGGCAGGAGAATGACTCCCACCGGATATATCTGAGCGAGGAAATGACCCCGACCAACAGGCATCTGTATTGGCTCGCCCGTCAGAAGAGATCAGCCGGCAAATTAAAATATGTGTGGTTTTCGGGGGGGGGGGGGGGGGGGGGGGCGTGTGCGGTGCCGTAAAGAAGACGGCCATCCAGTAATCTTCATAGACCAGGCTCAGGACCTGGATGTTTTCGCCTGACCTTCTCAAATTCTTTTCCTATCTGCGCTTCCTTGGTCTACTCACTTTGCTAATGAAACCAATGTATTTTCTATTTTTTGTTGTTTTTCTATTATTTATCCTTACCAAAATAGTTTTCAGTTTTTAATTTATTGGTATCACTATGATATCACGTTTAACCAGCTAACCCTCACTTGTTTTATTATTTTTTCAATTGTTTTTTTATTTTACTTTTATATTTATTTTTTTTCTTCTTCCTCACTTCTTTACCAGCTCTTCATCTGTTCATTCTCTACTATTCTTATTTATTTACTAGTTATTACTTTTACTCTTCCTTTGCATTATTGTAAATATTTTTACTTTTATATTTACTTTGTACATATCATTTTACTTTTGTTCTTATCATCGATATGTATTTTTTCTTCTTGGCGTCTACTACTGTATCTCATTTTTAGCGTCATCCTTTTACTTACTGTCCTATGTTTCCCTAACTTCTTTCCAATATGACTAATATCCTAACCGCCTGTCACATAAACTCACAATCCCTACCAGCCCACTACGATGAATTCCTAGAATTCTTCACCCAAAATTTTTACATCATTGCAGTCTCTGAAACCTGGCTGAAACCTTATATTCCTTCTTCCTCAATTTCCCTCCCTAACTACTCCATCATCCGTCACGACCGGGTCAACCGGACCGGAGGCGGAGTAGCACTATATGTTCATGATAGTCTGAAGTCCCGAGTCCTGCATCTTTCTCCTCCCTCAAATTCCCAAACATTGAGTATCTCTTTGTTGAAATATCCTTTAATTCCCATTCTCTCCTGTATGCAGTGGCCTATCGTCCCCCTCATGTTCCCTTTGACCAATCATTCGAATCTAACCTTTATTACTATGTTCCTCTCTACTCCAATATAATCATCTCCGGTGACCTGAATACCAATCTCCTATCAGACTCCTACGACAAAACCTATCTTGAAAACCTCTTTTTTTCCCTTCACCTTTTTATTGTACCATTTCATCCCACCCACCACTCCCGCGGGTCCGACACATGGTTGGACCTGCATGTCATAGATTCTCCAAAAAATCTTCTCTCCTTAAGTCAACGACCTGTTTGATTCCTATCCTCTCATGACCTGATACAAATATCATATGATTTCCCAACACCTCAGTTCCTTCCTAAAACAATCTCCTTCCGTAACATAGACTCCCTTACCAGAGAAAAGATTTTACCTGACATTGAAACCATTGATTGGAATCCAATTTATTACTGCTCCTCAATTGATACCATGGTTAAATTACTCACCACCAAGCTCCTATCTATCCTTGATACCCATGCTCCTCTTAAAACCTCAACATTTCGCCGGCGTCGCCCTGCTCCTTGGATGAACCAAGATATTAAAGATTTACAAAGAAGACGAGAGGCTGCCCGTAGACGCTTCAGACGCACCAGGCTTGAAGATGACTATCAAGCGTTTAAGCTTCTTAGAAATTTAACACAATTCACGATCCGGCGAACTAAATCCAATTTCTTCTACGAAGCCCTCTCATCTGCACCCGATCCTAAATCCAAATGGCTTCTCCTCCGCAAACTTTCCTTGTGTGATCCTCCTAGTTCCTCTCCCTCGGGAGTCTTTCCTTTCACTCCAGACGAGTTAAATTCCTTTTTCGTTTCTTCCTCTTCATTCATCTGCTCCTTCTCGACCCTCCCAGTCCTCACATCCGCCTACATTTAACGATAATAATTTTTATTTTTCTTATATCACTCCCTCTGATCTAATTACCTCCATTATGAAGTCTCAATCCAACTCAACTGGTTTAGACGGCATTCCTGTTAAATTATTGAAATTATGCCTTCCTGAAATCCTACCGGTTCTCCTCTTCATATATAATTTTTCCCTCCAAAACTCTGTATTTCCCACTTCCTGGAAAAAGGCCGTAATCCATCCCATCAACAAGAACCCAAACCCTATATCCCCAAAGGACTACCGCCCTATATCCATACTTTCTAACCTTCCAAAGCCCCTAGAAAGATTGGTGCAATCCCAAATTTCCAATTTCCTAGAAGATTCCAAGTTACTCGATCCCTTCCAGTCTGGTTTCCGTCCCGGCTTCTCAACACAATCCGCCCTCATCCAAATTATCACTGACATCCAAGCAGCGATGGATAAAAAAGAACTGACCATCCTGATCCTCCTTGATTTCTCTAAAGCATTCGATTCCTTAGACCATAATATCCTTTTTTCCAAATTGAAATCACTTAAATTTTCCTACAGCGCTCTGCTTTGGCTTCAATCTTTCCTTTCCCACCGCACCCAAGCAGTCGCCACCCCTAACCAAGGCCTATCCTCTTTCCTCACTCTACAATCAGGAGTAGCTCAAGGCTCGTGCATTTCCCCTCTACTGTTTAATTCCTACATCAATGATCTTCCCCATTCAATTCACCATTGTTCCCATCATCTTTACGCCGATGACTTCCAAATTTACTTCTCCTTTCCTCCATCTGAAATGTTAGCTGCGTTTTCCAAAATTCAGGAAGACCTAGACGAAATCTGTGCCAGGGCAAATCTGAACAAATTAACGTTAAACGCAGCTAAAACTCAAGCAATTGCCATAGGATCACATTCCCTTCTTCATTCAAATGCCAACATTCCCACATTATTCCTTAATGGTCATCCAATAACTTTCCATTCCTCTGTTAAAAATTTAGGCTTAACCATTGATCAAACCCTCTCCTGGAAATCCCATATTGCACAAATCCGAAGGTCGATCGGTATCCTAAAACTATTTCACCGCTCCCGTCAGCTCCTTCCCCTACCCACACGCAGACTCCTAGTATCCTCCCTTATCTTCCCCCAATTTGACTACGGTTGTGTGATATATGGCGGGCTCTCGACGGTTCTTGAGGACAGATTAAAACGCATCATGAATTGCTTCATTAAGTTTGTCTTCGGAACCTCGAGACGTTCCCATGTTTCGCATCTCTACACTGAGTTAAATTGGCTGTTCCCCTCCTTCCGCAGAAAATACTTCCTATGCACCTATCTGTACCAAGTTATCAACACCCGTCACCCTCCCTTTATTTACAGTAACCTGAAATTCAAGTCCACTATCAAATCACTGCATACAAGATCTCGTCTTTCCGATCTCTATACTCCATCCCACAGAAGTACTGCATTCCAACGTTCCTTCCTTGTCCGATCCTCTACTCTTTGGAATTCCCTCCCCCCCTGTATCCGCAATGCTTCTTCCCTTGGAACATTCAAATCACTATTCTTTCACCATCTTCTTTCCCTCCAACTCGACGCTCTCTAATTGTAAGGATGTATGTACTATATATGTAATCGTCTAATTTAATTACTAAAACTGTCAGACATAAAACATAAGTATAAATTATATTTTGATTATGATGTTTTAATTGTTTGTAATGATAATTTTTGATTTTCTATCTTTTATTTTTCTTCTGTTTTTTTTTTTTTCTTTTTTGTAATTTTGTTTACAATATTAACCTCTATTTTGTATACTCATTTTTTTTTTCACCCTCTTTTTATTTAAAGTTTTTTCTTTTTCTAGTTTTTCTCTGTATCTTTTTTTCATACATATTTGTATTCAGTTTATCTATGTTATTTTACTTTTAACAGCCTCTCGGCCAGTTATGATCTTACTTTATGTTATTTTATGTTATTCTTAAGGGACTTTGTCCCAGAATAATGTTTTCTTTCTATTCTATTCTATTCTATCTAATCAATAAGAACATTATTGTAGAACAGTATTGTTCAACATTGGTAAAGATTTAGTTAATTAAAATTCATAAAATTTACAAAAATATAATACATTCTTCAGAAAATTAACTCAGAACTTTTACTCGACATTATTGAAGAGGGCGTACTTATATTTCTCAGGTTTTGTATTAATTGTGAATTAGGGTTCGAAGATAATTATGAACCTGAAATAAAATAACAGTCTGTATTCTGAGGCATATCGTCCTCTAAGAATAACTAAGATGCATAATAAAATGATGTTATTGCCTAGTTCCATTTATTTCTTTAGTCTGAAAACATAATCTTATTTATTCATCTTCTAATAGCGAATATTACGTATAGACAGTCTTGTATATGATACGTTTATTAATGTTAATTGATTTAGTGCTCAATATAATCGGCTAAATAGTCTGTTTAAACTAACTATAATAAATAATAATTTAAACAAATATTTTAGAAAACCCAATAAACACTACATTTCGAAAATTTACTTTTCTCAAAAATATATCATTTAGGGGTAGATACACACACAAAATTTTTCGGTTGACATATTCCAATAACTAAACTTCTCATTCAAAATTTTTTTCCGAAAAAAAAAACAAAACAATTCTGGCTTTAATAAAGTTATAACTTTATCACACATACCAACAGTATGACAAAATAATGAATACTTATTCTAAAGTTATTAATTTACTTTTTTTTCATTACAAAAAAATTATTTTATTGGTTTCAACTATAAATATTTACTTGAAGAAATGAAGATGAATTATTAATGAAGTTCTGACAGAGCTTTTTCGAGTGTGTTCATTAGATTTTATGAATTATTAATCTGTATTAATTAATAGCAATCGACATTCAAAGCTTTTACATTTTAAATTACGGTTTTACAGTGGTTCTCAGCTCTAGTTTTATTAACTACTTTACTTTCTATTAGTTATTATGATAGATTATACTGGAAAATCGAACATATTTTAGAATACATTTTCATGATATTGTTACGGGCTACTAGGGGTATGACTAAACTACACTTAAATATTACACACTAGTTAATATGCAATTTAATAAATGCAACTATTCAAATCCATTAGTCTCTCAACTTGCTTCCCACTCCATTCCCGAAAAAAAGATGGCCAAGGGACCTTCTAATATAAAATTCTTTTTGAAGTGTTACTATTGAGAACTTCTTAACAAGTTATTTACATGTCATTGTTATCATTATGATCAAATTTACTTGTTGTATATTGTGTACAGTTGTAAATATCAATAAATAGTTTTAAAAAAATAAATAAATACGACTAGATTCTTAATCTAATATAAATTTACAATAACAATTATCACTTAGATTTAACCTATATCGGATTACACTGTACTATATAATAAGGTGATACTAATCCTAAATAATTTAGTTCTTGGTCTTAAAAATACACTTAAGATTCTCTAAATCTATAAAACTGACACACACAGAGACTGCAAGTACTTTTACTGGCATAGGCTAATCATTGACACTAAGTCACTGCCACAGGATAGTCACTTACAGGTCTGATTGGCCAAGCTCAGAGCTGGCCGAATTAAATCCTCTCCGAAAATTCCAGACCATTCGGGTTCCGTCGATCAGTGGGTCAGAGGGTAAGTTGTTGTTATATGGACCTGGGCCCTTCTGGGCTACCTGGCCTGGGGATGCCTGAATGGCCCCGGTAACTTAATTTACGGTAACCTGGTAACCACACCTAACCAGTTACGGTTACGGTCACAGGCGTAACAATATACTCAATAAATTGCAATATATTTGTCTAGAGGAAATTTTTTTTCTATGGTAATATGCAGAATCTTCAGTATTATTATAATAGCTATGTCCAATTTCGTACGATATAACGTCTGTACAATATATCTATTCAATATCTAATATCTATCTTACATAATATTTAATATGACTTTATTAAATCGTTAGGTAATATTTTCCAGAAATTATTCTTTTAGTCGTGGTCGAATATTAAATTTGCTAGAGGTACGAATGGTGGTATAGAAGGATCAATAAAATTAGGATTGAAGAATATTTTTCCCCTTCTATTGAATTTTTTATTCGAAGACTAGATCCAAATTTTAAACAATCATCAACAGTTTCGAAAACAAACCAAACATTGAAAACATCAGAACTTCAGTTCATATCAACACATTTTTGACAAGTTTCTATTTCGTCTTCAGGTGAAGGGATATAGAATGACAATGGTTCATCTATTTTCAATGCGAAATTTAGGTTTACAATTGAAATTTTTATTAAAAATTAGATTAAATCGATTAAACATTGTCATCCTATTTCCCTTCAACTTAAGTCAAAATAGATCCTTTTCTAACGAAAATGCAATGACTGAAGCTAAATACACGAAAAAAAAAATTGGGTCTTCAGACTTCGCTATCCATTTGAATTCGAAAGAAGTCTTCTAATAAAATATTACAATATCACTTTTTCTCACACATAATATTCTAATTATTTCTTCATGAGAAGAATGGCATTTACTTATGTTTTTATTAATTTAAAGGAATCCAGATTATTTATAGCATTGCACTTACAACTAATTCAATTTTTTTCTAAACAACGAAACAACTGCCGACCTGAGATACCCCGAGGGGGGTGACATTTAATACAGGCCTTCTGTAATTGCTGCTCTTGCTAATCTGTTTACCCGCCTCGTGGACGAGGGATACACGACAAGGTTGGAATATAGATGGACAATTAAAGTTGTTTTTCTAAGCCGGAGGAGGTGAAGTAGGCCAGGGACTTATTCCAGAGATTTATAAACTAAAGCAAACATTTAAGCTAAGAGCTGGTGCCCCGGCCAACCGGGAATTGATTAGGGTCGAACCGGAGGGAGTTCTCTACCATAATGGGCTTCATCCGGCATTAGGCGGCTAAGCATTACCGTGTCTGCAATTAGCGATAATCTTCATGTTACAGGATTATGTGTAAATAATATTTTTCCAATAAAGTCATAAAAAAAAAGTTTTTTCTTCAATAATCAGCGCAAGCATAAAACTTGAGGGGATTAATTCAACTACAAGTTTTTACTTTTTACTTGAGGCACGCATGGTAGTAAAGAAGGATTAATATAATAAAGATCGATGGATTAATTGCCACTTCTATTGAAATTATTTTTATTTGAAAAATAGTTTCGAACGTTATACATTTATCATCAGTTTTAGAATCCTACTAACAATTTCAATTAATATCTTCACTTTGAGAAAAAAGCCAAAACCGCGAAAACTACTGAAACAAATTTTAACCACATCATCTCCATAGTTTAAAGAAGGTTTAGTAATAATAAAATTTAAAGTTTTTCAATTATATTGCCATAAAAAAACGATAAATATGTGGTGCGCAGTGAAGTTTGATACTCGACCGATAGGCGACGAGCACCATTCGAGAGAGGTTATAAAGGTACGGTGTTATATAGAGCTAGAAATATATGATAAAAATTACTTATTCATAAATCAATCGTTAATAAAAAAGCTATAAATATATGGAGGGACATGTGGATCCCAGTGCAGTTTAAAAACCAACCGATATGTGGCCATTCTCCAACAGAGTTTGCAATGTTAAAACTATTAAAACTAATTGTACCAAATTTTAACTACAACATCTTCATAGTTCTAGGAAGGTTTATAATAATAAATTTTACTATTGTAATAAAATGTATAACTCTTGAGCGCCAGAAATGAGGTTTGCCAAACTGTCATTTTATGGTTAGTAACTAGATGGACCGATAAAATTATTTCTGCTAAAGTGGATGTCTAATTAAGCTTCTACGTTTAGCTAACACCATTAATCAATGAAATTTTAATCAGGTTAAAATTCTTACCGTACGTCAAAATATCATTGAAGAAATAATGCTGAATTCAATACTTCAATACAAGATTTTTATCGATGAACAAATGAAATTCAATTATTAGTTATGATAATCTAAGTTCTTTATTTATGACAGCGGGCAAATTCACGACAGGGTATGCTAATATATATATGGTAACGGTCGGGTTAAGAGGAGGCAGCAAACTGCCTTGACCAGCGCTACACCAGTTCGATCCTTATAGTCCAAGAGCCGAGGCCAAATTTCGTGACTTATTTGAAGAAAAATTTTAGACATACAGCCATAAAATGTCCACCCTCAGCAATCCATTTGCACTTGTCTGCCAACTCAAAGCGGGGGCGTTTCAAAATGGCGACCACCGAAAGGGGGTAGCAAATATCAAAATATAATATTATTTGAAGATGATTTATTTAAAGCAAACAAGAAACTGCAAACCCCCTAGGTGCCAAAAAACGCTGTCTGCCAAAATTTGGAGGGGGCGTCGCACTGGCAGACAGAATTCAAAATCCTCGTTTTTTGAGTCAAAAAGTGGACCATTTGAAGACGATTTATTTCAAGCACACAAGAAACTGCATGGTCACTAGATGACAAAAAACGTTGTCTGCCAAAATTTGCAGGGGGCCTCGCACCGGCAGACAAAATTCAAAATCCGCGTTTTTTCAGTCAAAAGTTGACAATTTGAAAACGATTTATTTGAAGCACACAAGAAACTGCATGCTCACTAGATGACAAAAAACGTTGTCTGCCAAAATTTGGAGGGGGCGTCGCACCGGCAGACAAAATTCAAAATCCGCGTTTTTTTTAGTCCAAAAGTTGACAATTTGAAGACGATTTATTTGAAGCACACAAGAAACTGCATACTTCCTAGATGTCAAAAAATGTTGTCTGCCAAAATTTGGAGGGGGCTAAGCACCGGCAGACAAAATTCAAAATCCGCGTTTTTTCAATCCAAAAGTTGACAATTTGAAGACGATTTATTTGTAGCACACAAGAAACTGCATACTCCATAGATGACAAAAAACGTTGTCTGCCAAAATTTGGAGGGGGCTAAGCACCGGCAGACAAAATTCAAAACCCTTGTGAAGGCGTCACACACCACGGCTGACATTGTTCAAAACTCACAACCTTTTCGTCCAACAGTAAACTTTTTGAACATGATTTCCTTTTTTTTTTTGATTTATAAGTAGCTTTTCTCTAGAATAATTTAAGGAAATTATATTATGTTGCTTCCTACGTATGGTACAATATAATTATTTTAATATAAAATAATCTTGTTTAAAAATTTTAATGTTAAAAATACCAATTAATACATATGAACAGTAATAATATAAATACCGGCGATATAATTAATAAATGAATAATATTTCAACTTATAAAGTTATGAAATATGTACTATCCTGGAACAAAATACGTGGAAAACATGTAGTTCTTCGTAAACCTATGTTCTTAGTCGTTTGATCGAATAACTCGGAAACCGTTCCTATTAGTATATTTTGAGCTATGTACATTATGAAGCAAATCAAATTTGCAAGAAATTTGGCGCTATTCATTTCTTTTTCTCTCATCAAAGTTTTCAAACGGTTTGGCCACCAATGATTGGTTAACTTGTGGTAAGTAACTGGCTAAATTTCCTACCATACTACATATATGAAATTTATATAAAGTCATGTAAATACCCACGCCAGCATTTTTTGGTACATTTTTCGTTTTAAACTTTTTTTAAACTATTCGTTCGAATCCAAAATTTTTTTTTTTTCAACTAATAGCTGACTAAATTTCCAACAGACCCATATATTAAATTGATATAAAGTCACGTAAAATACCAATGTTAGCACATCAAAACCTTGTAACTGGTGTGAAATCCAAGTTTTTTGGCACATTTTTCGTTATTATCCCAAAAATTTTCTTCCGATCCAAAATTTATTTTTCCAACTAATAGCTGACTAAAGTTCCAATCAGACCCATATATTAAATTGATATGAAGTCACGTAAAATACCAATCCCAGCACACCAAAACCTTGTACTGTTGTGAAATCCAAGTTTTTTGGTACATTTTTCGTTAAAACCTTAAAACTATTCGTTCGATCCAAAATTTATTTTTCTCAGCTGATAGACGACTAGATTTTCAATCAGGCCCATATATTAAATTGATATAAAGTCATGAAAAATACCAATTCCAGCACATCAAAACCTTGTACTGGTGTGAAATCCAAGTTTTTTTGGCACATTTTTCGTTATTACCCCAAAAATTTTCTTCCGATCCAAAATTTATTTTTCCCAACTAATAACTGACTAAATTTCCAATCAGACCCATATATTAAATTGATATAAAGTCACGTAAAATACCAATGCTAGCACATCAAAACCTTGTAACTGGTGTGAAATCCAAGTTTTTTTGGCACATTTTTCGTTATTATCCCAAACATTTTCTTCCGATCCAAAATTTATTTTTCCCAACTAATAGCTGACTAAATTTCCAATCAGACCCATATATTAAATTGATATAAAGTCACGTAAAATACCAATGCCAGCACACCAAAACCTTGTACTGTTGTGAAATCCAAGTTTTTTGGCACATTTTTCGTTAAAACCTAAAAACTATTCGTTCGATCCAAAATTTATTTTTCTCAGCTGATAGACGACTAGATTTTCAATCAGGCCCATATATTAAATTGATATAAAGTCATGAAAAATACCAATTCCAGCACATCAAAACCTTGTACTGGTGTGAAATCCAAGTTTTTTGGCACATTTTTCGTTATTACCCCAAAATTATCTACCGATCCAAAATTTATTTTTCCCAACTAATAGCTGACTAAATTTCCAATCAGACCCATATATTAAATTGAAATAAAGTCACGTAAAATACCAATCCCAGTACACCAAATCCTCGTACTATTGTGAAATCCAAGTTTTTTGGCACATTTTTCGTTAAAACCTTAAAACTATTCGTTCGATCCAAAATTTATTTTTCTCAACTGATAGCTGACTAAATTTTCAATCAGGCCCATATATTAAATTGATATAAAGTCATGAAAAATACCAATTCCAGCACATTAAAACCTTGTATGGTGTGAAATCCAAGTTTTTTGGCACATTTTTCGTTATTACCCCAAAAATTTTCTTCCGATCCAAAATTTATTTTTTTTTCAACTATAGCTGACTAAATTTCCAATCAGACCCATATATTAAATTGATATAAAGTCACGTAAAATACCAATGCTAGCACATCAAAACCTTGTAACTGGTGTGAAATCCAAGTTTTTTGGCACATTTTTCGTTATTATCCCAAACATTTTCTTCCGATCCAAAATTTATTTTTCCCAACTAATAGCTGACTAAATTTCCAATCAGACCCATATATTAAATTGATATAAAGTCACGTAAAATACCAATGCTAGCACATCAAACCTTGTAACTGGTGTGAAATCCAAGTTTTTTGGCACATTTTTCGTTATTACCCGAAAACTATTCTTCCGATCCAATATTTATTTTTCTCAACTAATAGCTGACTAAATTTCCAATCAGACCCATATATTAAATTGATATAAAGTCACGTAAAATACCAATCCCAGCACACCAAAACCTTGTACTGTTGTGAAATCCAAGTTTTTTGACACATTTTTCGTTATTACCCGAAAACTATTTGTTTTATCCAAAATTTATTTTTTTCAATAAAAGCTTACTAATTTACAATCAAATCAAATTATATAATGATGAATGAATCCCGCAAAATACCCACGCCAGCCCACTGTAACATGTAAAATTGTTATGTTTTTACCAAAACATACACATTTAGCCTGCTGGCATGGATTTTAATTAAATATTCATGTATAAAATGTGATATCAAATTTAGTCAACTTTCAGTTGAAAAAAGTAAATTTTGGTTTAGACAAATTCTATTGGACTAATATCGAAAAATAATCTAAATAATTTGTATTTAACAACAGAACTTGTTTTTAGCGTGCTGGCACGGGTATTTTACAGAGCTTGATAAAAGTTTTATGTATGGGATCTGATTGCAAATTTAGTCAGCTATCAGTTGAGAAAAATAAATTTTGGATTGGACGAGTAGTTTTGGGGTTATAATGAAAAATGTACCAAAAAACTTGGATTTTACAATAGTTCGGGGTTTTAGCGTGCTGGCATGGGAACTTTACATGACTTTATATAAATTTCATATATGAGGTCTGATTGCAAATTTAGTCAGCTATCAGTTGAGAAAAATAAATTTTGGATCGGAAGAATAGTTTTGGGGTAATAACGAAAAATGTGCCAAAAAATTTGGATTTCACAACAGTACGAGGTTTTGGTGTGCTGGCATTGGTATTTTACGTGACTTTATATCAATTTAATATATGGGTCTGATTGGAAATTTAGTCAGCTATTAGTTGATAAAAATAAATTTTGGATCGGAAGAAATTTTTGGGGTAATAACGAAAAGTGTACCAAAAAACTTGGATTTTACAATAGTTCGGGGTTTTAGCATGCTGGCATGGAAACTTTACATGACTTTATATAAATTTCATATATGAGGTCTGATTGCAAATTTAGTCAGCTATCAGTTGAGAAAAATAAATTTTGGATCGGAAGAATAGTTTTGGGGGGTAATAACGAAAAATGTGCCAAAAAACTTGGATTTCACACCAGTTACAAGGTTTTGATGTGCTAGCATTGGTATTTTACGAGACTTTATATCAATTTAATACATGGGTCTGATTGGAAATTTAGTCAGCTATCAGTTGAGAAAAATAAATTTTGGATTGGACGAGTAGTTTTGGGGTTATAATGAAAAGTGTACCAAAAAACTTGGATTTTACAATAGTTCGGGGTTTTAGCGTGCTGGCATGGGAACTTTACATGACTTTATATAAATTTCATATATGAGGTCTGATAGAAAATTTAGCCAGCTATCAATTGAAAGAATAAATAAATTTTGGATCTGACGAATAGTTTTGGTGTTATGACGAAATATGTGCCAAAAACTTTAACTTTACAATAGTACGGATTTTTAGCGTGCTGGCATGGGTATTTTAAATAACTTTATATACATTATATAGATAAATTATGTTATATTATACAAATAAATTTTATGTATAATGTCTGAAAGAAATTTTCATCATTTAAATTTGATTAGAGTTATAACCGACAACGGAAAAGTACCAACTGCTTCTTTTCACGAAGAAGTGCGACTTATATGAAGTTAGTCAATCTTTGGTGGCCAAACCGCTCTAAAACTATTGATCTGAGAACAAAATGACTATTACAAAATTTGTTGCAAAGTTGATTTGCTTGAATAACGTATAATAGAACACAAAATATACTAAAAGTAACGATTGCCGAACTTCTAAGAAATACTATTTTCAACTCCTTTTCCCCACTGTCATTGTTGGCACTCACCTTTATTGGAAAATTCATAAATTTTCATTCATAACAGTGGACAGGTTACACCCATGCATTACAAAAAAGGGGTGAAATAACTCGGAATGTTTTCCTATCGGGCTCTTGGTCTATCATTTTACAAATCAATTAACTGGACTACTATACAAGTTTTATACGAATTTTGTTCCAGGATAGTACATATTTCATAACTTTATAAGTTGAAATATTATTATTTTTTAATTATGTGGCCGGTATTTATATTATTACTGTTCATATATATTAATTGGTATTTTTTACATTAAAATTTTAAAACAAAATTATTTTATATTAAAATAATTTTATTGTACCATACGTACGAAGCAATATAATATAATTTCCTCAAATCATTCTAGAGAAAAAACTACTTATAAATCAAATAAAAAAGGAAATCATGTTCAAAAAGTTCACTGTTGGACGAAAAGGATGTGAGTTTTGAACAATGTCAGCCGGTGTGACGCCTTCACAAGGATTTAGAATCTTGTCTGCCGGTGCTTAGCCCCCTCCTAATTTTGGCAGACAACGTTTTTTGTCATCTAGAGAGTATGCAGTTTCTTGTGTGCTTCAAATAAATCGTCTTCAAATTGTCAACTTTTGGATTGAAAAAACGCGGATTTTGAATTTTGTCTGCCGGTGCTTAGCCCCCTCCAAATTTTGGCAGACAACATTTTTTGACATCTAGGAAGTATGCAGTTTCTTGTGTGCTTCAAATAAATCGTCTTCAAATTGTCAACTTTTGGACTGAAAAACGCGGATTTTGAATTTTGTCTGCCGGTGCGACGCCCCCTCCAAATTTTGGCAGACAACGTTTTTTGTCATCTAGTGAGCATGAGTTTCTTGTGTGCTTCAAATAAATCGTTTTCAAATTGTCAACTTTTGGACTGAAAAAACGCGGATTTTGAATTTTGTCTGCCGGTGCGAGGCCCCCTGCAAATTTTGGCAGACAACGTTTTTTGTCATCTAGTGACCATGCAGTTTCTTGTGTGCTTGAAATAAATCGTCTTCAAATGGTCCACTTTTTGACTCAAAAAACGAGGATTTTGAATTTTGTCTGCCGTGCGACGCCCCCTCCAAATTTTGGCAGACAGCGTTTTTTGGCACCTAGGGGGTTTGCAGTTTCTTGTTTGCTTTAAATAAATCATCTTCAAATAATACCATATTTTGATATTTGCTACCCCCTTTCGGAGGTCGCCATTTTGAAACGCCCCCGCTTTGAGTTGGCAGACAAGTGCAAATTGATTGCTGAGGGTGGACATTAAATGGCTGTATGTCTAAAAGTTTTCTTCAAATAAGTCACGAAATTTGGCCTCGGCTCTTGGACTATTACGCTTCACTTCGAGTTTACATTTATCGATAGCTCTTTCCTATAACCTCACATGTAAACAATCACTTCTACAGTTTCAACTTGGATTGTGTTGTTTAGTGTGTTATATTAATATTTAGTCTTCTTAAATGTAAATAACTGAAACATAAGTTAACAACATGAGATTCATAAAGGATTAAGTGTTTTATCAATTCATGTTTTCTTATTCCCTCTTATCTAATGTGTGAAAGTGTTACAAAACTTAAGAACATTAATTTGTACATGGATTTGGTGTTTTATATATTTTTATTTGTTGTATCAATTGAAGCGATAAAATTTCAGTATGCATATTTTGTGAATGGATTCTTTGTCATCCATAATACTTATTGTCCTAAAGTGTAACAGATTGTATAATGTAAATAAGTGAAACAGAAGATAACAAAATGAGTTTCATAAAGGATTCAATGTTTTATCAATTCATGTTTTCTTATTTCCTCTTATCTAATGTGTAAAAGTGTTACAAAACTTAAGAACATTAATTCGTACATGGATTTGGTGTTTTATATATTTTTATTTGTTGTATCAATTTAAGTGATAAAATTTCAGTATGCTTATTTTGTGAATGCATTCTTTGTCATCCATAATACTTATTGCCCTAAAGTGAGACAGATTGTATAATTATTTCAATAAAACATATCGATCTAAAAATAGGTTATCATATTTCATATTTTCTTATTTCCACTTCCCTTGAGAAAATAAAGCAGAAATTAACATCATCACTTTCAACTAGGATTCTGTAGGATTCTTATGAATATAATGGATTATAACATGGAGAATAGACAATGTTAAAATAATCACAGATTAAGAGGTAAATGACACGTTACTAGATAATTGTAAAACTGTTGGTATAATGTTATAGATTAATGTGGTTTAAAAAAAAATTTAGAAGCCTGATGATGGAGCATTGTCTCGGAAACATGTAGCTACAAATGTTAAATAAATAGGATTTATGACAAATAAATACTTAAGGATTCTGTCTTTTAAATATTTATAATTTGTTATTTACACTTCCCTCACATCACAAAGTTTATCAAGAATTAACATTACTGGTGGTTTAGTATTATATTATATTAATTAATTCAAAATTGATTTAGTTTCTTATATTTTGACATTTTCTTATTTCCACTTCATTATTTTCTTATTTCTCATATTAATATCATAAGGTAAAGAGAAGTTAATATTACTTTGAACAGGAATTTAAAGTTTCTCCGTAAATAAATGAGAATAACCTTTCCCCTCGAAAAGTAGCGACTAAAACACCGAAATAAATCGGAAGAAGGTAAGAATCGATAAAAGGTATTCTCGGCGGGCGTAGGAGCAGCCTCCTCTTAACCCGACCGTTACCATATATATATATATATATTAAATTCTTAAAAATGAAAAAAAAAAAAAAAATGAAATATGCTGATACTCACCTAAGAAGGCAAAACGAAAAGGATGAAATATATGATTATGAAAGATAATTGATCGTCTACTATATTCTGCTAAATTGCCAACATACTGCATGCATACAGTCAAGACCTAAGCACTTGGTTTCTTCCCTCTTATTCTCTCACCTTGCTATGGTGGTGCAGTAAATAGTGGCATCTCAACGGTGTTATAAGTCAGATAAAAGCGAATCATGAACTGCTTTCCCAGATTTGTCTACGATAATCCCAAGGCGCTCCCTTGTTTCCCTTCTAATCCGAATTAAGTTGGCTTTATCCCACCTTCTATAGACAATATTCCCTTGTAACATTCCTTTACCAAATTATTAGTTAAGTTTAGATTTGCTGTCAATGCAATGCACTTTCTGACCTAAACACCCCATAGCACTACTATCTCATCCGCACAACCATCCTCTGGATATCGATCCCTCTTCATATCAAAAAAAGAAAATCCCTTAAACCATTAAAATACCTCTACTTCCATTACCTTATTCACATCTAAGGTGACGCAAACTATAGACTTATTCACTTAAATTGTGTTCTTGCATTAGAGTCAAGAAATGCAGTTGGAAGTTATAACTGAATTAAAATCAGTGCCTCGGAGGTATAGAACACCATGTCCATTTTTTTAACCAAAAATACATTATTACGTATTCGTATTCACCTTTTTTCATTTTATAAAGAGGTATAGAATTCTATTCCCTAGAACAATTAATTGTAAGGTACGTTAAATAAAAATGTTTTTCTTTATTTGTTTTTTTTTTTGAGGGGTAGGAGGGCATAAAATCCTTATGTACTCCAATTAGGGCAGGAAGGGCGGGTTCCAACCTTTTCTAGCCTGAGTGATTCATTTCGTACATATAAATATAATAAACAGTTCAGGAAATGAAATTTTTTAAAAATAAAACCGATTCAAATTGCTCTCCTGTAAAGTTATAGAAATGTGACATAGTGTTCTGTACCTCCGAGGTACAGAAATATATTTTGGTTTTAATATTCAACTTCATTTATGGAATGCAACTGTCAAATTTACACCAAATGCGTCCCATTGTATCGAATTAGAGTATATTTTGAGGAAAAATGTTGTAATTATTGATAACACGATATATTTTGCTCTTTCTGAATAAAATATAGTGTATCAAGTTTTATAATAATGGCGTGGTTGATAAATTAATGAGTGGTAGGAATAACGTTATATGTTGTGTTTCATAATTTTTTTTCCCTTGGAAAATGTTATATGTAATCTTGGAATATCATAAGCACTGTTACTTAACCAATTCTGCCTACAGAGAATATATAAATATATCCTGAATCTGATTTCTTTACATTGTAATTACGTTGCATGCTGCGAGAGGATGCTATCCTGCTCTGTTTCCATGGTGCTATGTTATTGTTTAGGTGGTGGTATGTTGCTCTCCGAGTTCCGTTCAGGTACCGCAGTAATGCTATATTAGTTTATCCGCATTCCTATAAAGCTGCTCAAAGTAACATACAATGTTATTCCCGCCACCCATTATAATAATTATGTTTAACATTCTCTACCATCCCTAGTGGTAATTAAGGGGTGAAAAATGAGGCTTATTTACATGAACAGCTTTTCTATGAAGACTCTAAAATGGATATTGGTACATATTTACTTTTTATGATAGTTTAAACTTCTTTGAATAATTACAGGTTTTTGTGTATTTCGTAGGAGTTTTGATTTTATTTTTTTTAATCGATTTCTTTCATGGTTTGTAATACTGTAGCAGAAAGTTTATATTATTGCGACTGTAAGTCATGTTTTAAAACACCAAATTAACGATTTTTTCTTTCAAGAGTTTTAATATAGTCTAAGCCGAGCCATGTTTTTGTACTATGGTCTTCATCGGCAAGCCAGAAGTAAGGAAATCAGAAATACGATACGGCAATATTTATCAAGTAAGTACAGAACTCCTCCCACTAGGACTTGAGGGTGTTATTATCAGGTTATCAGTGCTATAGAAAGACCCAACTGATACCTTCCTACAGCTTCCTATTGGCTCCTCAGGTTAATTAACTTTCTCAATGGCTCAGGCAGGAAGCGGAAGGGATATCACCAGCCATTTAAAATGGCTCGGCCTTTTTCGATTAACATACGCAATATTTTTGCCTTATTTTATTTATTTTTTTTTTCAATGGGTCGGTTTTCTAAATGTTATTAGACTAAATGGTTTACTTTATATAAAAACTTCATAGGTCGTTCAACCAAGACACCTTCATTCATGTTTTAAATATCCTTAATTCCAGTCCAGTAACTAGGAAAATTAATAAACTAATAAAGCCAGAAAAAATAAAAAAGTATGTTTACTATTAACTTTTAATTATTTTGGGGTTCTTAATCTTTGAAATTCAAGCGCCATAAAATATTTGTTTTAATATAACTTGGTATTGTGGCACAACTCTTTTAGTTTATTTATTTAGTTTATTTCACAACATAAAAAAACATTTGTTTTAAAAAGCTTGAATAGGACACCGTGTACGTCGATGGACAGCCTGTAAGAAATTTTATTTTATTTAGTTTGGTTTATTTTTAACCAGACAAACCCTTAAAGCTTCTAATAAATTTTAAAAAAATACATAATTAGAACTTTGGGACTCCACTAAACCAGCCAATTATATTCGTACCAATACTTACAATCTCAAATCCTTCGTTAAATCCTCTATGCTCCTTACTATATCACTAATAAACTTTTCCAAAAATATTTTAATATTCCATGTGCTTAAACTCCATAACCACTTAAATCCACACGTCTTCCAACTTGCTTCCCACTTCATTCCTGATAACTCTCCGAGGCGTCTGATAAGAATATGGTCTTTTAATGGAGGCCGTCTGATGATGATTCTGAAGAAATATGCGTTTAATGTAGAACTTTAATTGAAGTAATACTAATTAAGAGTGGTTGCTCATAAGTTATTAAAATGTCATTGAATCATTTCCCACATATTTTCTTTTTGTATATATTGTATAAAGTTGTAGATATCAATAAATAATTTATTGATTTATTTATCACGATCACTTTTTCACATGGAAACCAACAAATAGATAGCTTCTTTTTTTCTTTTTTTTCTTTGTATTTATTTTTTTATATATATTTTATTTTATTTGTTTGTATACTTATCAAACCTTTACTTTTTTGGGCTCAACACACTCCTCCCTCCTCGAAAATAACAAGAAAATAAATTGAGGAGAAAATATATTAATTTTTTTTTTGGATCCTCCCCCCTCCCAACTACCATGCTATTATACTGTGAATCCAAAGCACTCTAGCGCCTAGATAGTTGATTTGACAAGAAAAACCTATAAAAAATAACTTTTAGGAAATTGAATCTAGTTTATTTTTGTGTATACCGTAAAGTAAAGTTTGTTCAATTAGGCATTTGGAAAAAGAGCTTAAACATTATCATTTTTTTTTTTCACAAAATTGTTTTGCCTATAGTTCTTTAAGGGGATAAAGTTTAAATTCAAATTTATCACCCCAAAAACTTTTATATTTTTTCCCTGCCAAACTTCTTGGTTAATGGACTAAATGGAGAAAAGCAGTTCCTTAAAACAGTTTCGATGTTAACTTGTTAACTTATTATTTCATGAAAAACCTCAAGCAGTTTCTAATCTGTTAGTTAAATATAATGCGTTTTGTTTTATATTATGGTAAAACAACGACTGACGTTATTCTAAACCAATTTTTATGAATTGGTGTAACCTATAAGATGTAAATTGAATTCGATCTCAATAAACATATTTTTCTTTGTCTGATATATTACCTAAATAAATAAATTGCAAGGAGACATATAAAAAAAATTGCTAGTTAATAAAATACATTTTTTGCCATGAAGGAAATTTCTATTATTTTTTACTATTCATAATTTAATGTTTGGAGAATGTTCTTTTGAGGTTCAGTGTTGAATATCCCTCGAAGCCTGACAATGGCTTACGAGATTACGGACTCCACCAGGCAATTTAGTTTCAGGAGATGAGATCAATCCCAGCCTACAGTGAGGAGGGGGACCATCTCAGGCTCCATTTAAAGATTTCAAAACCGACGATATTTCACATGTAAACCGAAAATATTTTCAACGCCTGTATAAATTGTTATGTACATTGGATAGAAAAAGTTAGTTAGAAATAACTTTAAAAATTATATTATTTGGTAAATATATTAAATATTTGAGTCATGTTAAGGCTGCAATGTTATTACACATACATGTTATTATAGCTTGGGCGTCAATACTTCATCATTATCAATATTTTATTATTAAACCTTCGTAGAACTATGGAGAAGATGTTATTAAAATTTGTTACAGTTTTGTTAAATAGTTTTACCTTTAGAAACTCTCTTTTGGAATGGGGCTAATTGCTGTTGGTCGATTTTCAAACTTCACTGGAACCCATACGTCACATCAAAGTTTTTTTTAATAACAAATTTATTAAAAATAAGTAAATTTTATTATCAATGTCAGGTTCTATATAAAACTGTAGCTTTGTAATATCTCGTGTAGTTTGGCGATCAGATGCCTATCTGACAATCTTCAAACATCACTATCATCCACTTATTATAGATTTTTTAATAAAGAATTGATGGAAAATCAGTAGATTTTATTATTGCTAAGCCATCCTTGTACTACAAAGAAGATGGGGCCAAATTATGGTAAAGATTGGTTCTGTAGTTTTCGCTGTCAGTGATCACAAACGAAAAATGGCGTGTACTTTTTTATAATAAAGTAGATTTAATGATATTAGAAAGATAAAGGTTTCTATGGAAGATTTTACAATTACTGAACTCGTGGGTCATTACACAATTTAAGTTATACACTTATTAGAGGTTATTAGCATTATATGGTATTTACTTTTAGTGCTAAAATTTAAGTCGGCAAGGTCTTTCCCTACCTGCTCCCCACATCTCGTCATGGTCCACTTCCTATCGGCCTTCTCTGGTCTTACCTTCCTTCAGTACAAGACTTCCAACAGAGACCCTTTCCTCTTTCCAGAACACATCTTAAATAGGGGTGAATCCCCCTCACCTAACCTTTGCATTTGTTCCTTGGAATATTTGTTTGAAAACTTTTTCCCCAAGTATTGCCAGCAAAGAACCAAAGGTCCTGACCCTTAAGCGTTGAATAGTTGAGATAAATATCTCTTAAATTGCCGCTCCCGCCTAAGCTTTGAGTACATAATTATTATTGATATTATTTATTAATTTTGTATATATAAATAAATTGCAAGGTGACATGAAACCTCTTAATTAAAAATAATAGTGTGGCACAAATCATCATTTATTTTGCTTATTCCTCTACATGTTTCGGGATTTTATTCCCATCCTCAGGGTTCTAAAACTCTTCACTGTGTTTTGTCACACATTGCCATTAGAAGAAAATTCCTTAACATGTAGAGGAATAAGCAAATTAATTGAGGAGTTGTGCCACTATATTATATTAATAAAACCAAATCTTCTACATTGAAAACCTCTTAATTAATAGGATGATTGGTTTAATATCCTTCACGCCAGGTACATGGGTGTTCGAATAGTTTTTGAATTCCACAAATCTTGAAATTTCCTACATTAATAAAAATGTCTAGAAGGAGGCAATTTTTATTTTAATTATAAAGCTACGTACACACAGAATAAGAAACTATCTTATTGTTTTTCGCGAGCTCTAGTTGTAGTAAGCTATTCCCAAAATTTAAATATCCAATAGTCAAACAATACGCTATACAGAAATATCACTACTCAGGTAGACCACACTGGGAGGAATTAAAACTAGATTTATGGTTTATTCGTCTAGTCTTGTCTGCTACCAGTAGGAGTCTTTGCTGAATTTTGAACATTGCTGTAGTTAATTTTTTGTTGAAATTTTTACAAAAAAAAACGATTGCCGTTTGTTTAGCAGTTATTTACAAGAGTAGAGGCCAGAAGAAAGTAAAGCTATGTTTGGACAAAACTGTGGATTATGCGTCGGAATGAGTATAACACGAACTTCGTACAGAGGATGGAAATCCCGGTCGGAATTTAGTTTGAATGACTGCTGGGTCTTCTGAGCTGCCTAACCTTGACTTTTGTTTAAACTAATGTTAACCTTCTCTTGTTCATCTACTTGGTTCCAGCGCTATCAACTATCTTGTATCCATTCTTGTTGGATAGCTGCTAGTTGTCATATAGTCTATATAGAGTATGTTCACACGGGGATAGTTTTCTATAGCTAAAAAACTAGCGTGTAGTTGAACTGTGTAGATAATTTTGGAATGAGGCAAAAAAAAAAAATTGTTAAGTTGACAAACTTTTAATTTGAATACCGTATTAAAATAATCCAATAATAATCTTTCAGCTTTCATTACCACTTTTGAGATACGAAGAAAAAATGTTCCAAATTATGGAGAATGTCCAGAGTATATTCATTTTTATTATGGAAGGGCGGGAGGCTAGGGCTTCAGGAAGGACTGGCAATATAGATTCGCATCTAAAATGAAGGTATGACATCTGATAGAAAGGAGTCTGGTATTGAGCCAGGGATCACCCTTTCAATATATTCTCTCTCGGTCCTTCATACACTGGCCTGTTGAATTGATGAGTGTGTGTTCGGTATAATGAAAACGCAACACTGATGGCCCGGCGAGATTAGATGATAATGGCGATTACAAGGTAATAACCGGTTGAGATAATTCTGATTAATATGATAATGGAGATGAAGTGGAATGTGGGCGGCTCTCGGCTTAGGATGGATTGGACTTGATGATTATAAACTGGGCAATAGATAAGATTTGTAATTAATTGATAAAGAAATATATAATTTATAATTGTATCTAATTGCTCTCTCAAGAGTACACCACTTTAATTAGTGTTAGTATTCTCAAACAATGTTTATTTTGTATATAAAAATACTATAATATAGTTGGACCCATGGTCGTGAGCTGTGTGTTCAGCAAAATATTGGAGAATAAGATGTATTCAAATTTTTCAATCCAATATAAATGATCCGTACAACAAATCCTTAGATTATGCCTGCTATAAAACTCTAGCCCCTGACTTCATAACCATCAATCATCAAAATGATATCAAATAAATCATACTCTTTCAAATTTTCTGGCTCACCATTATCCTTCTCAAATCATCTCTATACTCAATGGAAGTTAAAACGCTTGTGTTTCCAATTACTTTTGTAAATATGTATGATCAAGTTTTAGTGATGGCTTCAAGTACGTACCAAGTATGGATAACAATAAGATTTCTGATTCATCCCCTAGTTACCCATACTACACAATCGTTTTATAGTTAAAATTAATTTTTTTTTTCAATGCGTATATGCCTTTAATAAGCAAAATATAAGCCATTTTCTCTATGATTTAACTATACCAAGCACTAGAATTTCCTGATTATACCACTTTTTCGGTTTTAAATCGAAAACCTCGCTATTTTTTCTATAGAGTCTTCTTCAAATTCAGAAACAAGTGGCCTCAACTGCTGAAAACTGTAGTTTTCAATAATGGATTGATAATGCGAGCATTTCGTTCCATGCTGTCATTATAAACATTTTTTTTTCTTATAGGTTATAGGTAAAGCAAAATTATTTGATTATAGGTAAAGCATCGGTCTCCATTGCAAAGATAGGGAATCATGGACAATATATATACCGTTTACCAAATTATTTAGGCGGGATAAAACATTAATTTGTTATCACAGTTTATATGCAATAATGTAAATAAGGGAGTAATTCTGATTGAACGTTCAAATAAGAAGAAACTTTTTTCTGACTCATTTCATTAATTTAAATTTCAAATAAATTCAAAATATTAGCAATATTTTGAAAGTATTAGCTTCATGTAAAATGTCAATTTTACTCAAAACTAATTGTGAATCAAGTTGTGGTATGTCCGTCATTAGTATTAAAGAATTAAACATAACTATTCCATTCTTCCCATGATTCTCTTCAAAAACCTACCCAGCAACGATTGGTTTCTTCCCTTATCTTCCACCATTTTGACTATAGCTGATGAGACATGTGGTGGGTTGACGGCAGAACTCAAGAGTAGGCTAACAAGACTAATGAGCTGTTTCATCAGGTTTATCTCTCGGGTTCCAAAAGACTCCCACATCTGTATACGGAGTTAAAACGTATTTATCCTTCATCTCGCTAAAATTACTTCCTAGCTTCCATCCCTTAGCAAACCAATAACTTCGGAAATCCCTCCTACATATGTATTGAATTATGAAAACCGTTTAGGAGAAGCGAAAAAAAAAAAAAAAAAAAAAAAAAAAAAAAAAAAAAAAACAAAAAAAAAAAAAACCAATAACTTCGAAATCCCTCCTCATAGTATTGAATTATCAAAACCGTTTAGGAGAGCCGAAAAAAAAACCAAAAAAAAAACCAAAATTATTAGCAAACAAAAGTTACAACATTCATTACAACTAGCTAATTACTATTGGTACAAATCTCTGACGCATATGATTTATGGGGGTATTTATAGAAGGAGGAGAGGGAGGTATTAAAAAGTGTTAATTCAGCAAAGCCCGTTGCCATAATTTTGCCTTCCAGTTCAAATCCTCGGTTTCCTCTCGTACTGCAAGACCCCGCTCCCAGACTTCTTTTTCGCATTAGAGTGCATCATTTGACCATTCCTATATCCCTCGTTCAACTTCCATACGGAATTCATTACCACATAATATCCGTAATGCTCCATTTTTGCTTACATTGAAATCATCTCGATTTCAATACCCCTTTCCCTCTATAATGACACTAATTAAGAAATTCTTATTAACATTTATTACCTATTTTTTTCCTATTCTACCTCTTTGTTTAATAATTTATCTTATTTGTTTTTTATAGAAAACAAAAGTGTTGTAAAAAAAAGGGCTCGTGTGTTGAGGCTTTGAGACTCGAGCCGCAGCCTTGAAGGCACAAACCCTATAACTTCATAAGTCTTTAAACTTCGAGCTTCATGGCTAGAGCTTTCAGCTCAAAAGGTACGAGCCTTATAAAATTTAACATACAAAATTCAAATTTAAAGAAGTGAATCTTGGAGTCTCAATTAAATAAATCATTATTTATCCTGGAAACTCCAGCAAAAGATTCACGTTTCACAGATTTTATGAATTAACAAGTGAAAAGTAGAAAAAAAATAATAAAGAATAAAGTAGTAAAATACAATATTGTATACTCTTTGAAAAGGTACATTGCCAAACCACAAACCCATCTGTTTAGGTTTTTCACAAAAAGTTAGAAATAGTATATTGCCATCTAGAAATAAATTAGAACTAAACAAATAATATAATGGTTATTTTTTTTTAATGCAGTGACACGGATGATGAAGTGAAAAAATCGTAAACACAATTTCATCAATAGTGAAGAGAATGAAATCTATTCTTGAAAAAAAAAAAAAAAAAAAAAAATGAACAAATATTTTACTCCGCTATGTGAATATCATGAATACTGGGCAGGATTTATTTACCAATAATATCAATTGAATGGGTCCACCGAAAAACGATCTAAGCGACCAAATTTCCGAAGTGGCGATTTTAGAGGTTTTTAAATGTATAATAAATAGTACATCATAGTATGATATAGCAATCCATTATGTTATTATACATGTAACTATAACAAATTACAAGGTGGAAAAAAATCTAACTTACAAAACTAACAAGAACTTTAAATTATTTTTTCAAAAATCAGTTTTTCTTCTACTGATTACTTAAAATTTGTTTTGTCGCTTAGAACGTTTTTCGGCGGACCCAGTCAATTGTTTTAAAATTTGATAACAATTTTTTTTTTCAGTAAAAAAACTTACGCATGTTCAGCATTTTTACCATAAGGCTTGAACCGGGACTCGAGCCTTTTACCTTGAGCCCTCAAGGCTCGGAGTCTTAGGTGAGTCAGGGAAGAAGCGTTATAGCCTTCCCGCTGAGCTCTTTTACAACTCTAGTTAAAAGTTCCCCCCTCCTCTTCTCTCTTTAACCCATTGTTATTTACTTGCCTCAGTTCTCTTCATGATAGAGTTTCAATGTGTTATAATATTTGTTTTTCCCATTTTTCCTTCTAGTATATTTTTGTTATTACTTTACTCTGTATTTATTTACACTTTTCATCATATTTTACTCTTTTGATCATCCAATATCTTTTTTTTTTTTTTTTTTTTTTTTTTTACTTAATTTTATTTCTAACCTTAATTTTATTATGTTAACACTATTCATCCACTTATTATATCCATATTATTTATTAACTCTATTTTATTTATTTTTTATTTATCATTATATAATTAATCTACATTTTTTTCAGATCATTTGAAATTGTTTATTAACTCTATTCTTTTTTTCATTTTATTTATATGTTTTTTTAATTTATTTATGCAGGCATATAATTTTTTTTTCCTTTCATTTTTTTTTTCTTTAATTTCATTATTCGACTAATCATTGTTTCAGCCCTGATTACGAACATCAATGATTTGGCTGTAACGCTGGAAAATAAAATAAAATATGATTGTTAATTTTCAAAAATTGCCTACATATTTTTCTGACTGATCCTACCTAACTTCTTATTCAATATATTTATTTTCTGTTCATTGTATTATTCTTCGGGGACATAGTCCTAGAATTAAGTATATTTTCTATTATATTCCGAGTCAAAATGGCCTGGGCCTACCTTTGGAAAAACATGGAAAAACAAAACAAACTGAAATTTGTTAAAAAAGAAACAAAAATGTGGAATAGCTCTAACCGTAGCAATAGCAAAGAAACTGTTTACGAAAGACAATTTACCAAAGTCCATATCATGTAATATACAACTAACAATTAAACATATAGGATAGTTATTTTTAGGCAGAAAGATTACATAGAAACCTCTCTACCATGCTAATAAAAAAATCGAAATAATAATAAAATTATTAAAAAATAGAAGATATTTAATAATATTAAAAAAAAATTAAAAACTAAAAAGAAAAAAAAAACATAGATTGAAGGACATTAAAGACCCTCGACGTTGAGTGTCCATAAGAAATTTAACCTAGTCTAACCTATTTTTTTTTTTTTTTTTTTTTACATTAAAATAAAAAGAAGCTGAGGTCACAAATATGGAAATTATCAAATTAATATAAATCTACCGTTCAAGATAGAAAATCTTTCTATTTACTCAGGTTTAGGCTCAACGGCCATACAAATATTGAAATGACGACATTGGATTGCTACCCTCAAACTAATATTTGAACATAAAAGTGTAGGCTCTCCCTTTATTGACATTGTAATTTAGATTTATTGTTCTCTCTGAACTCGGCTTGAAGCGGAAGGACACGAGGGTGGTAACAAAACAAAGAGATGACAAACGGACTGTTAAAATTTTAATAATTTCCAAGGATCAGACTGACAAGGATGACCCGACAAACTGCGGTCTCTCCCGGAAGGGGGCGAAGTTGGGCCTCAGGCAGAAGTTTTCTCATTTTGATTCACACACCGCTGTGGTGGGGAACTTTTGAAAAATTACTGGCTGAAATGTATTCTATACCTAAACGAAAAGAAAGTTTTTTTATTTTCTGGAAACAGACGGTTTCATCTTTTAAGTAGAAACAATGAGATAAGTGGAATTGAGTTTGAGTCCTTGGGAGAAGACACATGTGGGACCAAGGGGTGAAAAAAGAAAAAAAGAAATTAAGTATATTCACTTGCTGAAAAAAAAAGAGATTTTAAAATTTAATTTTTATATTTTAAATGAAATTTACCATAATAGGTTCTTTAAGGAGTAATTATTTAATTGCATTCTTTAGGCGTTCGGGTTTTGTAGGTTAACCTGTTTTGTAGTAATCACGTTATTACAAAAATAATTAGACATCCGTGCAGAAACCTGATATAAATTATTAAAAAATTAATAACCTCCACCATTACGACCCATGTCTTGAATTCATTATTTTGTAAGGATGTCTTGAGTTCATTATTTTCCGCTGCCCATAGTATTCAGAATAGTATTTGAAAAGAGAAATATCTACCTTGGTCATCGATTGTGAAAGGAGGAGATTTTGGCCGAAATGACGGACAACCACAAGGATTTTTCCCTAGCCACAGTAAGAAGGTCAATATACATTCCGCAGAATGAATTATTTCAAAATATGTGGAATATAGAGATTATATTCACTTGTTAAATTAACCTACGAATCATGGAATCGCAACGTTTTTGGCTAATCCGTAAATTTATGATGCATAAGTCCAAACTGGTTTCATTAAGAAAGTAAATTAAAATTATAACTATAATAAAAGAAAATATTGAATTAAATTTATTGAAAACAATAAAAATTCAATAATAAAATAAATCCTGTTAAGAAAATTATGATCTATCTAATATAATATAAATAAGGACACAGTGGTATAGCAGTCCCACATTGACTGTGGTTGGGTGTGGCACTGCTTTGATGTCTCCTACTGGTCCTAATGGAGAAATCCATATCAAAGTTGTTTCATTAGGAGCGCCAATATTAGACAGTAGATTCAATGATTTATTTGAGGTGTATCAATAATATTGTCAAAGAAGAAGTAATAAAATGTGATTTCATTAAAATACATATATAAGAACAATAAAAGAGATTAGATTCATAATATAATTTTAAAAAAACAATAAGAAAAGTAAGGAAAAAAAAGGTTAAATTAAAAGTAAAAAATACAGTCATGCCTTATTTACAACATCCACTCAGCCTAGGGACCTGACCAAGGAAATTTATTTAAAAATAAATTTCTATAACAAAAATAAGAGATAAAAAAAGATACGAGTAAAATGTACTTTCAATACACACTGTAAATGATAGGATACGCTGATATTTCTATTGATATTGTTTCAGTGCATGTTAATCTAGTTTAAAAAAAATCTTGATTAAACTATAAATAATGATTACACATTGTCTATATTATTATATTATCACTCACATGATTCATCACGGTTTAATTTTCTTTTATGAACAACCATTGTGAAAATTGTGAATGTTTCAGACGTACTGTAGGATACTCTCAGAAATTATCTACTATGAGCACTAAAAGCTTTGAAGCGGTGCACACTGGAGAAACTGGTTTCTAGAAACATGAAACTGAAGTTGCTTGCAACAGATTGATAAGATTAACATAGAATGCGTTTCATTACACACCAGTCTCATTTGTTTCAGGAAACCGGGTTTCTAGAAATTCCTTAATTGGTTTCCAGTTGCTTCAATTTCATCTTTCATTAGTTCAAGTGTATTTCCACTCCATTTTATAATAAATAAAATTTCTTATTATAAACATATTACAATAATAAATATATATTATAATATATAAATATATTATATTAAATATCACCTTTTATATGTTATATTTTGCCACTGCCACCCTCTTCCTGTTCTCACTTTCTGCAATTCATTATCCTTCCCCAGTTTCCTTTATTTTATTTTTTAACGGTCTTTGTTGGCTAAGTATTCAACCAAACCACGATCAGTAAATCAATCTATTTTAATTTCTCATATTTGCTCAACCTCTCCCTTCCTTTATTGTTATGCAAACTTTATTTTCTTTCTTACCTTTCTATCTTACCCTTCTCCTTCTCATTTATTTTCCTAACTTATTTTATATAGTTATTTTTTAAATTCCTATTTTTACCATTAAAAAAAAAAAAATAAAAATCTTTTAATAAAATTATAGCATTATATTAGTTTACACAATTTAAAATTTGTATTATTCAATCGAAATTATTATATTAAATACTGTATCTTTCGACTAAACCTTGCTACTATTTCGTATTTAAATATGTTATTTACTTCAGATATTCTTCCAATTTTGTAAACAACTATTAGTTCTTTAGTAAATTAATTTGCTTTATATATATATATATATATATATATATATATATATATATATATATATATATATATATACATATAGATATTTTTTGTATTATCTTGGTTCCATCCAATTTTTGTTATTTTGGCCGTGAAGAAGACCTACAAGGCAGATCGAAATTTTAACCCTCCAATTATAAATTTTTTTTTATTAAAAAACTGGGATGTGTTAATTAAACCTGACTGCATCCCTGACCATTTCTCTGCTAATATATTATACAGTCAGCCATAGAGTTTTCAGCATTTATATTATTTTTTATTCTCTGCAGTTGAAAAAAGAAATTAACTGCGATGGCAGACACTTTTCAAGTGATTTAAAACCGTTACTACTGTGTGCACGTTCCAATGAAACAGTTCACTAAAACCAGTTTCTCCAGTGTGGTCCGCGCCTAAGGCCAAGTGACACCTAAGGGAGCTGACTTTCATCAGGAAAAATTATTAAGAGTTTTTCTTGGCTTTTTTTATTGTTCCCTTGCTGACTATACCAAGCGAAGAAGTTAATAATTTAAATGTAGAAATGAAAATTTATAGTTAGATGGAGGGGGTTTACACCTATTTAAGATGTATCCGTGATATAAGACGAAACCTCTTTTCGAAGTCTTGTGATGGAGAACTGTAAGGCCGGAGGGACAAAGAACCCTGTAAGGAGAGTACCATGACTGAATATGGGGGTCAGGTAGTGACTGACACAATGATGCTGACGTAAACACCTTTGATGAGTACCATATAATGTTAATAGCCTGTAATAAGTGTATAATGTAAATTTTGTGCTGACCCATGAGTAGAGTAATTATAAAATCGTCCATATAGTAAGCTTAAACTTTATATTATTAATTAAAATAAATTTACAAACATTAATGATTATTCATTACCTAATTGCCACTACTCAGAATTGGTTCACGCGATAGAGTATGGTCAAGTAGATCAGATATTAATAGATGAAGGCTATTGTGTTGCTAGGGACTATACCTTATATTATTTTGGATATACCTCCCAGTTGTAGTAACAAAGTAGTATCTGTGTGCGAATAATGAAATTAGAATTAAAAGATTTTTACAACATTTCAATCAGTGTGCTATATTCAAATATATTGATGCTGTAACAAAAAAAATCTTTTTACAAAATCAATCATAAAATTTAAACCATAATAAATAATTATTTTCATCAAAAGTTGTATTAAATATATCTATCAAACAATATAGATGGCATTATTACCCCCGGAACGAGCGGTTCCAGATCTCAAAAGCGAATAGATCCAAGTATTGCAGGAAGTTTACTAAGTGCAAGCTTATTAATCGAAGCCCTTCCCCCAGCTCTACGAAAACTTTGCGCAGTTAGTTCTCCTAATATCTTGACATCTTGGGGCAACTTTCTCAATCAGTAGCAAACTATAACATCCTACTAGGGTTAGCCAGGTCTAACTTTCATCAACCAGCTGTTGCTATATGTTTATGTACGGCAACGGGTTTATTATTAATTTTGTTTTCAAAAATATAGTAGTTTCTTGAGTTGTCCGTAGTCGGTTTAAATGAAACAATATACAACAAGGGTACAAAGTGGAATGTAAAAACCGCTGCTTCAAACAATTTACTTAGCTCAAAATCGTAACGGTAGATTAAAATTATTCAGATATCTTCGTTTATACTTGAACAAAGGTGTATGGTTAAAATACTGAGGTTTAACTTTAAATATTATAAGCCATATTCAATTATTATTCGTTGTTATTAAATCGTTATTATTTTACTCTTTAACTGCAAATCACAGCTTCTTTGTTTGTTTACTACTTATATAAATACGTTTTACAAATAAATAAATAAAAGAAAATTCTTTTAAGAGATTGGTCCTTGCAATTTCTACTATTTCTTGAAGACTTTCTACAGAACCGTTATAATTATATCTACTACTTGATTGCCAAACATTTAACTATGTAGCTCATGTCGCCTTCGGGTTTCAGAGCCAATTTAATCAAGTAGATACTCGATCTCAAGTGGTTCTTGTTACAGTCTCTTTGAAATAAGCACTGAGTAATAACGGCAGTCTGTAAGTTAATTAGATGCGACAGCACCTAACGAAGCTAGTTCCTAGAAGAGTCGTCTAAATGAAACCTAGAAAGTAAAAGAATTGTATAAGTCAGCAATTTTTCTAAGTGGATGTCTGGTATTTACTATTTTTTATCATGAAATAGTTATTTAGTTATTCTCATCCCAGATCGGAACCCAGAATTTTAGGTTGTTTCAGTGCTAGAAGTAAACTGAATTTCCCCTGGCAATGATTATATTTAAAGGTGGGTCGAGACATGCAAGATAGTATAGTATCCTACTTAGGGTCAAACATACTTTTTTAAATTAACTATAAGCAAATTTGTCTTGAGAAGCAGTAGACGAACTCCTCACAGCACTTGACAAGAAATCTAGTAATTCAACCATTTAAGGAAGTAGACGCAGCTGGGTCGTACACAAAAGACATTTTTTTGTACCAATCCATTATTTATAATATTTTGGATATCCTTAGTTAACTTCCAATCTCAAACTACCAAGAATTCAGTTGGCGTGTTAGTGGGGGCAATGCTTTTAAAAGGACCTGAAAAATATTCGCGGTGTCTTGTCTTCTTTGGTTTGTCTTAACCTTCTGTGCAGGCCTGTCTTTGCGGTCACGCTCTCACCGCCATGTCAACTTGCAGACTTCGTAATTTTATGATGACACATCACCGATCACTTCCACCGACGACGCCGTACCATCATTCTTATTAAGAAAAGTTCAGATTTAGTTTGTTAAAAAGTAAGGTACAATATTGAGATATATTTACATCTACATGTGATTTCATATGACAACATTTATTAGAATGTACATTGTTTATTATTTAACTGCTTTTACTGTCAATTATCCAATTAATTCCTTTAGATTCGTTTCTTTTATAATTACCATGATGATTTTGCCCCACGCAAACTTCTGAAGAAGAACATATGAATTACTTAATTATTTTAAGATTATTTATAACTTGTCAGGTAAGTTCTGATGGGCATCCCTTAAGGTTAATGTACGTAAAAGACGGGAATGGACATAGCAATATTTTATGACGGCACTCCGTAAATGCAAATCTGTAACGCCGTAACGCTTTGTGTAAGTTAGCACGTTCTATCCCTTGTCGATTTTTCAAGGGCACGTCAAAGGCCTTATTGTGTATCCACCTGCTCTACCTGGAAGGCACAACGTAACTTACCTTCATCCCTTTGATCAGACATAACAAGGAATGATGAAATAATATTTCAAAAGATTACAGAATATTGTAATAAGACCGCATTGTGGGATACAAATCATTCATAAAATATTAACCGTAGAATCAAAAATACTTAAAACAATAATACATCAACACAAAATACAGTTTAATCCACTTGTACAGACAGTTTCCTAATCCCTGTAACCCGGCAACCCTATATCATACACTTTAAAGAATTAATTGTACTGCTTCCAAGAAAACTTTTATTTGTAGTTTCTTTTTTTTTTTCAAAAGAAAACCTCTAGTCAGTTAAATTAAAAAGAATCCAAATCACTTATTTATTTTTGACTCTTTGTTTCATTAAAACATTATAATGCCGATGTCCCTGATTCGAAATAAATGTTTAATATGTTTTGAAAGCCCTATGAATTTATAAAAATTAACTGAACAGAATGAGAGATAACCGCTTTATTATTCCGGAGACAGGGTCTATAAATTGTGAGTTGCAACTAATATTTAATAACTAACTGATATATTGACAGAATTTAATTTAGCTAAACTTATTCCCTGAACGAGGTTGTCCCAAATGTCCTTGTGCATGAACACATTCTGAATTCTAACTTTCATAATTAATCCCATAAGAACGTTATTGTTCCTACGTTTTATGTTTGCTTTCTCTAATACTTCGACTCCTTGTGACTTCAGTTGGCTTTATGTGATAATTTACTTTTTAAAGCCCACTTGCTATGTCATCGTAAAAAAAAAAAAAAAAAAAAAAAAAAAAAAAAAAAAAAAAAAAAAAAAAAAAAAAAAAAAAAAAAAAAAAAAAAAAAAAAAAAAAAAAAAAAAAAAAAAAAAAAAAAAAAAAAAAATCGAGATTAATATTCATTACTGACAAAAAGTTCAATTACAAAGGCAGCCGCCTGATAACATCGCGACAGAGAAGGAGAGTCAGTTCAACATCGAAATATTGCTGCACTTTTGTTAGTTTGGATCGGTATAGGATGAACGTGATGCTTAGTTTTTGCATTTTGAGCTTGCATATATACGCAGTTTTAAATGCGAAGACCATTTCCAAAATAAGCGGTGTATGTGAACTGAAATGTAATGACCGTGAAGCAAAATTCCTCGAGAAAAACCGGCCGATTGGAAAATTAAGGATTAAACCACATATAATAAGGGCACACAATAATAAGACCCAGAAATATAACTTCGCTATAGATTTAAATGAAAATAATCATAAATTCAACGGAGGCTCAAGAGTAAAACTAATACATCAAGTAGAAAATATCATAAACTAAATATTTATGAATCATTCGAAATAATAAAATTGTTCAAAACCAATCCAGATTTTTGTTTAAATGACCAGATAAATATTACTAATAGTCCCATTTTAAATTTATTTCCAATAGGAACGGGAAAAACCAACCAGTCATAGGGAAAACCGAAAGGACTCATCTCTACCTGACCATTTCGCCTCTATACGTTTAGTTCTTCTAAGGTCCTGATATCTTTTAGAATTTCTTTTCGTTTTGACTCATTAGGTTAGTACCAATATATATGACTTCTTGTATAACTTTTTTAGAAAAATATTAAAAATCTAAAGCTACTTTTTGAAGCCCACCTTTAGTCACGCACACTCATAGGTATCCTGTGATAGTGGCCATCTTTCTTAGATGGGGTTGGTGGAAACACGGGCACCGTTTATTGGTATAAATATGGACGCCCATTTCCACAGGAATTTCGACATATCTCTTGTTAGAGATCGCAACTTTCATCTTTTGTTATAGAAAATTCTCTGAAGCCACTTGGGAAGAGGTGTGGGTAAAATGTTCCCAAATGTGGGAAATTAAATCGTTCCAGGACTGAAATACGAGTAGTTATGATTGCAATTTCTGTAAAAAAAAAAAAAAAAAAAAAAATCCTGCAATAAATCAACTCTCTACCGTTTAAAATTGGTTTTTCTTGTTTTATACTATTTTTAGTGGCTTTTTAGCAGAGAGCCCATAATCACACCCTAATTGTTCTGGTGCTATTTTGAAAGCTTTTTGTTAATCGTCGTTTTTGAACTGAAATAATTGATGTACAATCATTGTTTTGCCTTCTCGCATTTAAGAAACTTTTTATAGTTGTTAATGAAAACAAAAAAAAAGAAAAAATCTTGGATCTTTAAATTTAAAAGACACTTTAAATCAGAAACAAAAGAGGGTGCCCAGGATAAACTTTTCCTGTATAATCGATGTACCAAAGCGCTGATGTTTTGAAAAATGTATTTTTTTAGTAATGTTGATGTTTAACAATCGAAGCTAGTACTAAAATAAAAAAAATCCATTAGATGCGAAAATTAATTCAGGAATCTCAAAACTTTTTTTAAAAAATATCGAGAATTGAACATACCAGTGACTTAACAATGAATTAAAAAAAAAAAAAAAAAAAAATTATCGGAAATACAAGAAATAAACGTTTTGCGTCATCCTGCATATAGCCCAGATATTGCAACTTCGTTTATGTATTGATTAGATCAATGGGTGATTTCGGTCTTAATAAATTATAAGGTTGGATCTCTTATAATTAAGAAAATGCTAAAATTGGATGTGAAGAGTTTTTTGCATCAACACTAAAGAAGTAGTACCGGCATCAAATCTAAAAACTGACAGAAAAATATATAAAAACAGTTTAATTTTACTTTAATTTCAAGAGTATTATAAAATAATATTTATTAGGTACTTCAAACTATTACAAAAAGTAAACAAGAGAAGGGAATTGCTGCAATAAATAAAAAAATCTCCATGTTCCAAGAAATGAAAAATATAAATTTCAACTCATTATAAAAGGAAAAATACAAGGAAAGAGTGTCTAACTTTCTTGGTTAAACAATATCAAAAACTGGGCGGGTTTAACATTCAAAGCTGTTATAAGAAAAGCGGAGATCGCTTACCACCAATAATGGAAAAACCACCGGAAGAAATATTCCTTGTTAAGTCACTATTATATCAAATTCTCGGTATTTTTTATAAATTGTTTTGGGATTCCTGAATTAATTTTCATTTCTATTGGAATTCTTTTTATTTGAAAACTAGTTTCGAATGTCAAACTTTCATCATCAGCTCTAAAAACATATTTTTTTTTAAACATCAGCACTTCATAATATCTTACAATTATAGGTATAAATGGACAAGTCATATTTTTTTTTGTGATCACTGACCACGAAAACTACTGAATCAATCTGTTCCAAAATGTTACTGCATCATCTTTATAATTCCAGGAAGGTTTAACAATGATAAAATCTACTGATTTATAATTAATCTGTTATTAAAAAAACAATAATAAGTGGATGAATGTGAAGTTTAAACATTAACCGATACAAGTGAGGTTACAATGATACTGTGTTATACAGAACTTGAAATTGTTAATAAAATTTACTTTTATATAAATAAATTATTAAAAAAGATTTAAATATCGATTACAGCATGCGGATCCCAGTGAAGTTTGAAAATCAACCGACAGTAGTTATTCTGGAATTGAGTTTGGAATGGTAAAACTACTGACCCCATGGGTACCAAATTTACATCATTTTCATTTTCATAGTTCTAGGAAGACTTAGAAATAATAAAATTTACAATAATTTAAATGTACAACGTTGAGTGGTAGAAACGAGCTTTGCTACACTGTCGAATACATTTATGGCTAGAAATTAAAATCCAATCTGATGGAATCAATAAAATAATTTGTGCCGAATAAAAATTATTACTTAATCAATATGTCGATAATTTGCTTTTTGAAATTGTTTGTAAAAATATGATTCATGGGCCTTTAATTGAAGGCACGGATAATGCAGTCTATTATCCAAAAGAGTTTTTTAAAGGCCTCTGTCCATCTGGATTACCAACTCATAAATTAAAATTAAAATTATGTTTTTACGTAATCTTCAAACATCTAATCTGTGCAATGGTCCCACGTTGAAAATTACTGCTAAGCGTGAAAATATGATTAAAGAAATAATGCTCAATTGCATATTTAATATAAGATTTTTATCAATAAAATAAATAAAACTTCAATTATTAATTAAAATTATCTATGTCTTATGAGAACAGGCGAAGCCGCGATGGGGATGGTATTTTATATATTTTTTTATAAATGTTATTCAAGAAATCATATATATTGGTATTAACCTGATGAGACAAAACGAGAAGGAATTCTCAAAGATATTAGGACCTAGGGTGGAATAAACGTATAGAGGCGAAATGGTCAGGTAGAGATGGGTCCTTTCGGTTTTCCCTATGACTGGTTGTTTTTTTTCCTTCCTATTGGAAATGAATTTAAAATGGGACTATTAGTAATATTTATCTGGTCATTTAAACAAAAATCTGGATTGGTTTTCAACAATTTTATTATTTCTAATGATTCATAAATATTTAGTTTAGGATATTTTCTACTTGATGTATTAGTTTTACTCTTGAGCCTCCGTTGAATTTATGATTTTCTTCATTTAAATGTATAGTGAAGTTAGAATTGGGTCTTTTTGTATGCTCATATATGTTCTTTTAAACTTTAGGCACTGATCGCTCAGTTTTCCCCGAGTATTTTGCTTCACAGTCCTTACATTTTAGTTCTAACCCTGCATTATTTTGCGTTATATTTTCCCTTTAGGGGAAGGAAAATAAGATGATTATGATTTATTAAATTCCACGGAATTTAATATAAATTTCATAAATAGGACCTGATAGTAAATTTAGCTAGCTTTGATATGTAAAAATGTGTGTGCATGGGTGTTTTACGGGACTTGATCTAAATGTTATATTTAGAGTCTGGTAATAAGTTTAACTGGCTTTAAGATAAATAAATTTAAAAAAAATTAGGATAGGATAAATAGTTTCGGAGTTATAGCTAAAAGAGTACAAACGTGTTTTTTCGGAAAAGTGCTACTTACAGGAAATTAGCTAATCTCTTTAATATTTCTCCCCTCCACAGTTTTTGATTGATTGATTTATTTTTATTGCTTTATAAATACAATTTTTAGAGCAATGAGTTGAGAGCTGTTATACAATTTAGAATTATTTTAACAAAAATAAAATAAAATAAGAAAATTATTTACAAACTAAACAAGAGATATTAACCCAAAATTTGATCTAACTATATACATGATAAATTAATGCATAAGTATACATAAAAATGAAAAAAAACAAATGGCAAACTTTTAATACAAAAACAAAAAGTAAATGGAAAACTAGTAATAAGTTAAAGCAAACTATTTCTTAATTTCAGACAATATTTCATATAAAAAAATTAATTATTTAAATGTTTTTCATTATCTATTGTCAGCCATGAACATAACCAAAAGTCATCATCTTCTGCGGAACGAATTCTTCTAAAAAACCTTTTCCTGTATATTTCATAAACTGAAATCTGGCCCCGAGTTACACATCGGGCAGGGATTTTCTGTATTAAAACTGTAGCTTTTTCTATTGTAATATATTTTGGAGACCCTGGAGCTAGCTAAACGGAGTTGTGCGATAATTCTTAATTTCTGGATGTCTGAATCCATGACCAAATACTTTTCACCACCCCTGCCTTTGCACTTCCACAGTTTTAAAACTATTGATCTGAGCAAAACAAAATAAATAGAACCTAATTCGTTGCAAATTTTCTTTTCTTTAATAATGTATAGAATAAAAAAATGTTTTGATCAAAAAGCAAAGAACATACGATTTTCAACCCTTTTGCACCCTCCCCCGCCCAAACCCGACACTCTTTCGTGGAAGTCTTTTTACCACATTTTAAACTAAGAGAGGAGAACAATTTTCAGCAGGCAGACGTTTTTATTTTTAGACTTCAAGGTTTGGGCATTTTTTGGTCTCATTTCCCTGAATTACATCTATTTTAAATGCGGGATTTGAACTTATTTTTCTTAACTCTTTTCCGACTGTTGCATATTGGGCCATTATATATGATCGAACTGTTTTTCTTTGGATTAGGTATTTACTATGGGGGGTTAAGTATGCTAATAATATTTTTACGAATTTGTTTTTAAAAAATGTCAATCGTGATTTTACTACGTTCGTTATTGCTTTGCTTTAGTGAGTATGGTTTATCAAAATTTACACTAAATCTTAATTATTATAATTTTTTTATGTTTAAAAGACGATGAATCGAGCTATTAAAGGCAGCTTATTTATGTTTATACATCTAAAAAGGTCTGCAGCAAAGGAGTTTCAAATCCTAAATATTGATCAGACGCTCCTATGTATACTGCCCCTTAAGAATTTTTAAGCTATTACAAGGTTGATTATTTACTATAGAAACATATCATTTTTTTTCTTATCCTCCATTTATTAATATAAAAAACAAACAAATAATAATTGGAATCGAATGATCTTCTGTTGCTTTCTCAGCATTTTAAGATTTGTTGCTATCATAAATCCTGGCGCCTCAGTTGACAGTTGTCTAGATCGAGAGAGGATATAATTATATGTTTCTAATTGCAAATTGATAATTAGAAACATATAGTTATAGGTATTAGCTCCTAATACAATTAAAAACATTCCCATTTTATGTGTAGTAAAAAATTATTCCAAATTTAGATTCAAACACTGTTTAAACGCATATTTATTATCGTCAAGGAGGCAATGCCACATTTATTCAACGTACGAACGTAAAGCTACTGATGAATTTTGTAATTCTGGTGATTTTGAAATTAATAATGACCACATTTGAGAAATACCCACTTCAGCCCACTGAACATGTCAAAATCGTCACTTTTTTAAACATATACATTTAGCGTACTTTCGTAGGCATATCACGGAATTCAATCAATATTTTATATAAATACAACTTCTGATAGTAAATAGAACAAGCTTAGAAATGAAAGAATGAAATTTGGGATCAGATAATGGTACCAGCCAAGAAGGGCAGTTCAATCCTGCCTTTACAATAAACTTTCGAATGGCCGGAGACATCGGTGTGGCGGTGATGAAACAGTGAGAGGATGATTACAATTTCTTTTCAAATTCTGTTTGTTTTGGTTGGCACCGACTCCAAAAATAACTGATTATAAATTGTGAATAGGTATGTAAGTATAGATAATTTTATTGATTTTCATTTAATGGTTTTTGTTTTGAAGCAATTCAAATATTATTTTTTATTTTTTAGTTAAGATTGTGTATGTAGGTTTAATCTTGAAGTCAGTTTTGTTTTTTTCTCTAAAAATTATTTTTATTTTTTACTTTTTAGTGGTGAGTGTATTTTTGTTTATATAGTTATTTGCCAAAATAGATCGACCCTGAAACCCTGAAAAATAGTTCGAGTTACTGAGCAAAAACTTATCGAGGTTATCATTCCACTTACCTTCATGTAATTGGGAAAATTAAACAAAAATTGGGAGTTGAAATCATTACGTATATTTTTCACTAATGGGTATGTGTATGTTGTTTGTACATACATATAAAATCATTGATACAGAAAATTAAATACCTGGTACCAATTCATCATATAACTTTCAACTGAATTGCGCTTTTTCCTGAGGGTGCCTAAAAGTAGACTTACCTCCTTCCACCAGTGGCGATCTTTTCTTTATTCTTTAGGACGGTTGAAAGAGAACTACGCGGAATCCGGAATTCACTAGCAACAAACGCCCAACTTCATTCTCCTTTCTGAACTTTGCAAATCAATTTTAACTTTTCGTTATTTGAAAGAATTTTCAATAGCCACTGTAAAATCACTCGAGTGGATAACTAATAATGAGTGACTGGTGTAACTATGAAATGAACAGACAAACAATGACAGAAAACAGGAAAAAAAATTACACATGAGATTCTTTTAATTTGAGTTCGAGTTATAGAGACGATGACTTCTAATAGTTCGTTTTATAGAGGTGGTCCTAGAAGTTCTCTCTTTTGAACCCTATTTTCAGTTCTACTTATTTTCGAGACAATTTTTCACGTTCTTTGTCTGAAATCGTCTCATTGAGGTGAAATTTAAGTATAATGTACTTCCGACCGCAGATTTTGTTCGGCTTATTTTAGAATTTAGCTTAACGAAGTACAACACATCGAGAGTTGACTGTATATGTAAATTATTTTTGTTAATAACTTAGATTTAGTTACCATAGAGATTTTAGATAATCATGATCATAAATATGTTTAAAATAAAACAGTGAAAAATAAAAAAAAACAGTTAATAAAATCACTTATTTACTGTTTTTTTGAGTTTTCTTAAAAAGAGCTGCGTTGATTTCAAAATATTTTTTATGGGACTACCTCTGTTCAGGAGAATTATCAAAATTGATTAAGAATTGATGGAGGTTCTCAACTCATCTGTATTTTCTTTTTTTTGTATGTTACGCGATTACACCGTTAATTCTGAATCAATTTTAATGATTCTTTTTTAGATTGGTAGGGCATACTGTAGAGGTAGTCCCATAAAAAATAGTTTTAAATCAACGCAGCACTTTTTAAGAAAAAAAAAACAAAACAGTTAATAAGTGATTTTATTAACTGTTTTTTTGATTTTTCTTAAAAAGTCCTGCGTTGATTTAAAACTATTTTTTATGGGACCACTTTTACAGTATGCCCTACCGATCTAAAAAAGAATCATCAAAATTGATTTAGAATTGACGGAGTAATCGCGTAACATACACACACACAAAAAAAAAAAAAAAAAAAAAAAAAAATACAGACGAGTTGAGAACCTCCTCTTTTTTGAAGTCGGTTGAAAATAGTCCTTGATTATGCTCAAAACTCTACAAATGAACCTTACATTCAAATAACTACAATAAAAAATAGAAAATTGACATATTTTCAAATAAGTCCACAATTATTATCATACTTACAAATAACAGTTTTCTGTGGGTTTGAACATGGGCCTTTCCTCAGGGAGTATAGGTATATAATTTCCCAGATGAAGAAAGATACTAACTTCTAATACGCATTTAAATTTTCAAATTAAATACGTAATGAAATATAATAAAATCCTTTACATAAAGACTGTATAGCAAATAATTAGTTTCCCAAGGGAAAATGAAATGAAGACTAATTTAGCGTGGTAAAGTTCCATTATTCCAAATAAGCAGGCGTGGCAAAGTTACATTTCATACGTGAATGGTGCTATCAAGTTGAGTATCCTGCTCTTGGCAAACCATCCACAGAATGAGTACACAATTTCCCGAATGTGCCTATTTGCAGAGACTCATAGTTTTCCCGGGAAAGGACAAATGTTTGTTCCGAGTTGGAGGGAGCGTGGCTAGTTAAATCAAGTTGACATGCAAACAAACTGCTCTGACTACTCATTGTGAGCCAACTGTTTCACCCCTCCTCGTTTACACCTATCAGTTGCAGGTAACTCGAAAGCTATGGGCACAAATCCAGAAAAAGCATGTAATTAACATATATTATATATAATTTATTTGGTGTGTTTTATTATTTATATTATTAATAGTTGTTTTTTATTTGTTCAGAATATGCAGATCACCGCAACAAAAAAAAAAATATTTAAGTAATTCGAACTAATATATAGATTTAGCTGGCTCTTTTTTAAGATGTGAATAGTCATTAATGCTTAACCATAATAAAAAAAAATATATAAATAATAATAAGAATTTATATCGTCAAGACAATATGCCTTTATCTCCTTGCTCCTAGTTGTGTCGTCCTCGACTTTGGAGAATAATAAGCTGATAACATTGTTTATAGAAGTTTTTCGACGTGATTTCCAGTATTTCTTAGAATATCATGATAATATGCTTACGTTATACAATAATGTTTGCTTTATCATTTTTTTGGTACACTACTTTACAGTATAGAATTTAAAACTTCCATGTCTCCCTTGTTTTCAAAGTAGTATTCTAGACATCCTTCATCACAACTAGAGATTTTTATCGATTAGATCTGCTCAATAGTCATCATATGAGATAGTGTTATGGCCCTTGCGGAACCCTGGTGGCATCCTCTACAATCCTCTTCCATTCAGACCTTTCCTCACATGTCCTTCTCCATCCTCTCACATCCAGAGTCCGAAGATCATCTGCTTATTAAATACCATACATTAGTATATTAAAGAAATTGTTTTAATGAGAAATACCATAGATAATTAAGATTGTTAATCAGTGCTGAAACCACATAAAACTCAAAACATGAACAATTTGATATAAAAATTATACGTATATATAAATTTTAAAAAAATTTTACAAAAATTTTACAAAAATGTTACAATTTGTTTTTTAAAAAATTATAATGAAACATATTGATTCCCACCTAAGAAGGAAAAGCGAGAGGGTGGTGTTAGGGTTGGTTAGGGGTCGGTTTTTCTGTTCCCTAAAGGAAATAAATTTTAAAATAAATAGAATATAAATAAATAAGTAGGATATAAAACTTAAGGAATCGCCTATTTACCTGGCTACTCCACCCTTTTCTTTCCATTATTCCATAGTTTACTATAGGAACCGATATCATTAAGAAGCCCTTTCGCTTTCTCTCTACAGCTGAGCATGAATATTTTGATTTCTGTATGAAATCCATGCATAAAATATCTGATATTTCGAATATTTCTTTCATTTTAGAACTGATGAAAGTTTAAAATTTGAAACTAATCTTTGAATAAAAAACCTTTATTAGAAGTGGCTAATAATTTATCAATCCTAATTGAATTTATCAACATGAGTATCTAAACTGATAAAACAATTAAAATAAATGATATGGTATAACTTATTTCATGGTCAATTAATCATATATGCGACACATATCATGTTTTATTCCCTGTGTTGCTGACGCTATTCCCTGTTTCCATTTCCAATGAAACGATTCCGTTATAATATTTATAATTAGGATTCCATCGAGCAGAAAAAGGGCACTGAGAGGTGTATTGTTGAATTCGATAGTCCAACTTTCCTTGTTAATACTAATAGCCTCTTTGTTTTTAAAAATTAAATTTTATCTCGTTTGATGAATACTTTGATACAGTTCATTTTGTATTAATTAATATTTTCCAAACCATTTACTGATTGATACGCGAAAATAGATTGCTACTCAATATAACACATTTTATCGTAACGTTAATATTTTAAATATTCTTTCAACCTATTTATAAAATATCTTTATCATAAAACAAAATAAAAATTGACTGCATATTCGAATAATAAATACTAAAGCATATATTTCTCTAAATTATCCCTCTTTTTAATAATAAACTATTAATATTTGATAGATAATTGTTTTGAATGGATGTCATTATTTATTATCCCTTCTAAACAAAAATATACTTTTACCTCTTTAGTATTTCGCAAGATAGAAATGATTCAGTCTTTGCTCACAAGTTTACACGTGATTATAGTTTCGGTTTAACAATTCAAACCCGATTAAAATATGCCCCAAGATCTAAAAACATTACAAAAGTGAGGAATATGATAGCGTGAGTGTGAGCAGCTTCAGCCTTTCGTGGCAGAAATTCTCTCTACGAGCTCTGGTGGATAAAAATACCAGAACTGATTTCTCAGAAAGAAAAAATCGATAGAACTCTTGGAGATGCTTTTAATAAAATAAGTCACGTTTTTTAAATACAATTTTTTTAAATAAATAAGGTTTTTTTTTTTACACGCTCTATTCTATTAGTGTTGCTCTGACCGAAAGTTTGACGACAGTTTCCTGGTCAGAAATTAAATTAAATTAAAATTAAATTAAGGCTTAGCGAACCCGAAGGTTCAATGCCGACACCACTAACCGTCGACCGCACACTTCCCTCCAAAACCCAAATCCCCCAGGTCGGCCCTGATGCAATCCTCCCATCTTCGTCTCGGTCTACCTCTCGGTCTTTTACCCGACGGCTCATAACTGATTGCTTTTTTTGGCATTCGATCATTATTAAACCCAACGACTTTACATGCTCATTTTAAGCGTCGCGCTGCTGTTACTTAAACTATATTTACCGGATATAATTCGCGTAGTTAAGTACAGTGAAGCCTTCTAAATTCTCCTGTTTCTTCATCCTTTTTTGGTCCAAATATTCTACGCCGTACTTTATTTTCGAAAACCTAGTTCCTCCCTTAACGTTAGCGGCCATGTTTCGCATCCGTCGAGAATGTTGGTAGTATAATAGTTTTGTATATCCTAATTTTTAAATTTTTGGGGAGTAAGTGCGAACTGAGTAATTTTGCAACCGAGAAATAACAAGCATTACCGGCTTTTAACCTAGCCTTTATTTTTTCTTGAATTTCATTTTTTCTTGATATAATAGACCCTAGATATTTAAATTGCTCAAACTTTAGTACCAAATCATCAGCGTAACCAAGAACCGGACATTTACCACACATCTCTAATCCTTTTCCCGTAAGCATTACCTTCCTAATGACGTATTCTAGCGCTAAGATAAATAGAAAGAGAATCTCCCTAATTTAACGGAAAATATTTTTTGTTGTCTAACCTATTTTTTGACGCTAAGACATACCGCTTAGGAAAAATATTGGTTTGGATGAAAAAACTCGCATTTGACTCTCTTTTCTCTCGACATTGTTTATTTCGAATAATAATTTATTGTTAATTTAATTTAGGTGATTATTAAATAAAGAAATTTGATCCTTTTAATTCTAAAATTTAAATTAGGAAATTAAATACTCATTTGGTGTTGCTCTGATCAAAATTTGACCTTAGTTTCCTTGTCAGAAATGCAACCGAGAAAAGTTTTTGTTAAATAACATTTGTCTTTAGGAACCACCGTTCATAGCTTCTAAACAATAGGTCACAGCGAAAAACTGATTCGAATGAAAAAAGTCACGTTGTAACGTTTTTATTACTATAAAAATTGTAACGTTTTGACACTCTCTAGCTCTGTTGGCGTTGCTTAGATCGGAAATCTAATGACAGTTTTTTCATCAAACATTTAATAGAAAATATTTTCGTTAAACAAAATTTGTCGCTATGACTTACTGTTTAGTAGCTACATTGGTTTAAATGACAAAAGTTGACGTTTGTCTTCATTTTTTAAGTGTTGAGCCTTTTTTGACACGCTATAAAAACGTGTCTGTTGGTGTCTGTGCACGGATCTAAAATATGACAACAGTTTCCTTGTTAAAAATTTGATGGAAAATATTTTTTGTTGTATTACCTATGTCACTAAGACCTATCGTTTAAGAACTATACTGAATTTAATGAAAAAAAAAACTCGCATTTGACGCTGTTTTCTTTCGAAATTGTTTATGTCGATTAATCATTGATTGCTAATTTAATACAGGTGATTATTAATTTAAGTAACTTGATGCTTTTGATTCAATAATTTAGATTGTGATAACATTCAGGGTTAATTAAGCTTTTTTTTTTAATATTAAAATTGTTTTGTTTTTTTCTTTTTCTTTTTTTTCTCGAAATCAGAATAATAAGGATTCAAAATTCTATTTGGATGAGTCAACACGTTGACAGAACAGTATTGAAAGGAATTAAGTGCATTTTGATTAAAACAAGTGTTTTATAATAATTTATTTGATAGTATTATTTAAAAAACATAAAGTCGCGTTAGCTTCCTGAAAATGTAATTTATATATGATATTCTTAAGTATGGCCAGTCAAAACTCCATAAGTCGAAGTTGAAGGGTGAACAAATTTACTTCGAGTTACCAATTTTTCGAAATAATAAATTTTCGAGATATCGAGTTCACAAAAAATGTTTTCGAGTTATCGAATTTTTCCTAAACATATATACCCTGATATATGTATGAGGGTAATTAATTTTATACAACCTAATGTTTTAAATAATTTATGTTAAGAAAAACTAATAGAAACGGAGATATCAATGCAAGGAAAAAAAAACAACAATAAAATACACCTGTAATAAATTAGCCGTAACTTTCTTCTGCAAATAGGTCGGTGTGCGTTGATCTATCACACGCCGAATTGTGCACAAAGCTCCAAAGAAATTAGTTTCTACCCCTGGTAGCCATGGATACTAATTTTACTTCGAGTTAGCGATTGTTAGCTCGAGTAAACGAATAAAATACACCAGATAAGCACAATCGGGAAATGGCGTTCACTTCGATTTGGGGAATGTTTTGACTTAACGAGTTTCGACTGTGTATATATATATATATATATATATATATATATATATATATATATATATATATATATATATATATATATATATAATCTATGGTTAATACCTCTTTGACTTGAATGCTTTATTTAGTTTAGTAAAACATTATTTGCAGCGACATTGTATTAATTAACTTCATATTTTTAATTTTTTATGTTGCAATATATATGGACAGCATTAAATATAGTGGTAGCCCCTTGGGTTAGTAATTTCTTTTTTTTATTCCTTAGCCAAAAAAAATCTTTTTTTATAAAGAGTTACCAACTAAGTGACCAGTTTAGGAATGTTAAAAAAAAAAAATGTTACTCCGAGGATATAATGAAGCATTTATGTTGGCATCACTGACAGTCAATATTCCGACAGTATATTGATAGATCCAATAGAGAGCTCGGATATGGCATCCAGACCTTCTACTTACACCTTCCTGCCGCCCTGTCCCCGAATAAAATTCCTCGCACTGCTCAATATCCACTCCCTAGAAGTAAGAGACGGGGAAAAACGATTCAAGACCAAGAGCAATAAATAGCCTGAGATAACCCTTACCGTCCCCACATCCTATCCTATAATCCTTAATGCCTATTTATCCCTTCCCCAAATTTCCTAGGAACCTTGGACTTATAAAAAAAAACTCAAAACTATTAATTTTCCAGTATCACGTATTTGTTTATTTATAACTTTAATCGGACGGCGTTATACAGAAACCAACCAACCCATTAGAACATCAATTTGAGATAAATGTTTTTAAAATTAAAATTTATTTTTAAAATTTTCTCTAAAAACTAAATCCAGCTTAAAGTAAAAAAAAACTAATTTATCTACAGGTTTGATTGAAGATGTTCACTTTTCATTCGAATCATCGAAAATTTCAATTTTGTTCAATTTTTAATTTATTGATATGAATTGATAAGGTTTTATGACTTGGTTGGGTTCTGCAGATTAGATTATTATTACCTACTATTATTTACTTTATTTTAAAAATTAAAATATTCGGTATTCCATACAAAATTTATTTCTAAATCATAATAATTACTATGATGTTGAAGAAAAATCATCATACTATACAATAATAATACATAATAATATCACTGTTTGAAACCTGAAATTAATTCTTCTTCATTAACTTGGATGTCTATCTGATTCACATTGTAGCCATCTACATCTTCCTGAATTTCTGAGCTATATTACAAATTCTTATATAAAAGAATGGAAATTTTAGTATATAAGATGAATTTTAGTAATCGAAATTATCCGGAAAATCTAAAGTTTTTTATTTGGCATCGGAAATAAGGTTAAAATTATATGACTTATTTAAATGTAATTACAACGCAAATATCATTCACTTTTAGAAAGAAAGAACGAATTGTGGCGAGTGTTATGTTTAATCTGATAAAATGGAATGATATGTCCAAAATGCTAAATGCGGTTTGCGTTAATGTTATCTATTATTATATCCAACACTTAACTTAGTGGCCAATAACTCATTTCAGCATAATCAGAAAACTACCAAGTGGTTGGATCCTTTCTGCTAAAACTAAACAGATTAAAGATGACATGTGGCTGGGTTGATAGTTTGATTTGCATTTTAACTTAAGTAAAGCTTGTTATGTTTCATTAATCGTAGACTAGCCTTTTCTTGTTCGAATGTTGTGCTTAGTTTGATTTTGTCATTTTGTGGTTTGGTTGGTTTATGCGGAACACCGTTCAATTGTTTTATTTTGTCTTATGTTGTAAACTTAAAGATACAATAGTTTCTTTCCAAAAAAGCGGTATACGAACTAAAATGTAATGGCTGTGAAGCTAAATACACGAGGAATATTGGACGATCAATAAATCAAAGATTAAAAGAACTAATAAAGGCATACAATTATAAGAAAAAGAGTTCAAACTTCGCTATCCATTTAAATTAAAATAACCATAAATAACAAAGACTCGAGAGTGAAACTAATACATCAAGTAAAAAATAGTCTAAAATTAAATATTTATGAACCATTTGAAATAATTTTTAAATTTGTTTCTAATAAAATAATTTAAAAAAATTAGTCACAGGGAAAACCCACAAGACCAAACTCAACCTGACCTTTTTGTCTCTTTACACTCAGTCTGCTTTAAATCCTGATGACTTTTCAGAAGTCCTTTTCATTTTGCCTCCCTTGGTAAGTATCAACAGGCTTCATTACTTATTTTACATTAAAAACGAAAAATATTACATGGTATGTAATCTATGTGCTGAGGTGGCTGGACAACGTCCGGCGAAGACTGGGAGTAAATTGTTGGGGTTGGAGGAGGAAGGCGGAAGATAGACAGGAATGGTATAATAGATAGCTCTACTTTGTGAAGCCAAGGTCCGACTGTAGCGCTTAATATTGAATAAATAAAAACAGATAATCTATGTATCTATGTGCTGATGTTTTGACATTCTCAGAACTGATGACATGTGTATAACAATCAAAACTAGTTTTCAAATAAGATAAAGCAATCAATATAAGTAGAGAATGGTTCATTAATCCTAATTTTATTGATTCATCTATACCATCATGCGCACCATAAGTGACATACGCATTCCTTCTTTATCGATGTTTTCCTCTTTAAGAAGTTGAGTCAAGTCGGAGCACGCGTGAGGAGCTAACAACGGTTGAGTGGAAGACAAACTGTTTTGGCTTAGCAAACACCTCGACAACATAAATGGGTAAGATTGAGATTGGGGACGAAGGATTCGACAAAATCATTTTTATATGGCTGTTTAAGTTAAATATACACCTGTGAACAAATTTGATTATTATTTGATTAAATAATCTCAGATTGGGAGTGATAGTGATTAATCTGTTGATCTGTAATGCTTTAATATTATTAGATATCAATAAAAGAAATCTGTTTTTTACATAACTATATTTATGACGATATTTAGGCTGTATTTCTTAAACATTCATGATTTTTATTACCAATATATTTTACTCTTAATTCAAAGCCATAACAAAATATTTTCTATTAACTAAACAGCCAAGCATAGGAAATTTAAGATTGTATATGAAATTAATTCATTAGAAGGTTATATTTTCAAAAGTTCTTAAATTTAAGCCCACGTTTAAAAGATGTGTTGGGATAAGAGACTGAAGGCAGATCAACAGCTATACTAATATCCTCTCCGCCCATTTCGGCTTTAATCATAACTGAAGGATCGGCGACCATTCTCGTGGGACGAGGTTTTAATAAATTCGTTTTCACTTTATAAACGTAATGTACAACGGGAACTTCCATATGGTCTAGCAGATTAAACGTCTTGGCATATTTAATCATTTCACCCAGGAATCATTTTATCCTTATCTTTAGAAGTAAGGTTCATATACATACCGGCATATGTAGGAAGACTATGCGGAATACCAAAAATAGTAGGGACAGATTTATCGAAGTCGAGGTCGTATGTAGCGTGTCCCCAAAACCTCTCCTGCATATCATGAGCATCAGGGTATTTGATATTATCGATTTTCATAGGTTGGTTTCTGGCCTGCGTTTTTGAACACATCTTTTCAAAAATATACTTTTAAAATTCAGGTCAAGCTGATTCAAAAACGTATGTACTGGCAATATACACGTTTCGATTAATAAGAAAATATTTTTAATGATGATAGTGTCTTAGATGATTCATAAATTGATTTATTTAACGTAAAAATTCTAAATTTTCAAAGTTCTAAAAAAAAAAAACAGTTGTTGTTTTATTGTTGTCCTACCAATAAGTAATGTTAAACAAAAAAAAGTTTTATGGATACAAAAAAAATTTTTGAGATATTTGAGTTTAGCTAAAATGGTTGGATTTTAGTTGTATTTTCCGAGGATTATTCGGTATTATAAGTCACTAGTGTTATTTCTATTCTATGAATAATATTCTATTTCGCCCGGCAACTATTATAAAGCTTTCTATTTTTAATCTTTAATCCGCCATTTTCCATTTTGTATGCTTACATGTTGAATCTAAAAGCTTCCTAGATTCCATTAAATGTAGAGGAACTATTCTTGAGAGTTTCAGCTTTTTATGAATTATTTATATAACACCCTGGATTTCGCCTTACGTTTACTGGGCTGAATGGAATAGAATTAATAATTTGCATAGTTTAAATCTCTCTCTTTCTCTCTCTCTCTCTCTCTCTCACACACACACACACTCTCTCTCTCTCTCTCTCTCTCTCCCTCTCTCTCACCCTTTTCCCTCCCCTTCTATCTTTATATCTCTAAAGCAATCCCACTTCAAAAAAATCTAACATCAAAACAAATAAATAATAAATAATGATAAAGAAGTGCTGAATTTCTTTTATTTTCTAGTTGACTAATCTTTAAAAATGTTGCTTATAGATAAAATATTAGGGTTCACGAAACCATGAGGCCATTATTTGAAAAAAAAATTCTTATTTTTCCTTTGTGTAGAAAAACAAGCAATCTAAATTATGTAAAACACCTGATAAAAATTCCTGTCCATGTTTCTAAAATTCAAGTGAGGATCAAACCAAAGCCGATTAGGACTTAGCCAAAGCAGAGAGAATCCGGAGGCTTAAATGTGTTGGCAGGTTGGTAGGCCACCATTTTCATCCCATTAAGAGATTACATATCATCCGCTTATCATGAAAACCTCTTTTCTGTTTACAATATTTATAAACTACGCTCTCTTTAAAAAAAAAGTGGCAATGTAGAATATTTCGAATATTTGCTTCCGAATACAATTATTTCGGGTATATTTTTATCAAATTCTTTTTAGGCGTTTTTAGTGACAAAGAGAAAAACTCCAAAGAGCATTAGAAAAAATATATTTATTTATATATTCAGTGACTTATGATAGAGGAGAATAGAAATTATTACTAAAATTACAAACAAGAGTGATAACACAATCTAACTTAATCTAGACTTATCTTATTGAGAGATGCTATGAAAAGGTTCCGTACCGGGTCCTGTGTGGAAGGCCAAGGTATAGCAAATGAGACATCTACAAGTTCACATCGTGGTATCAGCGGTTACAGAACAAGCAGTAATGTCACTGAGTATATTTAGCCTGTCCTTTATATAACCGTCGTTATCATCCTAAATGGTCTAACCAGCGAGGAGATATTCAATAGAGCAGTCAGATGGGAGTGGAGATGGTATTCGTTCCCCCTCCACTGTGCTACCCTAACCTCAAAAGTTACAACTAAAGTTACTAGTGTTTGCTTTTAATTTCTTATTTTTTTCGTAAACCTATTCTAGTTGAGTTTTTATTTTGTTTATAAATCCATTTCTCATTAAGTCTGTCTTTTTGTGCTGCAATTGGATGTAAGAACAACAACAAGACTAGGATTAAAAATGATAAGCAGCTTAGCTTTCATAGGTAAGTACCTAACGCAAAATTCTTTCATTGTCAAATTTAGTTCACGATTTTGTTAAATGCAATAACTTTTTCATAATAAACTCCATGTCAAAAGTATTGCAATACTTAGAAATATTTAAATTTTATTAGTAATTATAACTTTTATATTCAATAAAAATCTTTTATATTAACAAAAATGATACACTGTGTTTGAAGAAATTTTATTACCTATAACTGCATCAGCAGCAGTCTAAAATAATGTTTGTGAGTTGGGAACTGGGTTAACACTGGGTAGCTTAGTGGTGGAGGAATACTAGTACCACCTGCCTGTAGCTCCGCCCTATCTCAATAACAGCTCTATTTGTTTATCTCCTCGCTGGGTCCAACCATCACGCATACTGATGTATTGGAAGTTTGAAATCTGAAGTTAACCTAGAACGGTTAAGAAAATCATCAGCTTCTGTCTGGCCTAGATATTATAAGGTTAGGGACCAGTACAAAACAACCATATTTTAAATACTACCCAACGGCTGTTTAATTACAAAAAGTGTTGTGGAATACAGGTTTTTTTGTGAAAAACTGTGAGGAGTTTGCCCATCGTATCATCGCAAATATTTCTTTTTGCTAAATTAAAGGTATGGTTTTAACTCATAAGAATATATATCATGTTTGTTGTGAAATCTCTTTGATTTTAATTCTTCAATATCTGTTTAGTGAAAAAACCATAGAAAACCATAGATTACGAAAACAATACCTAGAATAATTATAGCTGTGATTCAAGCCAAAGAAAGAACTATAGTATATATAATTGGTAGCTAATATATATATACTAATATATATCTATATATATATATATATATAGTCAAGGTCCGAAGCAGGCTAGTATTAGCCTTAATCCTATCTCTAGTCACAACAAACAATGTACTTGTATAAATAGAGCTGCATCAGAGCAATAAACCAGTTATTCTTTAACAGTCATTACGTGCGTTTCATTATCCCTTTTATTTCTTTTTTTTAAAGTTTTGAGTTTCAGTCTATTTAACTGGTGCCGAAACCCGGGAGTTACGAGGAGCGGGAAAGGTAAGAAATTTTTTCTTTCTTACCGCTCAGGGTTTCTATGGAGAATAGCAGCATATTGAGACCACCGACGCTGCAAGTACCTAATAGTTTACCTGAACTACCAAGGCAAACTATGGCGGAGGCCCATGCGAATACCCTTGCATGGTTGAAAGTGAGGACGGCTACAGCCCAGGACCTGAGAAAGGCAGTCTCAGACATAGAGAGATTCACGGGCGAGGTAGGAGAACTAAATCACTTTCTGAAAAGTGTTGACAGGATCCTAGCACGGATTGGAACGAAGAGGGCCGAAGACCTCCTCGATGCTCACGACGCGGAGTCACTCAGGGCAGACTTAATTTGTGGAATTAAGCGGAGCGTCCTGAACCACATTCAGGCGGATGAAGAAACGCCCTGGGAAGTCATCAAAGAGAGATTGAAGAAGGCGTACGGCGGAGGAAGATGGACGCCGGAAGAAGACCTCTTTCAACTCTTCAGGGAGAGCAGGCATCCTCGGCAGAGCAGCGGGCGTTATGCAGGTGAGCTCCTCATAAAATTTAACAAAGTGACGGATAAAATGAGGGAAACAGCGAGCGCACCGGAGGTAGAAGCAAGGATGGCTTTTGTTGAAGGAGAACTTCCCCCGAGACAAGGGATTCGTAGAGTGCGCCCAAGAACTTATGGATATGGGCGCCCGCGAAGAAGAATGCCGGCTTGAACGGGAGGAGGAAAGGAGCTGGACCGAGGTGGTGCACCGAAGACCTCGAGGCCCACCGTGGAGTAGCAGAGAAACCGAAAGGAGAGCCGATCAGCCAAGGAGAGCCGATCAGCGGAAGCTGGTGCCAAGGAAACCGGCTACTGGCAGTAAGAGAGAGGACCGGCGGTGCCACGGGTGCGGCAAGCCTGGGCACTTGGTCGCACAATGTCCCCGCACAAAGTGCTTTGAATGCGGGAATGAAGGGCACATTGCGAGGCAATGCCCTTACATGTTTAGACGGAAGGAGAATCCTCGGGGTGAGCCCATGGAAATCAACAGGGTCTGGAGGAGACAGAGATCACGGCCAGAATCCCCGAGATCTTCTGAGACATCCGAGGTGTCGGATACCGAGAGGGAGGACCCAGGACCAGGGAGCAGCGGAGACGAGGGAACCAGCAGACGGGAGCGGAGCGGCCGGAGGAGAGCGGCACAACCTGGACGTGTGGCGGCCTGAGGAGGGTGTCCGAGGAGAGGCGACCGCATCATTGAGGTACACAACGTGAGGGCGAGAAGCGGCGGTCTGCCTATTATCCGAGTGGAGCGAGGGGTGAGGTGCCTGGTGGACACAGGGAGCTCCAGCACCATCCTGAGTCGGCGAGCGGCGGAGCAGTTTAGTGGCTGCAACGGAGCACTCCAGGTGAGGGCATGTTCCTGTAAGTTGATTACCTTGGGTGGCCCTTGTACCATTGAGGGGGAGGTAGAGATAGGTTTAGAAAAATGGTCGGATAGAGGGGAGAAACTAGTATGCCATGTAATAGGGGAAATGGCCAAGTCGTATAATGGTATTATAGGCTGTGATTTATTGGAAAAGGTAGGAGCCAGGGTAAGCAATAAAAAGGGGAGGTGGAGTATTAGGATTGGGAAAAAAGCGGTGTAGGTGTTGCTCGGTGTTTAAAGGGGAAAAAGGACAAATTGGAGTAGTGAACAGGGCGGAAGACTGGAGGGGGAAAATTTTAAAAGAGTTCAATGACATCTTTTTCAAGGAGGGTGATAAGTTGGGCGTCACCGGTAGGGCGGAGCACGAGATACCGTTGAAGGAGGAGCGGGTCACGTACGTCAAGGAGAGGAGATACCCACAAGCGCTCCGTAGGCATATCCGGGAAGAGATAGAGGACTTAAAACGTCAAGGGATCGTGGTTGATAGCACTTCCCCCTACAATAGTCCGCTCTGGGCCGTGAGGAAAAAGAGTGCCCCCGGGGAGGAGAAGTACAGGGTAGTCATCGACTATCGCAAACTCAATGAGAACACCCGGGACGAGAAATACCCTATCCCCAGATTCGAGGACATTTTGGATAGGTTAAGTGGGGCTAGGATATTTAGCACATTAGATTTGAAAGCCGGGTACCACCAGATCCGAATGAATCCCAGGGAACAGTGTAAGACGGCCTTCACCACGGAGCGAGGACACTACGAGTTCACCCGAATGCCATTTAGGCTTAAGAACGCGCCCATTACTTTCCAATGGATCATGGACGAGATCCAAAGGGGTTTGGATGAAAGTATGTGCCAGATTTATATGGATGACCTCTTAGTTTTCAGTAAGTCGGAGGGCGAGCATCTGGCACATCTTAGGGCGGTATTCGGGAGAATTCGGGAGTTTGGCTTGAAACTATCGGCGGAAAAGTCGCGTCTGGGGGAAAGCGAGATAAGTTTCCTGGGGCACACAATATCGGAGGACGGGGTGAAGCCGGATAAAGGGAAAGTAGAGGCCATTGCGAGAATGGAAATCCCGCGGGACGTTAAGGGCATACGGCGGCTGTTGGGTTCCCTGAACTACTATCGTCGATTCATCCCCGAGATGGCGCGGTTCTTAGTTCCGCTAAACAACTTATTGAAGAAGGGCAGGAAAATTTTTATCACACCGGAAATGGAAAATAACATCAGGCGCTGCATGGAGGAGTTGCAGAGAGAGCCGGTATTGGCCTTCCCGGACTTCAATAAGGTGTTTACCGTAACTACGGATGCGAGCGAATACGCGTTGGGGGCGGTGTTATCACAGGAGAACGAGAAAGGGGAGAGGCCGGTAGCGTATGCGAGCCGAAGGTTGACGGACGCGGAGACGCGGTATAGTGCGTTAGAGAGGGAACTACTCGGGATTGTGTGGGCTGTGGATCACTTCCGTCCGTATATCTTTGGAAGGAGATTTAGGGTCCACACGGACCATAGACCGTTGCAGTGGATTGGTAAGTTAAAGGAATCTTCCGCAAGAGTTACGCGATGGAAGGAGTTCCTCAGCCAATACAATCTCGAGATAGTGTACAAGCCTGGGAAAGAGAACGTGGTTGCGGATTGGCTATCGCGCGCACTAATGATAAATGCCGTTGAGGGGGACAAACCGGGACCGTCGGGGGATATACGACAGTTTCTTAGGGAGTGGACACCGGAGGGAGAAGGTGAGGATGAGACGCGCAGTGGTATAGAGGATCCCCAAGCAGACGAAAGCTCCGCTGATGAGAGGCCCTCAGACATGGAAGAAGTAGATGAGATAGTAAATGATAAGAGAGACCAGATCATCTGGAAAACCAGGACTGAGGGTCTCCCAAAGGCGGACTTTTCGAAATATGGGAAGAGCACAGTCGTCACCATTTGGACGGAGCCTGGGATTAGGGAGGAGTCAATGGTGAGACTAGTGCGCGGGGTGACTAAGGCGGGAAGGACATATCACTTCTATATCGGGAATGCCACTATATGGGACAGGGTTAAGAGGCTGTGGAAGGAGGAGAAGATAGGGATCGACCGAACTTTTATTAGGTGCCTGAGGTCGGTAGAGGTGGTACAGGACGTCGAGCGGCAGAAGGAGGTAACCCTGTCATACCACCAGGGGAAGACGAACCACCGTGGGACACAGGAGACTCTCCAAGCATTGAAACGGAGGTATTTCTGGTGGGGCATGAAGCGGACGATCCAAGAGGTCATTGGGTCGTGCGAGGTATGCCTCACCACGAAATACGACCGGCATCCCCCAGGGTGGGTACAGGAAGAGACACCTACGGTAGCGTTCCCCTTATCGGACCTCCAAGTGGATACGTTTAAGTGGCGGGGGTACCAGTGGGTTACTATCTTCGACGTATTCAGCAAATATGCCCTAGCTCATCTCGTGCAGGCCAAATCGGCGGAGGCGGTATTGGGGGCGTTAAGAGGTTGGTTCAGATCATACGGAATCCCGGATCGCATCACGTCGGACGGAGGTTTAGAATTCGACAACGCGTTGGTCAGGGCGGAGGTCAAAGAGTTAGATATTAAGTGGCATATAAATACCCCAGGGCATCCCAAGGGCAGAGGGGGGATTGAGAGGCTTCATGGGACCCTTAGTGACCACCTGCGAATATATCAAGTTGAGAAGGGACTAGAGCCGGACATCGCGATGGAAAAGGCGGTTGCAGCGTATAACGGTTCCATCCACAGTTCGACGGGATATTCGCCGGTGGAGATCGTCTTTGGGCTCCGGGAGCGACGCCGTGACTTCCGCGACACCGTAGTAGGGGAAGAAATGATAAATTTTATTACCAACCGTCGTTGGGCATTCGGTAAGTTATGGGGGAAGGCGCGTGAGCGCATACTCAAAGAGAAGAGACAAAGGGTTGAGAGGGAAAACGTAAAGGTAAGGGATGTAGCGGGGAAAATCAAGATCGGGATGGTCGTCTATAGAAAAAAGAGTACGAACCGAGGGAAAGAGATTTGTAGGTATGAAGGGCCATTCCGGGTAATTTGCATTAGAGAGCACAACGTGGTGACGCTGGAGAGCGTCAAAGAGCCGCGGAAGCGGAGAAATGTACATGTGGAACAATTGAAAATTCCTATTGAGGAACAGGTTATGCCCTGATCTGTGAGTGGTCCGTTGCCAGAAACGGAAGAAGAATTTTATTTTTGTAAATTTTTTTTTTTTGGAGATAAATGTTTTCTTTAATTTTTGAGGAAATTTTTGTTGATGTGGAATTAATTTTATTGTATATAGTAGAGGTAATGTGGAGTTGTAAATAAGAGGAAAGAGATTTATTATTTTTGTACAGAGGAAATTTTTGTTTTGTGTGTGTGTGAGTGTGCGTGTGTTTTATTTTAAAAGGAGTCATTTTAGTTTTGGATGAAACTTATGGCACAGAAGACTTAAGAAATGGCAGATGCTGACTCCAGCATAATCTAGACTCTATATAAACATCCCCTCCAAACAGCCCATCACTCCGTGTCCACTTCATGACTTGTATTCATTGAGTTTATTTACTATTTGTTTAATTGTTTATATTCAGTATTTTTAACTTGTGTTTTTATTTAAATAAATCTTTTTAAAAAGCTATTTTGCTTTTCGTACTACATAACTGGCGCCCAGAATCGGGACAACGAAGACTGAAGAATAGCAGCTGTGTCCATTTGACCCAGTATTCTCAGGTCACCTTCAGGTGTTTGCTTCGCGAGAAGAAAGAAGAGACCCTCCACCTTCAACATAAGAAGTCAACGGCTCCACAATGATCCTGGCACTTCCCGCAATCAGACTGCTGACGCTTGTTTACTTCCTTCACTCACTATCAATGAACAAAGCACTGACTATAACGGACCTTACTCAGGGACCCGGAATGATTCCTATCAGACTACCTAATGCGTATATCCTAGACAAATACTATACATTCATCCCATAATTAACACAGAATTAATAGACACGGAATTAGAAGACATACATAATATCATAAACTCTTCACATAAAAACACTAACACTAACCATTATGATTCCCTTTATAAATATTACACATTCTTGAAAAATAAATTGGACCATTTGATACTTAACAAACAAACACGCATCAAAAGAGGACTTATTAATGGACTTGGTACAGCAATATCATGGCTAACCGGTAACATGGACGCAACAGACAAAGAATACTATGACAAAGTCATACATTCACTTGAGAGAAATTCTATACAACTTACTGACAACACAAAGAACCAACTGGCCATCAATCAGAAAATAATTAAAGAATTCAACCGTGACATTAAAATCATTCAAATTAATAACCAAAAATTAAGCAAGCCCTTACCAATTCAAAACTTAATCAAATAGAAATCAATCATAATTATAATATCATATTTCTAAATTTAGTATTAATTAGTAACAAACTTAACGATATTGAACTATCTCTTGAATTTTGTAAACTCCAGACTATTCACTCTAGCATTTTATCTTTTAAAGACCTAAGAACCTTACAATATATCTATAACATAACTTTTATTTCTAAAGACATAGAAATCCTTTGGCAAATTAGTAAAGTACACTGTTCATTAAAGGGCAATAATATATATTATTTTGTAAAAATTCCCTTACGTACCCCACCTTTAGAAACCTACTTTCTCTCCTCTCATACCCGGTAGAAAAGAATAATAAAGTGATCACCATATACGAGCACCCACCTTTAATTTTGAAGAAAAAAAAAAAAGAATTACTCACTGCTTCATGCGACGAATACAAAGACTCACTCTTCTGCAGAAATTCGACAAGTGTAAATAATAAGTGTATTCAACAAATTATAAACAATACTAACCTTTTTAGCTGTCAAACTATATCCACTGACAGCGAACCTTTCATTAAATATATCCCTTTTATTAACCAATATTTAGTATTTAAACATAATAAAATAGAAATAATTAAAAATAAAAATAAGGAAGAAATATTTGTAACAAATAGTAGTTTAATCAACCTTAGTAGTAATGAATCAATTTTAGATATGCACATAATTCCTGTATTTAAAGAAACTAAAGCACTTAGTATCAATAGTTTAGTTTTTAATCACCAAGACTTTAACATATCCTTTGACAAACTACACACTATAAATCTAGAAATGTCCAAACTTAACACTTTTATAACAACACAAACAAACCATACACCATATATGTATTTACTTATACCCTTTGTCTTAATCTGTATTCTAATTTATTTGATATATAAATATTATTGTATAAGAAAAATCAAAATCAACATTGTATCCCCAAATATGCCAACTGTACATCCAGGACTACCATCGTTTTCGCAGGAGCTTCAAACTTAGGGAGGGAGGACATATGGCACAGAAGACTCAAGAAATGGCAGATGCTGACTCCAGCATAATCTAGACTCTATATAAACATCCCCTCCAAACAGCCCATCACTCCGTGTCCACTTCATGACTTGTATTCATTGAGTTTATTTACTATTTGTTTAATTGTTTATATTCAGTATTTATAACTTGTGTTTTTATTTAAATAAATCTTTTTAAAAAGCTATTTTGCTTTTCGTACTACATAACTTGAATCCTTAGTTGTAAGTTAAGTTTAAGTATTGTTTTTATAATGTAAATAAAGTTTTACTTTTGTACTATGTTAGGTTAAGGATTATGGTGTAAAGTTTTTTTTTGTTGTACTTTGTATCATAGAGAATTAAGATAGTAGGTTTAATATGTGTAGAGCATTAGTTGATAGAACTATGGACAGGATAGGATTAGGTTGTTTATGTATCGCTATCTGCTTCGGCCTTTGACCATGAGGGGATTAGTCTCTGGACTCCTTAATACCGTATTGGTATTAAGTGCCCAAAGTTAAAGTTTATGAAGGATGGTCATAAACTGGTGGGGGGAAGTCAAGGTCCGAAGCAGGCTAGTATTAGCCTTAATCCTATCTCTAGTCACAACAAACAATGTACTTGTATAAATAGAGCTGCATCAGAGCAATAAACCAGTTATTCTTTAACAGTCATTACGTGCGTTTCATTATCCCTTTTATTTCTTTTTTTTAAAGTTTTGAGTTTCAGTCTATTTAACTTATATATATATACTTTTTTAGAGATTAAAAATTTCTATATGATTTAAAAATAAATAGGTTTTTCGAACTTTTAAATTATTTAATGCCCCACATTTTTTCCGGGTCAGTGTATATTAAGAGTTTTCGAAAGGAATCTGAATAACTCATAAAGCATGATAAAATTATAAATTAGCTGTAGCGTTCTATGTAAAATCCGATTTCAGAAAAAATAGTGCATAAAAAATGAATGACAGTCTTGTCAGTTGTAAATAAGTCATAAATACGAATCAATAAATTGAACTAATTAAATGTTTATCAATGACTTTCCCTCTCTTTTGATGTATTAAGTAAGCTGGTTTTCAAACAATTTATCATAATTTATTAGTTGCTGTCCAACAAGAAATATTAATTTATATATTTTTATTCTTATACAAAATATTAGTAATATTAAAATAATTTTAGGAAAAATGAATGATTAAAACGAACAGTAAAGGAATGAAGTTCTCCAGCAGGCATAAGAACCAAATATAACCGTGATATACCTTTCAAATATAACTTTCGTAGTTCCAGAAGAACGATACCCGGCCACATTTTGTGTTGTCCTAAAAATGAAACTTTAAAATAAATGATTAGAAAACATTTATATTCCTGAAAATACACTTAATTCATCTCAATGCCAACATGTTATTAGCATTAACCATGTCTTATTTCTATCAAATTTTAATAAATAATTTTCTTATAGTTTAAAAAGAGGTTCAAATCTAAAAAAAAAAAAAAATGGGAGTTGGTTGACGAAGTCAGCATTGTTCGATTAGCAAACTGTTATTCTCTCAGTATTTTTTCGAACAGTTCTCTGGTTTGTATCCACAAGATATCACTGAATATCGTCATACAGGGAAGAATTCCTTTCCCAAACCACACTGTCATGATGTTTCCCTTTCGAAACTTTAACACCATTGTTGAACGGAAAGGCGCCCTTTATTAATGTTTCAGTCTCTTTCGGTCCAGTTTCAGGTCGAGCTATAATTACTAAAACGTAATCATATGAAATTAAGGTTTTAACTTGTGAGTTAAACATACTCAAATAAACTGAATTAGTTTGAGTTTTTTAACATTCGTACTGAGGATTTTTACAAGCGTGACATTTAATATCTGGCTAAAAAAGGTTTGATTATTATTATAATTATTTAAATATTAATATAAATATTTAATTACATTAATTAGGCAATCATATTAAGTTAATTGATATAATGATTTTGTATTATATTAAAAAAATGAAAATATAAGATTTATTTTTGAAACTATTTTTTTTTAAACTTTACGTTATTAAAACTGACTTTTTATATTTTCGAATTTGTCCCTTTAATGGGTTTCTCTCATTTTCAGTTCATGTTTAATTATTTATTGTGGTAATAAATCAATCAATATGAAAGACGGAATCAATATAAGATAAAATTGGATCGAAGAAACAGAAGGTAGAGAAAGTTGTTTATATGAGACTAAGTCACAACTCTTCCAGCTAGGTGCCGAATTCAGAGGAGAACATCGATGGACTCTCCTTTAGTTGCACTGCTATCGTTTCCGTATCGATAAGACTAGTAATTATTAATTAATCTTTTGCAAGGAGTAGATACAGACTTAGATTCAGACATTATAAAATATTCTTACTGTTTTAAACAAGATAGGATTTATCCAAAAAGATTCCCTTCAACATATAACTAATCAGCTTAATTTGAATAAGAGCAAATGGTTCGATATTATGACATATTATTATTAGATCATTCATTACTTTAATGTATTCTTCTCTGTTTTCTAGATGCACATCTTCAGATCTGCCTCTATATAATTCAGTCGTGGCTTCCCGCGCTTTTTTCGCGCTTGGCTTACTGTAGAGCAGTGTTTTGGAGATTCTGCGGAATTCGATACGACCCAACAGCTTTAATCGATCCATCTCTGTGATACAATGTTACTCTCTCCAAACAACTCTTGCAACCCCCGCCCCCTATTGGTACTGATTCACACTTTGAGCATTTCCATCTTAACTAACCGAATATTTGACGAAAACGTTTCTCTACTAGATTTTTAATACGCTTTTGTTTGATTCGTTTTTATAAGTGATCTTATAGACTAAAACATTTTCTTTTTTCAAGAAATTCTTAAACTTCAGGGTCTTCTGTTACCTTTGTGGGCAGCGGCGTTCAGTAGAAGTTCTAACTTTAATGTCAGATTTCGTGAAAAGGTATCTGAGTAGAGAAAACTTTTGGTAATATGGAAAATATTTGGTGCTTTCCGAGTTGAATACTCAATCTTCACCAAACCTTTTTTTGTAATCTGCAAAATCATAATCGTTTGACACTGATCAAGACCGAACAATTTTCATCATCAAGGAACTCTTCCAATGCACTTGATTAAGCCGCAAAAGTCACATGTTGGGGTGGGTGGATGAAAACAATCCATTCCGGATTTGTTCTTATTTTACTTATTGCAAACACTTGATGAGTAGGACTGAAAGTGGGTCTCCTTGCCGCAATATTTTTCCAGCTTAACATCATTTGGTGGATCTTAGACCGATCTCTACCCTGCAAGATGTGTTTCAAGAGTCATGCCTAACTTTTGTTTAATGTTTTTGTGATCCTTTAATAATACAGAAATTCGTGCGTTTTTCCCTTGTTCGTGGTATTGTAAGAAGGAAAGGCCGTTTCGACATAAGAGCGGAATGCGATTTTACGTTTGTCTAACCAACTACATACTAGTTTATACCTGAAAGCGGATTGAGAATTTGCGGTCTGTTCTATATTTCGTTCCACGTCCGTTTGACTAACCTACTACCTACTTTCTATGCAGTTTTGTTCTATCCTTTGTTGTGACTTCGGGCTGTTAATCTTCTCCTTCTTTTCTATGATTAAAAATTTTATAGGTACTATAATATTAGGAAGGTTTAAATAGGCAAGTATAGTTATTACAAAAAATGTATTTTTGTATAATGGTTTTATTCAATCAAGAATTTTTAGTTATTCTGATGTCCCAACAACACTAATCATTATACTCAACCTGTCCATTACAAGACGTTTCGCATGTTCTGATTCTTAAACAACCAAAATTGTTTAGCTGGAATTTTCATTAATTAGGATTTCATATTTGTATGTTTTTTATTGTTAAATTAACTTTATTATATGTATAACATATAACATATTAACATTAATTTATAGAAATATTTTTAAAAAAATTAATGAATTTGATTAAAAACTATATTGTTTATCAACCTCAGTGGTAGTGAAAGGAACAAAAAATGCTTAGCTTGTGGTTTATGAGTCAATATACACACAGAACTCAGTTCACGAATCTGAGAACCATTTGGTGAGGCTGGTTATGACAGTATTGCTGTTTGTTCCGGTTTTCAACGTGTTCCCTTTTACCAATATTTGGGACGTTTAGGTTCCGTAGGAAGATCGAGACTTGATAGTGTTCGTGGAAGGGAAGACAAGTGAAGCTACATTATTTGTAATTGGCACACTTTAAATTATTATATTTACTATTTAATTTAATTAAATTGATTTGTATAAACAAATTTTTAATTATTTAAAATTTACTAAATCATATACATAATCTTGATAGATTTAATGAGACTTATTGACAGTTGGGAGAAAATAGCATTTTCAAACGTGACTTTTTTTTTATTCGAATCAATGTAGCTCCTGAACAGTTGAGTTCTACCGACAAACGTAATAAAAAAAAAAAAAATATATTTTCCGGTAAATTTCTGATTTAAAATGTTTCTACAGTTTACAAACCGGAAATTTGACGAAAAATATATATATTTTTTATAGCGTTTGTCGCTAGGACTCAACTGTTCAGGAGCTACATTGATTTGAATAAAACAAAATCACGTTTGAAAATGCTATTTTCTCCCAACTGTCAATAAACTCTCATTAAATCTATCAAGATTATGTATATGATTTAGTAAATTTTAAATAATTAAAATTTTGTTTATAAAAATCAATTTAATTAAATTAAATAGTAAATATAATAATTTAAAAAGTTCCAATTACAAATAATGTAGCTTCACCTGTCTTCCCTTCCACGAACACTATCAAATACAGATCCCTAAAGGTGGGGTTCCGCATGGAGCAACCAGCTGCAGCTGCTGCGTTCAGGGTGGTTCCGCAGGTAGCTTCCAGACGCTGCGGCAGGAAGTTCATCAGTTCGTATTCTAGCTTCAGCGAAGTATATTGAGAAGAAAACTGGTGTTGTGATTGTTAATGGAGGAAGAGGAATTCCATGTTATGAACAGATCAATTGACCCTATGTTTTCCCGAAGAAGAGAAGAAGGTTTTCTCTCTTCGTTGATTGAGCTGCACCTCCAGAACGACGAGGAGAAATTCAGAAAGTTTTTCCTGCTGAACTTCATTCGATTGGATTTTATAATTTCTCTATATTTCTATTTTTCTAACGTACTAAAACGAGCCATTTTTAATAAAACTTTTTAATAAACAGGAGCTCAACGAGGCGTAGTATGAATACTAACAAACTGTGGGCACACATGAAATCTAGCAAATTGCGGGAAGACCAGAAAACAAACCAATACTTGGAAGTCTCCATTGCTGTGAATCCCACGGTTTCCCTTTGGTGATTTCACAATATACAGACAAACAATTTAGAAAATCGCTGGAACCACAATTTTATTTTTTTTTTTAGATGATGTATAAAGCTCCAGTTTCTTTATTACTGTTTTGTCCAATGACATTTTATTGACAACCCTATTTTCGTTAAATAATTTTTATCATGTAAGATATAGTATAATTATCTAAGAAATATTTATATATAAATAAATTGTGATATTTCAACCTGAGGTTGTATCAAATTATTTATAAATGTACATTTATATTTTATATTTATATTTATAAAACCTGAAAACTCCGTGTATTTTTAAGAATTGTTTTTGAAAAATACCATATATACATACAAATATACAGTTTAAAATGGTACAAGAATCATTGGTGATGTGGGTTTGCATACCACAGACGCGAAGGAGCACGTCTGGACTGGTCCCTAGAGCAATCCGAACGCAGCAGCTCAGCTTCTCAAATTTCTAGCGGCAGCCGCAGCTGCCCCTCTTGCAACACTTCTATTAAAACCAACTGAAGCAGTGCCAAGCTTCCAGCCGCGGCGTCTGGAGCTGCTGCTGCAGGCTGCTCCATGCGGAACCACACCTTAAGTCTCGATCTTCCTACGGAACCTAAACGTCCCAAATATTAGTAAAAGGGAACACGTTGAAAACCGGAACAAACAGCAATACTGTCATAACCAGCCTCACCAAATGGTTCTCAGATTCGTGAACTGGAATTGGATATTATAATTGGAAAACTTTAAATTATTATATTTACTATTTAATTTAATTAAATTGATTTTTATAAACAAAATTTTAATTATTTAAAATTTAATAATCATATACATAATCTTGATAGATGCTATTTTAATGAGAGTTTATTAACAGTTGGGAGAAAATAGCATTTTCAAACGTGATTTTGTTTTATTCAAATCAATGTAGCTCCTGAACAGTTGAGTCCTAGCGACAAACGCTATAAAAAAATATATATTTTTCGTCAAATTTCCGGTTTGTAAACTGTAGAAACATTTTAAATCAGAAATTTACCGGAAAATATTTTTTTTTTTTTGTTACGTTTGTCGGTAGAACTCAACTGTTCAGGAGCTACATTGATTTGAATAAAAAAAAAGTCACGTTTGAAAATGCTATTTTCTCCCAACTGTCAATAAAGTCTCATTAAATCTATCAAGATTATGTATATGATTTAGTAAATTTTAAATAATTAAAAATTTGTTTATACAAATCAATTTAATTAAATTAAATAGTAAATATAATAATTTAAAGTGTGCCAATTACAAATAATGTAGCTTCACTTGTCTTCCCTTCCACGAACACTATCAAGTCTCGATCTTCCTACGGAACCTAAACGTCCCAAATATTGGTAAAAGGGAACACGTTGAAAACCGGAACAAACAGCAATACTGTCATAACCAGCCTCACCAAATGGTTCTCAGATTCGTGAACTGAGTTCTGTGTGTATATTGACTCATAAACCACAAGCTAAGCATTTTTGTTCCTTTCACTACCACTGAGGTTGATAAACAATATAGTTTTTAATCAAATTCATTAATTTTTTTAAAAATATTTCTATAAATTAATGTTAATATGTTATATGTTATACATATAATAAAGTTAATTTAACAATAAAAAACATACAAATATGAAATCCTAATTAATGAAAATTCCAGCTAAACAATTTTGGTTGTTTAAGAATCAGAACATGCGAAACGTCTTGTAATGGACAGGTTGAGTATAATGATTAGTGTTGTTGGGACATCAGAATAACTAAAAATTCTTGATTGAATAAAACCATTATACAAAAATACATTTTTTGTAATAACTATACTTGCCTATTTAAACCTTCCTAATATTATAGTACCTATAAAATTTTTAATCATAGAAAAGAAGGAGGAGATTAACAGCCCGAAGTCACAACAAAGGATAGAACAAAACTGCATAGAAAGTAGGTAGTAGGTTAGTCAAACGGACGTGGAACGAAATATAGAACAGACCGCAAATTCTCAATCCGCTTTCAGGTATAAACTAGTATGTAGTTGGTTAGACAAACGTAAAATCGCATTCCGCTCTTATGTCGAAACGGCCTTTCCCTACTTACAATACCACGAACAAGGGAAAAACGCACGAATTTCTGTATTATTAAAGGATCACAAAAACATTAAACAAAAGTTAGGCATGACTCTTGAAACACATCTTGCAGGGTAGAGATCGGTCTAAGATCCACCAAATGATGTTAAGCTGGAAAAATATTGCGGCAAGGAGACCCACTTTCAGTCCTACTCATCAAGTGTTTGCAATAAGTAAAATAAGAACAAATCCGGAATGGATTGTTTTCATCCACCCACCCCAACATGTGACTTTTGCGGCTTAATCAAGTGCATTGGAAGAGTTCCTTGATGATGAAAATTGTTCGGTCTTGATCAGTGTCAAACGATTATGATGATTTTGCAGATTACAAAAAAAGGTTTGGTGAAGATTGAGTATTCAACTCGGAAAGCACCAAATATTTTCCATATTACCAAAAGTTTTCTCTACTCAGATACCTTTTCACGAAATCTGACATTAAAGTTAGAACTTCTACTGAACGCCGCTGCCCACAAAGGTAACAGAAGACCCTGAAGTTTAAGAATTTCTTGAAAAAAGAAAATGTTTTAGTCTATAAGATCACTTATAAAAACGAATCAAACAAAAGCGTATTAAAAATCTAGTAGAGAAACGTTTTCGTCAAATATTCGGTTAGTTAAGATGGAAATGCTCAAAGTGTGAATCAGTACCAATAGGGGGCGGGGGTTGCAAGAGTTGTTTGGAGAGAGTAACATTGTATCACAGAGATGGATCGATTAAAGCAGTTGGGTCGTATCGAATTCCTCCATTAACAATCACAACACCAGTTTTCTTCTCAATATACTTCGCTGAAGCTAGAATACGAACTGATGAACTTCCTGCCGCAGCGTCTGGAAGCTACATGCGGAACCACCCTGAACGCAGCAGCTGCAGCTGGTTGCTCCATGCGGAACCCCACCTTTAGGGATCTGTATTTGATAGTGTTCGTGGAAGGGAAGACAGGTGACATTATTTGTAATTGGAACAATTTAAATTATTATATTTACTATTTAATTTAATTAAATTGATTTTTATAAACAAAATTTTAATTATTTAAAATTTACTAAATCATATACATAATCTTGATAGATTATATGAGACTTTATTGACAGTTGGGAGAAAATAGCATTTTCAAACGTGATTTTGTTTTATTCAAATCAATGTAGCTCCTGAACAGTTGAGTCCTAGCGACAAACGCTATAAAAAAAATATACATTTTTCGTCAAATTTCCGATTTGTAAACTGTAGAAACATTTTAAATCAGAAATTTACCAGAAAATATATTTTTTTTTTATTACGTTTGTCGGTAGAACTCAACTGTTCAGGAGCTACATTGATTTGAATAAAACAAAATCACGTTTGAAAATGCTATTTTCTCCCAACTGTCAATAAAGTCTCATTAAATCTATCAAGATTATGTATATGATTTAGTAAATTTTAAATAATTAAAAATTTGTTTATAAAAATCAATTTAATTAAATTAAATAGTAAATATAATAATTTAAATTGTTCCAATTACAAATAATGTAGCTTCACCTGTCTTCCCTTCCACGAACACTATCAAATACAGATCCCTAAAGGTGGGGTTTCCGCTTCTGGATATTGCAATTGTAAAAATTTATGTGATCTAATGCGTGACTAGTTATTTTGAATCTTGAAAGCATGTGTTCCTTTATGAGCTCCAGAAACAATGTTTTTGAAAATTTCTGCACAAAGGAGGCCTTCAGCATATATTACTTGGGGAATTGACTCCAGCGATATTTATTGGGGGGAACATTGATAATGAATCAGAAAAAGAGTGGTAGTGGGTTGTACTCCATGCATTGAGGACAATCACTGACTAGATAGCTTCCATGCTGGAAACTATCCTTCCCCCTTATCTAGTAATAGGTAGAAAATGGAGGAGGGTCTGAAGGAATAACTGAAGCCAATTTTCCGTAAAGCTCACCGGAAGCGATAGAGAAGTAAAACAGCTCGGTTGTTGTACAAAATAGAACGGCGCGACCGGTGGAAGGTTAAAAGTTGTTAGAACTGGATCGGGGGCTGCTGGTTCTGAAGATAATAATTCGGAATAATAAAGTTTAACTTAGGTATTAAAAGTCACCGCTAGAAATTTGAATGAATCTAAACACTGTACCGAAGTTAGTACTTAAAAGTTACTTCTAAGAAAGTAATGTAAAGAAAGACATGAAATGATGAGAGGCAGTGCCGCCTGGAGCGAGGGGCGCTGGTGTGGGGTGGGACTCAGTTGCGGCTCAGTCCGTACAGTGTTCGCGTCCTCCGGAATGTCCTGACTTCCTCCGACCTACAGTACGTCGTGGGTACTCCGGTCTGTGTATCGTCTTCGCCGTTGGAGGCAGTTTGTACTACCGTTCAGGGTCTGCAAGGTAAAGTCGCATGCATAATTAAAATTGCTTGCCATAGAGTCATTAAAAAATTAAAATAAATTAAAAAAATAAAATAATTTTTTTAATAAAAACATGAAGATTTATTTATTAAAAAAAAAAAAAAGAAAGTGTTATACACTAAATATTAAAAAAATATATACTTCTTTAGGTCAATCCCATCGAAACATTTATACGAACATACATACATATATTCATTACCGGTCAAAAGTTTAAGTCGACCCCGTGCTAAAATAGGTAATGAAAAAGTTTAATATTAATTATTAATAATTTAAATATCTACCCCTCTCTCTTAATCTCTGTCTATATATGATTTTTTACTAGTAAAATCAATTTCTTTCTCTTTTGGGTTTTTCTCCACAGTAGATAACTCGGAGATAGTCCTGTAAAAAAATAAGAACTCATTTCGTAAAAATTTAATTAAATATTAAATGGCTCAACAAAATTTTTTTTCTCCTTCATTCAACGCCTCTCAAAGATTTCCTTTATTTTAAATTTTAACTTGAATTTCGGGTTTTTTTATTGCAAGATTTTTCTTTTGGGAAACGCAATTGTTGGTATAAATATGGAAAAAATAATAACTTAATTTTCATTCTTCCCCATAAAGCCAAATGAACATTAATGGTTTTTAGTTTGAACTATATATCTTTGCTTAATTTTATACCAATCTATTTTGGTTTCACTGAGAATGAAACTTTAAATTTACTGATATCGTTTCAGGGTGGTGTCTAATTTTTGACCGGCAGTGCATATATACATAGAAACTGGATAAAATACAAAATTGAAAATCTTGCTCAACATTTGTACTCATCCTTTAAATATTTATAATAGAACAGAAACTTGAACTGCATACATATACCATTTTGTCACTCCTAAGCCATATACATATATATATGTTTGACTGTTACTATTAAATGTTTAGTAAGGTTCTTGAGGTTCAGTCATAAATAAAAAATCAACTATTTTGGCGACGTTTCGAGACTATCTGTTTAAACTCACTCCCCTAGGTTAGTTGTGTACTAGAATTATTAGTCTATTCATATCCACCAGTAACATTGTACGTAGCTTCATACTCCTCTATATTCTGTAATTATATATATTTGTATTACCCTACACATGTTGTTATATTAGCTAACTTTATGTTTTGAAATAACTTGTATAACTTCTTTAATTTTATTGTAACCTGTTTTTTTCACTGTAGGGCATGATTATGAGAACAATATAGTCTCGAAACGTCGCCAAAATAGTTGATTTTTTATTTATGACTGAACCTCAAGAACCTTACTAAACATATATATATATATATATGTATATATATATATATATATATATATATATATATATATATGTATATATATATATATATATATATATATATATATATATATATATATATATATATATATATATATATATATATTTATATGTATGTATATGTTTTTTTTTCTTTAAATAACCTATTTAAACATTTTTTTTGCTGCTAAATGTAAAATAAGGACAATTAAAAAAAATATATATATATTTTATGCCTGATATGAGCAATCAAGCTCCTAAAGGATTTAATGGAATGTTACGAAGATGTTCTGAGAAGAAACAGAATATGAAGTTCTGCTTGGTCAGTAAGCCAAAGTCCAAACTATAAACCATGTATAAAATCAAGATAACTGGAAAACAGTTTTCATGAGAAAACATTTAGATTTCTAGACTATAAATGAAAGTTTTTTACGAGTATATTTTTAAGGCTTCGTTTATGAAAAAAGTTAAATTCTCTGGTTTAGCCCAAATCGTTTTTGGGATGATAACGTTGTATCATATTTGGGATATGACAGGACATTAATCAAAAGTATTATTGCATTTCTTCAAGTATTCTTGTTTATATTATTTGATTTATGTTTATGTATTTAAAATGTTATGTAATTCCAAAATTTAATTAATTTTTAATCATATTTTTAAAGGGTTATAATTGGGTAATTAATAATTCTATGGATAGTTATATGTTATAGTTGTTATAGTTCCATAGTTCCATGTTTAGAATAATTAAGAATTATTTAAATATTTTTATTTATTTTATTTATTTATTGAATGGCTATACAGTTCTTGAAGAACCTTGGCCTCATCCACAATACGTAGCCACTCCTGGCGATCCTTGGCTTTGGTTTTCCGCATTCTGACTCCCATTTTTTGGAGATCCTTTTCGACATTTTGTAGCCACGTCACCCTCGGCCTTCCTCTTAGTCGTTGTCCGTCAGGCCTGCCGTATAGCACTCTCCTGGGAACTCTTTGTTCTGGTATTCTTTCAACGTGGCCGAGCCACTTTAATCTTCCTTTTTTGGCGTAAGTGACCATGTCGATATCTTCATAGAGTGTATTCAGATCTCTATTTGGGCGGATCCTCCAAATTCCTGCTTGACAAATCGGACCAAAAATCTTTCTTAATACTTTACTCTCCTACACCAAAAGGACTCTTTCCGTTTCTTTGGTGAGGGTCCATGTCTCACAGCCGTAGTTTACAATGGGTCGGATTACCGTCTAATAAATAATTATCTTTGCTTTTCTTGATAGGTTCTGAAATTTTTGTAGGGAAAACATACACCTGCTTCCGGCTGCTATTCTTGTTTTTATTTCAAAAAGTATTTCATTTTTGCTTGTCACCGTTGCGCCTAAGTATTTAAGGATTCCACCGTCTTGAATTCATGAGTCGAAAGGTGGATGGATTGCGCTCTTTCCTTCTTTTTAGCCTTGAGGTCATCATGTACTTGGTTTCATCCTCATTTATCTCAAGACCCATCCTTGTCGCCGATTCCTCCAACTCCTGCAGCGCTCCTGACAAGGCAGCTTCAGATCGGGCTGAATTTTGTGATCACAAAATCATCTGCATACGCCATGAGCTGTGTGAGTCTATCGTACCCACCTGGGTTTGTTCTAATGGCTCTTGTGGCAAGCTCAAGGCTTAAATTAAAAAGCGTTGGAGAGAGTGGGTCTCCCTGTCTTAATCCACATCCTACCAAAAATTCATCTGACAGAGAATCATGGAATTTAACCACTGCCTTTGTGTCGTGTAGTGTCATTTCTGTAAGGTTAATAAGCTTTTTAGGTATACCTAAACTCTTCATAGCTTTTAGCAGTTCTTCTCTATTAACATGATCATACGCTTGCTTAAAATCTATAAACAAATGGTGTAAGTCCACGTTATACTCGTATGATTTTTCCAGCATCTGCCGTAGATTTGGTCTTTAGTGGACCTTCCAGAACGGAAACCGCACTGGTACTCACCGACTACTTTGTCCATCCAAATCATAATTCTTTTATTTATTGCAGTGGACAGAATCTTGTACAAAGTCGGGAGTAAAGCAATACCTCTATAGTTACGAGTATCACAAACTTGTCTATCACCTTTTTTGTAGATTGGACATAACCCGGCCTTACTCCATTCCCTTGGCATTATTTCATTCATCTATATCTCCCCTATTAGCTGAAAAATGCATTCTACAGCCCCTTCTCCTCCATGCTTTAAAAGTTCCGCACTGATCTCATCTTAGTTGTTGTGCAAGCTACTTATTATGTCAGCTATTTCTTCTTTATCTGGAGGTATTGCATTCTCATCCATTTCATCCTCATTTATCAATTCAATAGCTGCGTTTGGATTCATTATGCTCGACTGTACAGATTGCAGTGTACCCGCGATATTTAGCAAATCATTAAAGTACTGTTTCCATCTTTTCAATATGACTTTCATATTACACAGGAGATTTCCTTCTCGGTCCTTGTAAAATTCAGACCTCGGAACAAAGCCAGTTTCATATCCCGTACTCCTTTATAGAGCTTTCTGCTATATTATTTAAATAACGATCTGAAACTCGAGGAATTCAGAAACCAAGTATTCAGTCTTGGCTCTACGTTTGAAGAATTTGATAATCATTCTTTTACGTTGTAATTCATAAGAAATTATTTCCATAAGAACCTCAATTTTTGTTCAAAATTAAATTTCGTTATTAATTGCCCTTTTCTTAAAATTATTTCGTGCGGACACTTCTTTTTTTCTCTATACAAAAACTCTCCTAAATAATTCAATTAAAAAACCGCAATGTAACCAGAGTATTTTTATTCGCAAAGGACCTAGGTATCTTTTTTTGTCGTCTCTTATTTTTTATTTAAGAAATAATTAAGATTTTTTTTTTTTAAGCCCCTTATTTTTTTGTTTTGTTATGCTTAATATTTTACTTTTTCTCCTTGTACTGTAACTAGGTTACATTTTAAGGAATTTATAAGTGAGAAATTTAGGTTTGAAAATTTTTTGATTTCATTTCTTTATTATTAGATAATGGGGGTACATCTTTTCTTTGAGCCGGCCTAACCTAACAACTTAAACTAAAATTAAAAACTTATTGATGCATGGTTACATATTTCTGCCAACGTCGGGGAGCCGGACTTTCTATAATTTTATTGAACAAGTTATTCCCAGACAGTGGTAATTTTGATTGAAAATTTAAATGTTTTAGATTTATAATTTCTTTTATTGTTAGCAATTGAAGCTCTTCATTTATTAATTTTGACTTTTTCTTTTTGAATGCCGTTCCCTCTACTATTTCTCTAATAATTTCATTTTGGAATGATTCCAACCGTTTAGTCATTGTCTTAGACAGATGAATGAACATCGTTGCTCCATAGAGTAATGCCGGCCTTAAAACGTCTTTATAAATTATTAGGCTGAGCCGTAGTGAAAGACCCCTTGATAGCAATAGGTGGTAAAGTTTGTATGATTTTGGCCGAACAGTTTTAAGTTTCTTTTCAAAATGAGCCGAAAATGTCATATGTCTGTCAAAGTAAATGCCTAGATATAATAATTTGCCAGAAATTTTGTTTGTATGTCCGTTTTATTTAAAACTAACTGGAAGTTTTTTCTTTCCTTTTTGAAATGAAAATATTGTACATTTAGTTTTATTAACATTCACGTCAATATGAAGTTTTCTTAAGCTGTCAACAATCTTTTGACATGTTACTTCGGCTTGACTGATGGCCCTTGTGGCATTGAGGCTACTGCTTGTGATAGCTAGGTCATCAGCCAAAGCGGTTACACTGGCTTTGTGGTATTTAGCTCCAACGATGTTTGCTGTATATATAAAAAAAAGGATCGGGGACAAAACCGCTGCTTGTGGGAAACCACAAGTAAGAGGTACTTCTTTTGAAGAGGCTTCTCCAACCTTTACCTCTATATATAGTTGGCTGAGAAACGACTTAATAATCGAAAATAGTTGCTCTGGGCATTCATTGTGTATTAACTGTTGGCATACTATGCCATGGGAGACAGCATCAAATGCCTTTGAACAGTCTATTGATATTAATGCAGTGGATATTTTAAAGTTAATAATTTCGTAAGCCGAAAGTATTATGAATTAGACACAGAGGTTGAGTTTGAATATCAAAGAGTACTGAATGTCATAGAGTGGACACGCTGTAGGCGGAGGCAGGGTGGGGGTATGCTACAAGCCCCCTACCCCTTGGCTCTCAACCTTCCCTTTGCAAATTGAACCAAAAAAATTTGTCTTCCTAGTTTTAAGTAGTGTTTTGCATATTAGGTATTTTTATTTGTATTAATAAACTTACTATTAAATTCAACACATAAATAAAGGGTTTAAGCTTTAAAAGGAGCAATAAAAATTATTAAATAATAGCTAATACAATTTTTATTATTATTTTGATTTTAGGCTTTTAATAAAAATACAAAAAAATATTAGTTAACCAGCATTGTCAGTTTTATGCTTAGCAAGATAGTATAACTCTAAAATTTATATATTAAAAATTAAGCTTAACAATAACATAAACTTGAACGGTGAGAAGACAGATTCGTTGATTTGGTGTTTTTGCAGCCATACGGAACGAACTTAGAAATAATATAGTTTTTATTATATACAAAATTTAAACAGTCTACAATAAAAACAAACAGCAGTTATTATAAACAAAACTAATACATCGAAAAAAGTTTAGGACAAAGTGAGTTTAACAACTAGACCTAGAGGTATCTGAGAGCCAGGTAGTGGGGGGAACCGTGACACATCGCAGGTACCTACTTGTACCTATTAGTAGCAAAAAATGGTTCTACATGAGATGGTCTTGGGGCTATATTCTTTCAGAATTCATTTTTCCACTATTCAGATGTATCTTTTTGCTTTAGTTTTCTTGGCTTTGATGAAGGCTTGTAGTATAAGCCGAAACATCAAAACCATCAATTAATATTTTTTCATTAGTTTGTATATGACCGTACACCACAATTATATTTTTTCAGATTATTGGATAAATATTTTATTACAAATTTACTATAATTGAAACTTTTAAGCTATACTGTTCAAATCATGGCATGCTACCTTCATTTTTAAGATCATCACTATATTCTACTTCCTCTTCGCATTTTTGTTTCTCGATATGATGAATTATGTCTTTCAGGCAAGTCTTCTGATGACAGAACTCCTAATCTTCTCCTTCCTACCTTTGTCATATTTCATTTTATTGCTCTTAACAGTTGAAAAGATGGAGTGACATCTTTAAGAAGAAGGCCGAACCACTATGGTGGAGAATGGCAAGGGATAGAGATATATGGAAAGAGAAGAGGATCCAAATCGCTAACCCGGCTTCCCAGTTGGCTGGTCGTCTGGGAAGTCTAGACGTATACTGTCTGAGGGAAGGCCCATGTTCAAACTCACAGAAGAATTTTGGTTGAAATATGATAATGATTGTGGACTTATTTGTAAATATGTTAAATTTTTATTGTATTTATTTGAATTTAAGGTTTAGTTGTTGAGTTATGGACATAATAAAAGGCTATTATTATTATTATTCCACTTAATATATATATGTCTAATCTTCGTTATCAGTAAATACTGTACGTTATTACTATTAAAAAAATAAGAAATCAATTTTGGTTTATAACACTTGAAAAGAACAAACCTGTTAACATGAAATAAGTTTGAATAACACCTGCCTTAAATCTACCTTAAAAGGTACTGCACAAACAAAACGCCCAGTTTTGTCGCTCTGAAAGTTTCGTCATTACATTCATCGAAAAGTTTTCATTCAGAATTCACTAACATTTATCTGTGTTCCTTTAAACATTGAATGAGGAGAAAACAACCACAAAACGATTTAAATGAAATTTTGTAAAAAAAAACAAAAAAAAAACAGGAAAATAATTTTAATACAGACATTTTTCATAATAAACAGAAAACTAATATTTATTTAAATAAAAGATGGTTTGTTGCTATGAGCAAATAATTTGTTTGTCTTTTCATGTTGGATAATTTTATGATATATCAGATCTAACCTGGTTCAGTTTTTACCTATTGCTACCATAGCGGAGTAAACTCTTCTAAAGCCAAACGCCTAAAAAATCTCGATTTCCTACTGACCAGGGAAAACAATATACCATGGATGTGTCTATTGATAATCTACTGCTTTTATATCGACTGCTTCTGATAAGGAAACTGACGGCAAATTTTCGATCCGAGCAACACTAACAGACTAGCTTGACTGGTCAAACATGCTCCAACACTTTAAAAATATAAGCAAAACTTGACTTTTTTCATTCAAACCAATATAGCTCCTAAACAGTAGGTCCACGCGACAAATGTTAAATAACAAAAAATGTTTTCCATTAAATTTCTATTCAGAAAACAGTCTTTAAGTTTTCGATTTGAAATACACAGAGCTAGAGCGTGTGAGTGTTAGGCATTGAGTGTGCTGAGGCATAAGAAGGTTTAATGGACAAGAATAGGAAGGTTTAATGGAGCCCCAAAGCACAGCTCCATATGTCCAAATGGATGTAATTTTTATTATTTAAATAAGTCTTTTGTTACAAAATATCTAAATCATCAATGTAAATCAAACTGAATACTTTATAAATTACTTTACTGTCTAATAAAACCAGAATCAATTAAACATTTATTTTCTTAGCAAATTCGCCTTCTATTATAATGTCACTTTTAAAAAAACCTTGAAATGATGTAATCTTGAATTCCTTCCTGCCAGCTAATGTCCACATTCAAAGCAAATTCATCTGCATCTGGTCTAACTGTGGATAGATATATAGAAAGTAAATATCAAAATTGTATCGATAAATCAACTAGTACAATTACGGTACCGAGGAGGATCGATACTTCAAGTGGTTCTTCTTTTGGTCCTTGCGGAATATTGGTATCGATACAAGATAAATAAAAAATATCGACACTTTTCTTTGATTGTCTGATATTTTGATATTAGGCTATTTTGATATGAGGTTTTAAATGTTTGGAGTAGGGGACAGTTGGCAAGACTGATCCTGGTTGCATCTGGACGTGGTACACATCTAAGTATCTTCTGCCTGCTGTTTTATACATTTTTTTTTTTTTTTTTTTTTTTTTTCACTTTATTAACTATATCCACACCTGTCACACAATTCGTGACAATAAGCGGATGTGATATAAAAAAAATGTGTCTAAAAATTGGCATGTCAGGCATGAGGGAGTTCAGCACCCAGCGGTGCCTACTCCAGTGGCATTTTTTTAAAAAAAGATTTATCTTAGGAGATCTCTTAACCAGCTCCTCTTCAGCCTTCGTCGTGTTGTCTCTGGCATATCCAAAGTCGCCATGTTTTGTATTAGTTTGTTGTAGTGTCCTGGAAGTTTGTCATAAAATCGTTTGTAGGAAGTGTGAATATGGTCCTGTACAGTGGGTATGTTCAAGTCTGTATGCAATGTTCTGTTACTGACGTACCAGGGTGAGCGAGTTATGATTCTTAAAACTTTAGATTGAAATGTTTGTAATTTTTGAATGTGAGTTTTTTTTGCTGTCCCAAAAATTTGTGATGCATAGGTCCATAAAGGTTTGAGTAAGTAAGTATAAGTATTTAATCGTTGTCTGATTTTTAGAGTCGATTGTTTGTGAAGAATAGAGTATAGTAGTCTTAGTCTGTTGTTTAGACAGAGGCGTTTCATTTTCACGTGAGGGCCCCAGGTCATCCTTCTGTCGAAAGTAAGTCCTAGGTACTGAACTGTATTTGTTTGTTGAATGGGTTCATTGTTTATATAGACTGCGGGGCAGGGGTCATGTCTAAGAGTGAATGTGATATGCTGAGATTTGTCATTATTGAGTTTAATTTTCCACTGTTTGAACCAGTCCTGTAATTGTTGTAAGTAATGTTGCAGAGTCAGTGAAGCCTGAGTGATGTCTGAATGTCTTGTCAGAATTGCTGTATCATCTGCGTAAGTTGCTATTATTGTGTTAGGGATAGTTGGAATGTCATGTGTGTATATTATGTAGAGCAAAGGTGCTAGGATTGATCCTTGTGGAACTCCGGCCTTGATCGGATGTATAGAAGAGACATCCTGACCCTGACGAACTGAGAAGTATCTGTCGGAAAGAAATGAATTATACATTGACGTGTCTACAAAGTGTAGGCACAACTGGGATCAAATGATTAATTTCTGACACCAGGGCAATAGATAAGGTCTATTCCGAACCTTTATTGAAATGTACAAAAGTACAGAGTCTCTAATTATTACAAAGCAATAATAAGAGTAACCCAGCACACAAGGTAAGTTAACCCTTAAAAGATGACAAAAAGGGGGAAAAGCTAATAGAGTCTGACTGGAGGTGAAGGAGCAGAGCAGCTACAGGAGACAGAGAAAGAGTGAGAGAGGGAGGCCTCGGGCTTCGGGTATTTAAAGGGAGTAAAGGCGTAGGGCGGTGGCTGATGCAATGCAAGGAAGGTATTCTTTGAATAGGAGGCTGGTAAACATGATAAGGAGGCGTGAGACGCCGGGCTAGCGCTGACTATGAAGGATAAGGATGCAGCTGCAGTACAGGAGCTAGTAAACAAGATTAGAAATTCGGAGAAGAGCTGCGTAAATAAGGATGGCGTGACTAGGATAATGCGATGTAATAAGGAATTAATAATAGTTAATAAAGGTTAATAAGGGTCTGGATACGACACACCTCCCGGGGTATTTTAAAATTTCGCTGATTTTAAATTAAAGAGAAATTTTTAGAAGTTAGGTTACTCTTTTACAATAAGTGATTTGATATGAATTAAAATTTAAATATTTGAACAAAAATGTTAACTATAATTTAAAAAAGAGATAAAATACAATAGTAGGTATAAATGAAAGAATACAATGCAATTAAGGTTAAACTGAATACAATATTATAGTATCGAAGTTGAATTAAATTTGAATAATATAATGAATAATAGTAATATAATTGAAAGTTAATAAAGACATAAATATGATTAATATGAATAAAAGGATATACAAAATATAATAATATGAATTGAAAATAATGAAATGAATACAATATAAAAGATAAAATAAACATTATAGATAGATTGGAATAATTGAATAGGCTAAATAAATGAGTTACATAATATAAAAATATTGAATGAAACATATTATACATTTGTACAGGTTTTGAAAAAAAAAAAATGTCATTTACTGAACTACATTGAAATATAAAAAAAAAAAAAATAAATGAGGGTGCAAGATTGAGTTTACCTAGTATTATGTTTTACATAAGTTTAAATTATTGGTCGTTGATTACAATTTTTCTTCCTCGAAGATTTCTGACGATGGGAGATTTTTCTTCTTTTTTTCTTCCGGAATGGTTGATAACGCGTGGGGCAGTGCAGGTCTCGTAGGCATTTCAATTTCTTGAGGTGAGTATCGTACGTATGTGTCTTCGGCTGCGTGTACCTGGTGCTGGTTATAAATTTTGATACAAGGAATACATTTTGAACATGATTTGCATTTACTGAAACAAAAAAGACTTTGTAATAGTGGTAAGAGTCCAAAGAATTTACAACATTTATATAATAATAATAAAAGAATTAGACTTCCGATGATGCTGAAAGTTGTTAAGAGCCAATTTGAATGTTTGATGATGAAAGGTTTGTTGAGTTGTTGTTGCAGAATTTCGTCTAGTTGGTCCAGTTGGTGTTTTGCAATCTGTAGATCATTGAGGTTGACTTTAGTAAGTGTGAGTGGTTGAAGTTCTTCATTATGAAATGTGATGTTGTCATGATTTTGGAAACAGCAGTCGTCTTCGGTGATTTCTGTACTTGGTATTTTATCAGTAAAATTCTTCTGTTCTATGATTGTAGAGGGTTCTATAGTCGCGAAAAAGGTATAAGCTTTACAAGTGTTGTTTAGTTTTAAAATTCCGAGTCTTGGTAATTTCTTCTGTACTGGGGAATGAGAATTACAATTTATAGTGATTGGGGCGTCTTCGTTTGTTATAAATAACCATCTATTATTTTTTAAAGGGTGCCAGATTTCTGTATGAGCCAAAATATTTTTTATGTCGCAATTTTTAGGTATTTTAGAATTTTCAATAAAAAGTAGAGCTTCGCAGGAGGACTGAGTTGATAGTTGCAGGACGTTAATTTCTTTACAAATTCTTTCTTGTGAAGTCATTTCCGAACATTTTTCTAAGTCATCAAGAAGGGCATATTGGGTGCGGGAGATTGATATGAGGAGATAAGGTCGAGAAGGTTGGATGTAGGAGTGTAATAAAATGTTGTTTTTATGAGGTATTGGTAACGGAAGCATATGGTAAATTTCAAATGTCATTGAGTCAATAATAGGAATTTCGAACACAGTAATTAATAAATTATTTTTAATGAAAGTTTTGCAATTTATAATTTTGTAATAATGATATGTATTTTCAAATGTTGGTTCAAGAGGTATGAGATATTTTTGTTTAATTGAATTTAGTTCTTTAAATAAAATTTCGGGACGTATGGTTTGGAATGTTATAATGTTATGTGCGAGCAAAGAGATACTGTATAATTGGTCTTTTAAAATAGTTTCTAGTTCGTTAGTCATCCCTATGAGTATAATCATGTTTTCGTCTATTATGAGTTTGTCGTGTAAGAGTTTTTCGTTTATTGTTGTTTGTTTCATGTATGTGTTGAATTTTTGTATATTTTGATTTAGGGTTAAAGTGTTTTGATTTAAAGTGTTTAATGACATGTTAAAGTGTAATAGAGTGGATGAAACGACTTTAATTTGGGCTTGTAATAGTGTCTCAGTTTGTTTCTGGTCTGATATTATTGAATTTATTGAGTCTGAGTAGAATTCCGCGTCGTCGGCGTCCGGAGTGCCAAATAAATATTTCATTATGTCACCGATTCCGTTAATTAGTCCGCGTTTTTCTCGGCGATGTTGAATAATTTGGAGGTCACGTTCTATGTTGATTATTTTGGTTTCAAGATAATTTAATTGTTTCCAGCAATTTGTCGATCGTTTTTCGATTATAATTTTCATGCACATGCCGTTTGTCTTGTCTTTGTATTGTTTTATAAGTTTTAGTTGATATTCAATATGGCTAACGTTTAAATAATTAACAAGATTAAAATGTTTGTTTGAAATTTTGGCCGCGTTTATATTTTCGTAGAATATGCCTGCTGCTTTATTTATTGGTGTAATGTCTTGGGATTTAGTAGAATTTATGTAAATGAGGAAGATAAGGAAAATTAATAATTTGGAAAACATGGTTATTTTCTTTCTTCTTTTTCTGAAACAAAAGGTTTTAATAGGTTAAAATGGTATGTTTTTAGTTTGTTTTTTGAAATTTCTAAGGTTGCAGTTTTATTTGAATGGATTTGAATAACTTTGTACGGTCCTTTATAATTTTTATCTAATTTTTTATGTTGTCTTTTACTTAGCATATTTAAAACCAAGACTTTTTCTCCGACTTTAAAGTTATATTCTTTATTATGTTTTTTATCGTATTGATTTTTATTCCTTTGTTTGGATTTTAATTGGTTATCCCTAGCAGTTTGGCGAAGTTTTTGTAATTTGGTTGATATTTCTGTATTTAGTTCTCCGTATGTTTTCCGAATTTGTGGATTATAAAATTTATCAGGAATTCGAGCTTCCTGTCCGAAAACCAGTTCGTACGGTGTTAGTTGTGTGGATTTTTGAATATGTGTGTTATAGGAAAATGCGGCAAAATTTATAAATTCGTCCCAATCGTTTGTATCATTGTTGATATAACATTTTAAATAATCTTTTAAATTTAAATGAACTTTTTCTAATGAGCCGTTCGTTTGAGGGTGATAGGGACTAGTTATTTTGTGTTTTATGGAGAGCATTTTATTTATTTCTTTTATTGTGTTTGAAGTAAATTCTGATCCTTGATCCGTTAAAATATTTTGAGGGAAACCGAATTGTGTACAAAATTTCAGAAAATGAATAGCAACAAGTTCCGCGTTGTGTTCTGGGAGTGCATAGAATTGTACGAATTTAGTTAAATCATCTTGAAGAGATAAAATGAACCTATTTTGATTTACTGTTTCGGGTAAAGGACCGACAATATCCAGAGCTATTTGTTCACAAAAATGTTTGGAGGGACTGTTTATAACCATGGGACTTTTATTTGGTGAATAGTTAGTTTTGTTAATTTGGCAAGTTTCGCATCTATTTATATAATCATTTATTTTTTGTTTCATGTTGGGGAAATAATATTTTGTTTTTATAGCCTGATGGGTTCTTTCTACGCCTTGGTGGCCTGCTAGAATTGAATTATGATAATTTTGAATAATGTTTTGAATTTCATTTTCGTCTGTAATTTGCTGGATCATATTATTATAGATTTTATAATTGTAATTATTAAATAAATAATGTAGCATTTGATCGAAATTTGGAATATCAATGGGACAGATAGTAAACGTTTTAAAAGACCGCGTTTTATGATTTTCTAATAATACTTTTAATGTGAGGAGAATATCAAATACAGTTTCTTCGTCTGGTGTGTCTTGTTCGTACTCTTTTATGAAAATGAAAAATAGATTTTGTTTGTTATTTTTTATTTGGAATATGTTTTTAAGATGAGGATCTTGTAATGAATTTAGATGATCTTTCGCGAAGTGATAATTTGGTGAAGAAGGTAGAAGATCGCATGATAGTGGAATGACAAAATTTGATGCTGTTATAGTTGAATCTTTCGGAATATCAGGTATTTCGTTATTTTGGGAATTTTTATAGTTTTCGAATGATAATTTTTCAATTTGTAAAATGGGTCTTGAAAGCGCGTCCGCGTTTTTATTTAAAGTTCCTTTTTTATATTGAATTTCGTAGTCATATTCTAATAATTTTAAACGCCAACGGACGAGTCTGCTAGAGGGGTCTTTACAATTCATTAGCCAAGTTAGAGGTTTATGGTCTGTTACGATGAGAAATTTGTTACCGAATAGATAGGGTCTAAAGTGTTTTATTGATTCAACGATGGCTAATAATTCTTTTTCAGTTGTAGAGTAATTTTTTTCTGCGTTGTTTAATGTTTTAGAGTAATACGCGATTGGTAAGTCTTTTCCGATTTGTCCTTGAGATAGTACAGAACCGATTGCTGTGTTTGAAGCGTCTGTCGTTAAAATAAAAGGTTTTTTCAAAGTTTGGAAATTGTAGAATTGGCTGTGACGTTAGTGAATATTTTAGTTTCTGAAAAGAAGTTTCGCATTTTGCTGTCCAATTAAAGATAGTGTCCTTTTTTAGTAATTCCAGTCAATGGTTTAGCTGTTTCCGAAAATTGGGGAATAAATTTACGATAGTAGCCAACGAGTCCAAGAAATGATTTGATATCTTTGGTATTTTTAGGAGTTTTAATATTGACAATTGCTTCGATTTTATCAGGATTTGGAGTAATGCCTTTGTCTGAAATAATGTGACCTAGATATTGTGTTTCAGTTTTTATAAATTCACATTTGTCCGGTTGGAGTTTTAGATTGTGTACGCGTAATTTTTCAAATACTTCGGTTAGATTTTTGTTGTGGTCCTTTAAATTTTTTCCGAATACGATTATATCGTCGAGGTAAACGAATGAATTTGTTCCGCGAAGTACCGTGTTCATTAACCGTTGAAATGTTGCGGGAGCGTTTTTTAAACCGAAAGGCATTCTAATGAATTCGTAATGTCCGTGAGGTGTTGTGAATGCTGTTTTGGGAATGTCTTTTGAATCAACTAAAATTTGGTGGAAACCGGAGGCGAGATCCAAAGTAGTAAAATATTTTGCATCGCTTAATTTATCAAAAATGTCGTCAATGTTTGGAATGGGATACCGATCTGAAGTTGTTACGGAATTTAGATTTCTATAGTCAACGACTAATCTCCATTTTTGCTTTCCCGAAGCATCTAATTTTTTTGGGACTATCCAGACGGGAGATGACCACGGAGAGGTCGAATTTTGAATTATACCGTTTTCTAATAATTTACAGATTTGGGTTTTTACTTCTTCCGCGTGAATTTTGGGATAACGATAAAGTTTAGACGTAATGGGTGTTTCATTCGTTGTCGGTATTTGATGTTTAAGAGTGTTGGTATGAGTTAGTGTGTCATTGGGGAGATAAAATACGTCGTTAAATTTATGACATATGTCAAGTAGTAAGTCAGTTTTGTCTTGAGATAGATGTGTGGTTCTTATGTTTTCGTGTAAAATTTCAATTCTCGGAGGATTTCTAATGTGATTTATTGGTTCTTGTTCCATTTGAGTACCGAAAGTGCGCGTGTTTAACGGTTGTGAAAAATGAAAAGGAAATGATTCATTATGAATTTGAATAATCTTTGATTGATATCGGATGGAAAAATTTTCTGTAGTCATGATGTCGTTACCGATAATGCCATCGTAAGGGGAGCCTAAATTCTCTGGGTCAGTTACCTGAAAATTCGCGTTTAAAGTCATATTTCCGATTTTTAGATCTATTTTTGTTTCACCTTGGGTTGCGCGGGGAATTTTTGCTATACCGTTTATGAAAATTGCTTTTGTCGGATCGATTTTTACATAAATTTTCTTTAAAACGTGACTTTTTAGGACCGAAATTGTTGAACCGGAGTCAATTAAGAGTTTAAGTTTTTGTTCTGGACGGATTGAGTAACTGGAACGAAATTCTAACGCGATGTATTGGTTATCATCTATTGTGAAGATGCCTCTGTTATCGGGGATCTCTCTGACGGACGGGCATCTGTGTTCGTCAGATCGTGGGGGTTTAAATGGTTGATTTTAGGATTTTCCCGTTGTGAATCATTGTACATTTTTTTTTCGACATTCTGAAATTATATGTCCATTTCTTTTGCAGTAGTTACAAAATTTATTATAGTATTTATCATTAAAATTTCTATCATTATATTTGCTTTGGTGATTATAATTATTACTATACCTATTTTGATTAGTTTGGTATGTGTTTGGATATTGTTTGTAGGTGTTTTGATTCGGTTTATTTTGATGATGTGATAAATTTTTCCTACATTCTTTTGTATTGTGATTATTCATTTTACAATTTGAGCAATATTTTAATGATTTTTTATCTTTATTCATGTAGTTTAGTACTTTCTCTTCGTTTAATGCTATAGAAAAGGCCTCATTTAAAGTATTAATTTCGCGCGCTCTTAACATTTGAGATATTTCGGGACGGCAATGTAAAATAAACCTACGAAGAGCGGTTCTTTGAATAGAAGATTTTATACCGATGAGTTCGTTATTATCATTACTAGCATTAGTTTCTGCGCTGATGCAGTCATTTTTTATTTTTTCTAATCTTTTATAAAAGTCTAAAATAGTTTCACTAGGGTATTGCCTTACCGTTTCTAATTCTTCATGTAATTGAGTTAGATCTTTGATTTGCCCGTAATATCGTTTAAGATTTGATTTAAGTTCTTCCCAACTAGAAATTTCATTGATATTTAATTCATTTATAACGTTACTAGATAATTGACTTACGACATATAGGAAGAGTTGATCTATTTGATTTTGTTGGGCTAATAAGAATGCGCTATTACAGTTTGCAATGAATGTGCTTAGGTCTGTTCTGTTCCCATTATAGGGCTTAATGAATTTAAAAAGGAGAGATAGAGGAACATGGTTAGAGTTAAGAGTAGAGTTAGAATTACATTGAAAGGTTGGAGGAGGACTATTAGCGAGGAATTCGTTGGAAGATGGGGATTCAGTATTTAAAGGATGGTTTAGAGAGGAAGTCATCTTGATGAAAAAGAAAAAAAAAGGTCGGGTACTTACTCGGTGGGTTGACGCAGGATGCAGGAGTCCTTGCTTCTTGAAGTGTGATCACAACCAGCTGATGTCGAGACTCTCTTCAAAGTTGCGACAAGTCTACCAGACTTATGGAACTCAGGGAACCAGCTGATATCGAGACTGTCCCAAGAAGGGAATCTACCAGACTTACGGCAGAAACCTATCCCACTTCTGACACCAGTTTTAATGACGTGTCTACAAAGTGTAGGCACAACTGGGATCAAATGATTAATTTCTGACACCAGGGCAATAGATAAGGTCTATTCCGAACCTTTATTGAAATGTACAAAAGTACAGAGTCTCTAATTATTACAAAGCAATAATAAGAGTAACCCAGCACACAAGGTAAGTTAACCCTTAAAAGATGACAAAAAGGGGGAAAAAGCTAATAGAGTCTGACTGGAGGTGAAGGAGCAGAGCAGCTACAGGAGACAGAGAAAGAGTGAGAGAGGGAGGCCTCGGGCTTCGGGTATTTAAAGGGAGTAAAGGCGTAGGGCGGTGGCTGATGCAATGCAAGGAAGTATTCTTTGAATAGGAGGCTGGTAAACATGATAAGGAGGCGTGAGACGCCGGGCTAGCGCTGACTATGAAGGATAAGGATGCAGCTGCAGTACAGGAGCTAGTAAACAAGATTAGAAATTCGGAGAAGAGCTGCGTAAATAAGGATGGCGTGACTAGGATAATGCGATGTAATAAGGAATTAATAATAGTTAATAAAGGTTAATAAGGGTCTGGATACGACAACATATTTATTCAACCGTCTTCTTTTTAACATTTAGCGTGGACAAACGTGGAATAGGCTAGTATTCTACATCGAAAATAGCACCATATTAGTTGTATATTTTAGAATTAAGGCGAATGGTATAACATTTAATATTGACTATTAATAATCTAAATATTATGTTAGTGGAAAACAATTCAATTCCTCATAATTTCGTATTTTATATTGATCAAAGTAGTTCACACTGAGAATTGTATTTTACTCCCGCCTCGTGGAACATTTCAGGAATGTAAACAACTCAAGCTGAATTTCTTCGAAAAAAACGAAAAGAAAAGCGATTAAACAATAAACTGTAACGAAAATTGTTTCTGAGAAGTTTTGGAATAATAGACCAATCCAAAACTTTCAAAGAGAATCGAAGGATTCCTGGAAAACGGTTATAGCTTTGTAAATTCGACTGCGAAAAATCCAATTTACTGCTCGACTGTCAGCAGGAACCTATTGATAAATAAAGAAAGGGCTGAATGCTGTTACTGTACATTGAAACTTTCTGGAGCTTGAGATAAATGTATATAAAACGATAGAAGTGCGGATAAAATATTACAAACCCAGAAAAGATAAAAGAAAAATGATCTAAAGGAAATGATAGAGAAGTAGGTAGTTAAATAAATTATGTAAGTAAATATATACACAATTCCGATATATGAAGGGTTCAGTAGATAATTATAAGGGTTTAGTTGTTACATAATCCCTCCCTCCACTAAACCTTTCATGTATTAGTGATACAGTGATACCATAATTTTTCGGATACCGATAACAAAAAATCGAATCTGAACAATCAATAACGATAGTTTAGGTTAAATTATTTGTAAATAGCTATTGAAGGGTTTGGTGGATGAGAGGGCTATGTAACGAAACACAATCTTGAGTCATTTATGTTAAACGTTATTTTTGTTTTTTACAATATTAAATTTTTCATTAGCAAGAAAATGCAGTACAGGCCCTCTTTGCACCTGAGTACCAATTGACTTTTTAGAAATTTTAGCGTACCAACAGACCTGAATATTTTAATAAACGTATAATATTTACTTTTCTAAAAGTGTTCAAAGGCTTTTTGAATTAAATTCCTTAGAAAACTTCATATTTAATGGTTAGGTATTTGTTTATTCATGACATGCTTATAATAAAGGAGAAATAAAAAGATTTTTTTTTTTTTTATTACATTCCGCATCTACTCACATGAGTCATTAGCGGCTCAATATACATATTAGATTTTGTCGAACAGTTTACAAAATTTTAGAAATTCAAAAATGTTTTTGATTTTTTCCTCTGTGTCTTCCAGTGCTTTATCTATTTCTGAGGGTATATTGTACTTTGTTCTGGCGTCAGAGTATAGTGTACATGTTGTTACAATGTGTTTCACTGTCAGTGTTGTCATGCATGTTGTACAAATCGGTGGTTCTAGGCTTCTCATCAGGTAACCGTGGGTGAAAGCTGAATGTCCTATTCTTAGTCTCGTCAAGATTATTTCCTCTATTCTTGATTTTCTACAAGATGTTGTCCAGGGTCGTGTGTCTTGTTTAATTTCTTGAAGTTTGCTGCGTATTTGGTTCCATTTTGTTTTCCAGTGATTGAGCAATTTTTTTCTACAGGATGTTTTTAAGTCAGAAGTTGTTGTAATGTCTGTAATAATGGTTCCTGTTTGGTTCAGTCTCGCAAGATTTGCTGCACTGTCTGTAGCCTCATTTCCGGAGATGCCACAATGTGAGGGTACCCACATTAGCACAGTCCCTCCACCCATCGACTCGTGCATCTCCCACAGGCAGTTATTAATCTTTCGTATTAGGGCATTTTCAGAATTGTCTTCAGCTATTGCCAATATTGAACTAAGAGAGTCTGTTACCAAAAGAGCATGTTTTGTATTTGTAGATTGTATTAATAGAAGACCTTGGTAGATTGCAAATAGTTCTCCTGTAAAAACACTATTTAGTGACGGTAGGTTAAATTTTAGTACGCTATTGTTAAAAACCACTGCACAACCGACTTCTCCATCAGTTTTCGATGCATCAGTAAAAATTGTTTCGTGGTTTGGATACTTTTGCCTTAATTCTGCAAAAAGTCTCTTTTTAATGATGGGGTTGTCGTCTTCAATCTTTTCCTTGAGGGATGTGTCAACCTTGATGTAAGTATTGTCCCATCGAAAAAACAATGGATCATCTATAGTTAGTACTGTATTCGGTTTTATGTCTAAAAGTTGGAGGAGATTTTGGGTTCTACTTGCAATGCCCACCAGATTGTTTCCTAGGTTACTATTAAGGTTATGAAAAATGTTATGATTTGGATGATCTGGTTTGGAAATCAGAGTTGAGTAGTAAGATAGTGTAAGGTAGGATCTTCTTAAAGTTAGGCTCGGTTCTCCGCATTCTACATATAGGCTTTCAACTGGTGAAGATCTGAACGCACCAGTGCATATTCTGATTGCTGTGTTATGGATTGTATCGATTATTTTGAGAGTTGTTTCTGAAGCGGAATTATATACTATACTACCATAGTCTATCTTGCTTCTAATTAGAGTTCGATAGAGAATTAGGAGTGTTTTTCTATCGGCTCCCCAACTCATTCCTGATACAACTTTAAGAATGTTTAATAGTTTTAGGCAATCCGTTCTTAGCCTTTGTAAATGGACAGTCCACCTCAAGCGTTTGTCTACCCACATCCCGAGAAATCGTATATTTTCTACAAATGTTAAGTTATTTCCATTAAAAACCAGTGTTGGATTTTCAGAGCACATTCTTTTCCTGCAGAAATGGATACATTTAGTCTTGGAGGTAGAGAAAGTAAAGCCCGTGGTAGAAGCCCACAGTTCTAGTCTATTTAAGATATTTTGTGCTTTCCATTGTATAAATTTAGTGGATTTGCTTTTTATTAAAATTGTGAAATCGTCGGCAAATAGCATGCAAGTTGCTGGCTCTTCAACCGACTTTATAATATCATTGATTGCTATTAGAAACATAGTAACACTCAATACAGACCCCTGAGGAATTCCGTTTTCTTGATTAAACGTTTTGGATAGCGTATCTCCAATTTTAACTTGAAAAACTCTTCCATCTAAAAACTTTTCAATATATCTGATCATTCTTCCTTTCAATCCCCAATCCAAAATCTTGCTATTATAAGTCTTCTCCATACCCTGTCGTAGGCTTTTTCTATATCGAAGAATATAGCTATTAAATGTTCTTTTGCTTTAATAGTGTCATGGATGAGGGTGTCTAGTTTGATTAAATGATCTACAGCCGAACGGTTTTTTTACAAATCCACATTGTTCGTCAGCGATAACATGTTTTTTCTTTAGGGTGTCGGTCAATCTTTCATTAACCATCTTTTCCATAATTTTAGATGTACAACATGTCAGGGATATAGGACGAAACCTATCAGGAGTGAGAGTATCTTTAGATTTAGTATATTAGAGTAAAACGTATATCAACCCTCTATCAACAAATAAAAAGATTAAAATGGTATTAATTTACATTTTTATTTATTACCCATAGGTCTAAAAACATACAAATAAAAAATTAGTACAAACTTAGTAAAAAAAAAAATCATCACATACTTGTATAGTCTTTAGTGCGAAACTTGTTGTTGTTTGCCTGTGATTAAAATATCAACTTAAGAAGTAATGGAACTTATCTTCACTTTTATGTCCTCTTCAACACTTATTCTGCTTCTATGTTTATGTTTTATGTACAAGAGGTCAGAAAATCCACTCTCACACAAGTAGCTCGTAACAAATGGCATCAAAAATAGCAGAGATCATAGGGTACTCGGTTTTACATCCGATCCAGAAGTTAATTAAAGATTTCTCTTTAAAATAATCTTTCACGGAACTATCTTCTGTAAGATCGATAACACTTTCTTTTAGTTCCAATTCATTTGGTGAGGTTCCAGAAAAAGGATTTCTGATCCAGTCCACTTTTGAATAATCTTTCAAAAAATACTTTTTAAAGCTTTTTGAAGCACTTTCAAGTGAACAATAATACCTGCAACCACATCTGGCATTGGAGATATTTCATTTTCTTCAAAAAATAATGATAAAGTGGAAAATGCAGATAAATTCTCCTCCTTTATTTGTGAACAAAATAGGACCAACTTTCTTTTGAAAGAGTTAATTTTGTCAGAGGATGTGAAGGCTGTTGTGTTGGTCCCTGAAGTCCCAAGTTCAGTTTGTTGAGTTTGTCAAAAATGTCGGCTAGATAAGCCAATCGCGACAACCATTCTTCATCAGCAAACAATTGTATCATGTCATGATTTTTTTCACTCAGAAACATAAAAACTTCTGATCTCAGTTAAAACAGACGGTTTAAAATTTTCCCCCGAGATAACCACCTCACTTCTGAATGCAGGAGTAAAGACTTGCCACCCATTTCTTCATACATCAAGGAGAATAATCTTGTGTTTGGAGCCCTACCCTTTATGAAATTAGTAACTTTCACAGCATCTGATAAAACGAAGTTAAGATTTTCCGGCATACCTTTAGCAGCTAATGCTTCTCGATGGATGACACAAATGCGTAATTTTGCATTCAGAAGCAACTCCTTTATTTTTGCTGCTAGCCCTGTCAATCTACCTGACATAGCTTTTGTCCCATCTGTACACAAGTCAATACACTTAGACCAATGAATGCCTACTTTGAGTACATATTCATCAATACCTTAAAAATGAGTTCCGCTGTGGTATTTGATTCAAGTGGTTTGCAGAACAAAAACTCTTTTATCACCTCTTCTTTATAATCAAATCGCACGAAAACAAGTAGCTGCGCCATGTTTGTAACATTGGTGCTTTCGTCAACTTGAAGTGCAAAATAAGTGCATTCTTGGAGTTTCAAAGCCTGTTGTTCTTCAATATTATTAGACATATCGACAATTCGTCTTTACTGTGTTATTTGACAATGGTATTTTTTTGGCTGCCTTTTCTCCTAACACGGCTTGGACCATATCCACAGCGGCCGGCAGTAAAAGCGTCTCACCGATTGTGTGAGGCTTTCCATCTTTTGCAATTCTTAAACTAGCAAGGTATGACGCCTTTAACAAGTTAATATTGGTATTGACAAACTTTGCTAAACATTGGGTTTCTTCCTTAAAATAATCATATTTTCTTTTAAAAAATTCAATGGGCTTACTAATCAAATCAGGGTCCTTAGTATTTTGGTGTCGCATCAGTAAAGAAGGTTTCATGCTTTGGTTTGAAAGTGTTTCAAGACGTACGCTAAGGTTTTGATAGCAACTGCAGTTGTTTGTAGGAAATTATGATTTGGTAAAGGTATTAAATAATGGGAGATGGAATCATGGATGATGACGGCTGTGCCAGCATGAGATCTTCCGTCCGGATTATCCGTCCGATAGGTTTCGTATAGTGCTATTTTGAATGTTCTGTTACTAGTTAGTCAAGTTTCTGTAATTAGGGCTATATCAATATTACTGTCGTGTAGTAGTGCTGTCAATTCGTTAGTATGATTCCGAATACCATTCGCATTCCAGAGGAGAATGGATGGGGAAGGTTTCATTTAGGGATTTCTTTGGGTGGGGATGATAATGTTGGATAATGCACTGGTTAGGAGTGATATGAGAGGTGTGATCATGGATTTGAATTCCGAGAGGAAAGGGTTTAGTATTGATGAGATATCAGTAGCATTGGGAGGAGGCGGAATATAAGGAACTGTGGGTGTGTTGTTTTTAATGGGCTGGATTATAGGATTTTCAGGGGGTTGGGTTTGAGGCTGAGGGATTTGGTTATGGTTTGGATGTTGGGGTTCGTGATAAATGTTTTGAGGCTGGGGTTGTGGCATGGCCCCTGTTCCAGTAGGTAGCTCTCTGCCACCCATCATACTAGCATAGGAGATGGCTCCATTTACTGGTCTAGATGGCTGTCTTCTTGCTTGCCTCACTTCTTCATTCCTTCCTTGAGCTGGTTTGAAGCGAGCCTTGAGCTTCTTATAGGTTTCACACCCTTTATAGTTCGCCGGATGGCCCTGGTGGCATAGAGCGCATACAGCTGGATTATCCCGAGGCTTGTTGCAATCTTCGGTTTTGTGTGGATCGCCGCACCTCACACATCTAGGCGTATGATGACAATAGCGCTTAGTGTGTCCATACGCTTAACATTTGTGACATTGAACATTATCCATTTTTGGATACGGTTTCTTTATAATCACATTTGTATTATAGAGCCGCTTTATATCATTAATGTTTTCTACTCCTGGAGTTGCCTCGAGGTCAACAAAAAATAATGGCAAGAGTATTTTGTTACCCGTTCCAGGATTCATTTTGTTATCCTTGACCACATTTATAATTTGGCGAACTTTAAAGCCAATAGAAGTAAGCTCTTCTTCTATAATGTCTGCTGGAGTAAATGTGGTGGAGGCGCCGAATTGATTGAGCTGATAAGTGTGGAAATCAGCTTTGGTATCGCTTAAGTATTTGACTATTGCACGGTAGGCCTCACGTGTATCGGGTTGTAATTTGGTCTCATTTGTTCTATTTACACATGAGTAGGCTCCTGGGCCTATAATTTTGTTTATTTGATCACTAAAGAGTTGGATGCTTCTCATATTTCTGATGTAGATTGGTGGGGAGCGTGGTATATTTTTGCTAACTGCTGTTTCCATTTCTTAAGTTTCAGAGTTTTTAAGAGGTTCGAACGGGTTTGGAGTAAAAAAGGGGAATTCATCTTCAACTGTTTGAGAAGGTCCAGGCTGTGGTTCTTGATTGTTGTTAGGTGTTGAAGGGGGCGTGGCCCTCTTTTGTTTTCTCGAACTGGGTTTTGTCAGACTAGGTTTGGACTCTAGGGACCGACTTCTTCTGTTTTTACTTGACATTACCATGTGGTAATGCCTCATACTGGCATTTCAGGAGGAGTAAATAAAAAAAAATAATTAAAAAAAAAAATTAAAAGAATAATACGTTCCGCGTCTTATAAACTTGACCCTAAATTCAGTGAAGAGACGCTACAGTCCCTACGACTGTCAGGTACGACTGAAGACCGCAGGCAGAGTTAGGGGCCGTGCTTATCACTGCTCCAGCTGGCCGTTAATATATGTTCGTAGGTTAGTAATAACAAGTCCGATGCTTCGTCCTTATTTTCCACTGTTGATTCACAACAATTCACACTGTAAAATGCTGTAAATCACAATAAAAAAAGTGATAAATGAAGGAGACGATACGTAAGCTACATTAACTATCTAGCCCAGGCGCAGAACTGATAGAACTTATAATCCAAAATTTTTGAATGACTATCAAATTAAGATTCATCTCTTGTTTGAACTGAGAGGCATTAATTTACTTAATGGGAATAAGAAAATATCGGAAGGAGATGCGCTGGCTCAGTGGGTAACCACTAGCTCTCCGACCTGTATTCATGTTTCGGCTATAGACGGGCAATTTATTTTCTGTTATTTCGGTCGTGCCTCAACTCGGGTTCGGAGAGCTCCCTATGGCACACCCAGGCTCTATGAAGTTGGTATCTTAAAGTTAGACGGAAACTGGCGGTCGAGTGTTATTTCGGTCAGATGTCCTTTGACAATATTTGGCATAGCAACACTCAGAATCGGGCAAAATTTACTCATAGCTAAAATTTATAACTATTTAATAACTAATTTCCTAGGATAAATCACCGAATTTAATAATGAATGAATCTTTCAGTCAAATAATCATTAGTTCACTAAAAAATCACTGAAAGTTTTAATCATTATTAAATTAGGCGATTAATTCCAGGAAATTAGTAGTCAAATAGCTATGATTAAATTCTGCCCGACTCTAGTAACAGTACATCCTAACCGAATTATTGTACGTAAGACCTCTCGTGGGTTTATTATTATTATTATTTATTTTAATGAGAAAAAAAAACGTTAGTCTTCTTAAGACAAAATTAATTTGTTGTTTTTATTAAGGAGAATAATCATTATAGGATAATAACATAAATAGGTATCAAATACTGGCACAATTATACAATAATAACACAATTAAATTCTGAAATTATCATACGGTGTGCTATTATCAGCGGCAACAATCGACTTTCGATTCTCAATACCGATACTTACGTGATTTATAAAGACTGGTCCATACTCAACGTCTTATCCATGGTTGTACCAGCGTTGTAAAATGGCGCAAATAGAAAGGTGTTGGTTGCACCTTCTCTACATGACTGTTGCTGGATCAGCACGTTAGAATCTTACGATGAGCTTACAAGTATAAGATTTATATTCTGTCACTTAAGGTTTTTGATTTCATTCGGCGAAAACTTGGAAAGCTTCTGCATAATTTATTTCTTTTAAAGAACTTTTACCAAACTGCTGAAGATCAAACAAATTTAAATATTATATATATATATATATATATATATATATATATATATATATATATATATAGGGTAAATCATTAGTAATGGTCACCATTAAGAAAATACCCAAGTGTTTTTTCTTATAATGTTTTTAATAATACTGGGATAAAAAAAATTAATTGCTTATCTCATTCAAAAAACGATTATTTAGAACACCCTTTTTGAAAATTTGAATTATCTGTCAAAGCAAATATTTTATTCTATTTTTTGTAGATATAATTTTGAAGCTATCATTTATGGGAAATTTTAATGGATTTGACGAGTTATGGTCACCTCAAATATCAGTTATGGGCACTGATGTTTTGAGAGTGATTTGTACATTTAGATTTTAATTTTTCAATCTATGGGTAAACTGAAATTATTGGAGATTCTAGGAGCATAAAAGAAGTTCAAACAAAATATTTATAAATAAAAATATTTATTCTTTTAATGTCAAATAAAACGTGTAACGTAAAGTATTGTAAAGCAAATAATTAATTAACGTTAAATAATAGTCATATTTATTATAATCAGCAAATATAATCTTCAGAATCGCCAACTTCATCCTCATTATCGATACATAAACAGAAAGGGCAAACAAATTCGTCACTATCTTCTTCATCCGGTAAATTTGCTCCGAATGATTTTGGTAAACATTTGTGGTGGTAAATACAGTGCATTTGTACCCATCCTGTTTGACATTTGAGCCGCATTGAAAACAAAGCCCAACTGCTGATGATTTATATATATATATTACTATTGTTACACAAATCAGTTAACTTACTTGAAGCTGATTTTTTTTTTAACTTTTCAGTCTTTTTCTAGATACGCATTTTTCGTCTGTCTTCTTTTTCGATAGCTTCTTTCCTTTCTTTTCATTGTAAAAACGTTTCCAATGGCTTGAAGAAACAACAAATGGCCATCGCTCAACATTTCTTTTTCCTTTCCTTTTAGGTGATTCTGGCCAAAACAAAGGTTTAGCTAACCCAGATCCCTTATTTAATGCGCCTGGGAATAAATTTCTACGAACACCTGATGTTGATGGTACTGCAGAAATGTAATCGGGATTTGAACTATCAAGAAGCGAAGTTAAAGGAACTGACTAATGTAATATATTATCAAAATTGGATTCATCTGGACCAACTGCCCTGGAAATGTTGTCTGCTAGTTCTGGAGGGAGTTTACTCCCCTCTTCAAAAAAACTATGTATGTTTTTTAGGAAAGTTTCTGCTTCATTTAAAAAATTATTTTGCTTAATTTTTTGAAGTATACTAACTCCGGCCATCCCTTCAAATTTATTTTTACTCAGAAACTTTTCTGAATCACTTGGTGTGGAGTCACCTACAACAAAATCCATCGTTTTAATATTGTTAGGTTCGGGCTGAGCACTTGTGAGAAATCTTTCGTAATTTATTGAATCTGGATTCCACGGATACGAGTATATGCCCGTGGCTTTAAATCCGTTAATTATTACATCTGGATTAATTTTTTTTAGTACCGTTAGCAAAAGTGGTGCAAAATCTTTTTTGGTTAGCTATTTACCCAGATTAGAAATTTTCCATTCGTTAACTGAAGATTTCCAAAATTCTTTTAACGGCTTAAATACCGAAACATCTGCTGGTTGCAGTAATCTTGTTGCATTTGGGTACAGAGAAATCAAGATAATTCCAATTTCTGTGCATAATTCACATAAGTTGGCGGGTCAAATGGCTCTTGTGGCCATCGACAAATAAAATAACCGGTCGTTGAATGTTATTTTTCTGCAAAAATGGGCCAAAAATATTTGCGATGTATTCATAGAATACTTCTGCTCGCATCCATCCCGTCTCACTACGCCCTATGCCCCAATCACTGGGAACTGACTGCACAATTTCTGAAGGAATACGTTTATAGAGAAATATTAACATAGGGAGGACCTTTATGCCAGATGCTGAAAAGGTAAACATAGCAGTAATGGACGACTTAGATTGGCCTGTGTCTATTTCGAGGACATTATGGCATCCCTTTTTAGCCAAAACTGGGGCTGAGTTCTTTGGGCAAAGCAAAAAGCCGCTTTCATCTTCATTGAATATTCTTGATGGCTCTGAAAGAACATCAATATCTACATTGTCCTCCTCTAAGATATTTGTTACGTGTGAAAACCACCCTTTGATATCTTTTTCCGACACACATGCACTGGCATTGGTAACGGATTCGGATGCACGGAGCAATAAAATTGGGTGGCGTTTTAAAAACCTCCTGTACCACACATCTTTAGGTAAGTCATTTTTAAATACGCCAGATCGATCATTTAAAACCATCATTTCTTTAACATATAGTAAAAGATCAATTTTTCTTCGGGGGAAACCTTTTCTCGCACATTCAAGTACCCATTCTTCTAAAAGATTTTCCTCGTCCTCTGTTAACAACTGCAACGGGCCACATTTTGTTTTTCCAATCCCTTTTAATCTGCGAGTGAGTGTCATTCTTGGAATCCCATACCTATATAATAAGAAAAGTAATAATAGAAATACCAATTTAATAGGTACATTAAATGAGCAAATAACTTCGATAAGTTTGAAAGATGAAACATCTTTTCCTTTGATGCTGGCCGATAGGACAGATGTTTTTCCCTCTCTTATTTGTTTTATTGCTTGAAGAATGTCTTCTTCAGTATATTTATTAGTTTTTTTCGGCATCCTGGACCTTCTCAAAAATATATAATTCTAGTTCATTAAAAATTACATTGAATGTGTAAGATGTGCCCATTATGCATTTTCATTGCCTAATATTAGTCATGGGCACATTTTTCTAGTAATGGTCAACTATGACCATAACTAGTAGCACTGATCGTAAATAATTAATTTTAGCATATTTGAAATCAGAACGAAATTTAGAGTCTAATGGTGGTATTTTCACTGAAAAATTTGAAATCCAGTTATGGGCACACCAGTGACCATAACTGAATTTTACAATCAAATGAATCCAGTTATGGGCACATCTATTTTTTAAATTAAAAAATGGGTTATTTTAATAGTTATTGTAACTAAAAACATCACAATTTAATAAAGAATCAGCACATACCTTTAATTCCAGGATTAAACTGTCCAAATACTCAGAAGATCCTTAAGAAGTCCAGGTTTCCAAACGGTCTCGCTTAACAAAAAGGCAACTCGGCCGTAGCTAGTTTGGGACTGCGTCATATTTCATTTTATCAAGAGGAGAGGGTTTCGCGGAAACTTATAACAAGTCGAGGCTTATTGTTGAATTTCATTGTTAACAATTCATGGAAAAAAGTTGACTCATAGGACTTATAGAATTCTTATTTTTTAGATTAAAAATAAACATTTCCCATAACTAGTGAGCTGACCATGACTAGTGATTTACACTATATATATGTCTATATATATATATATATATATATATATATATATATATATTTTTTTTTTTTTTTTATTTATTTTTTTTTTTTTCAAAAAGAATATATTTAAAGAAGGATTGTAACATTTTCAAATTGAAAGAAGATTCAAATTAACAACTGATAACATTTTGTCCAGTGACAGACTTAAATTTAACTTCTCTAAGCTATTGTTAATTCAACAAAGTTCGGATTAAATATTGATAGGTAATGAAATTATATCAGAATATCTCTGTTAGCTAGCAGCAATCAGCTGGGGTATAATTGCATCTAAGTTTCAATATGAGTTCTTGTTTATAGTTTCCTTAGTTCGTCTAAGTTATGTCTTTGTTATTGTCATATAACTGTTAGAAATCTAGTGGGATGTCGTGAACCTAATTTACTATAGAATGGGTACACGATCTTTTATGAGCTCACATAAAGAAGAAGCAATAAGGTGTGATTGCTTTTCAGTATATTTCTACCAGACCTGCATTGAACATGCATATTATTATTCTCATTAAAAATATAATTTCACTCAACGGCCTTCCTACATAAATAAATAAAAAATAAAATAAATTTATTAGTATTGGCATGAACATACTCAGAGATAAATTTATGGATTATCAATTAATACTTGGCAATTATTTAAAATTATATAAAATTTACAGTTTTATAATATTTTAGTTTTAGTAATATCAGAGGATAAAGCCTGAAATATAAAAAAAAAAATCATTAATTATGACACGCCATTTACCTTACATGTTTACATGTTAAGGATTTTATAGTATTACGACCAGATTAATAAAATAATTGATTTTTTTTTTCTTGGACAGAACATCAAATTAGTTAATAGATGAATAAAAGGAAAATATAATTGAAAAAGCTTAAGAAAATTAATAAAACTTGCCAAAAATATTAGTTTTCACTTACGGATATAACTTTTAATATACTTATACATTATATAATATACAATACAATACAATATCCGGCTCAACAACTCGTCACCGAGCCTGGGCCGCCTCAAGTAGCCTCCGCCAGTTGGCTCTATCCTGTGCAGCAGTCCTCCAGTCCCGCACGCCGAGAAGAGTCCTAGCGTCCTCTGTCACACCATCCATCCATCTTACATTCGGCCGTCCCACTCTCCTTGTTCCAAAGATCTCTTCTGTGGCCACCTTCTTTGGAATCTCGCCATCATCCATTCTGGCTAGTTGGCCAGCCCATCGAAGTCTTCCCAATTTTATGATTTTGGAGATCTCGTTATCATCAAAGAGCTCGTATAATTCCACATTCTTTCGTCTCCTCCACGTCTCGCCTACTTTGATGGGACCACATATCCTCCTCAGCATCATCCTTTCGAACACCAAGAGCCGTTTTTCATCCGCCTTCTTAATAGCCCATGCCTCCGAGCCATAAATTAGTACTGGGCGGACTATTGTTTTGTATAGCTTGATTTTTGTCTTTCTTGACAGATATCGGCTCCTGAAGTTTCTTGATAAGCTGTAGTAGCACCTGTTAGCGGTTATTATCCTACGCTTGATTTCTTGGGTAATATCGTTTTGGTAGTTTATTTCGCTTCCCAAGTATATAAAGTTGTTAACCACCTGGAATCTATACTGTCCAACCTCAAAGTACGCTTCATGGTTTCCTAGCCCTCCAACCTGCATATACTTAGTTTTTTGCTGGTTTACTTTTAATCCAAACCTTCTTGTAGCCTCCTCGAGGGCAAGGAATGCTTCCCTTAAAGCTCGTTTGGATCTGACCATTATGTCAATGTCATCAGCATAACCCACAGCTGCACAAGTCTATTGAACAGGGTCCCACCAACCTGGATACCCCACTTCCTGACAGCCCCTTCTGCGGCTAGGTTGAAGAGCAGGCATGCAAGTGCATCTCCCTGCCTCACTCCATTATTTGTGTAGAATTCCTCTGAGACGTCGGCTCCAATACGTACAACACACTTTGAGTTCTTCATGGTCATTTTCACCATGCGCGTCAGCTTTTTAGGTATTCCCATTTCCTCAAGGGTCTGGTAGAGCTCCTTCCGGTCCACACTGTCGTAAGCTGCCTTGAAGTCCACAAAGAGGTGGTGAGTCACGATCCGGTGTTCCTAGCACCTTTCAAGTGTCATTCTTAATGAGAAGAGCTGGTCAATCGTAGATCTACCTCTTCTAAATCCTGCCTGATAATTCCCTAGTTGTCTTTCAGCAAACGATGGCAGTCGTTCAAAGAGGATACTTGAGAGAATCTTGTATGCGCATGACAGGAGTGCGATTCCTCGATAGTTTTCACAGTCGGACTGATCTCCCTTCTTATGTATAGGGTATATTACGGTTTTCGCCCAGTCCTCTGGCATCCGTTCCTGCTCCCAAATCGTCACCATCATGTTGTGGAGTTCCTTCCTTAGCTCATCCCCGCTGTATTTTAAGAGTTCTGGCTGGATCCCATCAATCCCAGGTGCTTTGTTGTTCCTTAGCTTCCTGAAGGCTTCCTCTATCTCATCCTCGTCGGGGGGCTCAGCGTCGTCAGTGAGAGCTTGTTCCTCTTCTTCGGGGCTTGCATCTGCACCGTCTGCTCTGTTAAGTGCCTCTCTGAAGTGCCGTCTCCACCTTCTGAGTACATCTTCTGTTTCTGTGACATTATATAATATACTAATTTTATATTTTTGCGATGAAAAACAGCCTTAGGTTGTTTGAATGAAGAGACATATATGGCTCTGTCTGTAACTCTAACTGCCATACGTGGAGAATCCGGACCAACGATGAACTGTACTCCTTATATCAGAAAACCAATGTGATATCGTTTATTAAATTACGTCACATAGAATGTCTTGGCCATGTAATAATAAGAGCAAAAGATTGGAAGAAAATGTATTTGACAAATGAAGAGTAGGCTGGCCAAGAAAATGAGGTGGCTGCAGGAACTGGAGGAATATCTGAGGGTTTAGGAGTCAAGAGATGAAGAATTGTAGCAAAGGATAGAGATGTGAGGAACAGCATTGTGAAGGAAGCCAAGACCCGTCCTGGGTTCTAGAGCTGAGCTGAGTAAAGTAAGCAAAGCACGTACTTATAAAATATACATTTATTAATAATAGAAAAAGAGATATTTTTGATGCTTGGAATTTTTAAAGTGTTTTTGGTCTTATGATTTAATTATGGGCTCAGGCTATGGAACATGCTTGTATATGCTTCATGGTAATTTTTAACGCAGACAAAGCTACATTCCATTTAATATAAATCTGTACATCGGATGTACAGAACACTATGTCACAATTCGGTAACTTTACATGAGAGCAATTTAAAAAAAAAACATTTCATTTCCTGAACTGTTTATTATACTTATTTGTATGAAATAAATCTTGACTTTCTATCCAGGCTAGAATAGGTTGGTAACCCGTCCTTCTTGCCCTAATTTGAGTACACAAGGCTGTTAAGCCCTCCCCCAAAAAATAAATAAATAAAAAAATTTTCAGTTATTTTGCTTGTGTTACTTTTTGTTTCTTCAGTAGAGTAATAAGAAGAGTTTTCAGTTGTTATATTACTTGTTGTTCATAAAGCAGGATAAATGTCAGTGTTATATTTTATGCTTAATTATCTGAGATTTTAAAATCTGTCGAGCGAAATAAGTAAATCTAATATTTTAATGATTTTTTTTTTTTTTATTTTCAACAGTCGCATTCCCATGTTTTTTTTTTTTTTTTTTTTTGCATTGCTTTTATGACTACATTGGGTGTAAAAATATTTTTTGTTAAAGAAGTCATTATGCAGTCCTTTCCTGAATAATGGCGGGTGAGGAATTAAAAAAAAAACCTGTATTCCTTTTATGAATGATCTTTGTGTCAACAGTCGATTTTCTATGCTTTATTAAAAAAAAATGTCTTTACTTGTATATGACTAAGCAGAAAGGACAAGAACTTGAAGGGAACATATGCCAACTCACTCTCTATCCCGACCTTGTTCCTATAATTAGTATAATTAATCATTGATTCGTTCGTTCCGAATAAATCCTAATCTAAGTAAAGTTCCTAAAAGATATAGAAATGTTTTCAGTGAAAAATATATTTTAAACAGATAAAGAATTGTTGACTAAAATATGAATGTAGACAGAGAAAAGGTACTGTATATAGAAATTGGATTTAATACGGTGAGACATGGTTACTATAAAAGCATTCAATATATTATTCACCTCATATTTCCAATATTTTTTCTTATTTAATTTATATAATTTTTTGTTAAAATAATAGGATATAGTTTGATAGAAACACAGTATTTTTTATCAGTATATTGATATTTACATAAATTTATTTAATTAATTAAAAATATGCTACTGATCCGTGTAGGACAAATCCGCTACCTAGGATTCCATCTGGACAAACGTCTTATTTGGAATACTCATAAATACTAAAACGACAAACGACATGCAGGTTCGTCGTTATAGACTTTTCCAACCTTTACTACACATACGTTCTAAGTTTCCAGTTAATTACAAAAGACAGATTTACACCTCTGTAATCAGACCTATTTGAATTCACGGAGTTGGCCTTTGGTGGTCCAATAAACCTTATAATTATTCTCGTATCCTATCCTTACATACCTAAATTCTTTGTAAAATCCTCATTGCTTCTTACTAAGTCGCAAATAAAATTATCCTATACTAGTCCCATATGTTTTTGAATTGGTCGAGTCCAGATACCTATACTTCCATGAATAGGTTTCATCCCCAATCGAATTCAATAGTTTCTCAACTTTCTTATCACTCGATTCTTGATAACCCTCCGAAGTATCTTAAAAGAAGATGGTCTAGGGACCTTGTAATGAAGAACTTTTATTGAAATGCTATAAATGGGTAGTTTCTTTTACAAGTTATTGACATATTATTGTAGTCAATTTTCCACAAATTTACTTGATTTATTAATAAATATTATAATACAATAATAGACAGTAGTAAATAAGAATGTATATAATAGTATATATATTAAATATAGGAACATAATAAGTATAATAATAATAAAATTATATAATGTCAAGAGGAAAAACAATTCGACACTAAATTACCGCCGTAAAACCAACAATTCCCTACGCAAGTAAAACACTAACCCTTAAAGGAATAAACAACTTCAGGAAATCAAAAAAAGAAGAGGGTATGATCATCAGGAAAGTTCTAGGAGGAAGACATACCCAGGACGGTTACAGTTTATAAACAATTAAAACTACGGAAAATTATTCAAACATTGAAATTGATATTAAGAAAAGGAGAATGAAATTCTTCGGTCATCTCAGCCGACTACCAGAAAATCAACTGACGAAAAAAATAATAGATTATGTAACTTCACTTCAGAATTCCACACCATGGCTAGATGAAATTCGAAAAGACCTCAAAAATACAATCATAAGACCAGCAGACATTTTAGAAAGAAACATCTTTAGACGCAAAGTAGACAAATGGGAAGTTGTACCAGAGCAACCAAAACAAAAACAGTACAGACCAAAGTGGTCAGCAGAGCGTAAACAAGCCTTTTCTGAAAGAATGGAGGCCTACTGGAAGAATAGGAAGAACCCAAAGAAAAATCGATTGAGTTAATTGCTTAAAGTCTTTCATTTCTGAGGAGAATTCGCAGGGGAAAAAAATTATATACTATATACATATACCTAAGAAAATGGGAAAAGTATGTAACACCATAATGAGGAGCTAACCAGAAAACATAACTTCCCTTTAGGGCTGTTATTTTAAGAAACCAGTATTTTATGGCTTCTTCATTTTATTTTTAAAATGTTTAATAATATATGCTTTTTATTTTACTCTTATTATTATTTTTTTTTTAATTCATGCGTGGATGAAAATTCATATTTCTCATTTTAGTATTTCACACTACCTTGGATTGTAACTGGAAATATTAACCCACGCTAACATAATTTAACATAGGTTCAACATAGGTTCAATTTATTAAATATTGCTGAATTTAGAAGGTTAGATATTTTTAAAATTGTTTTTGTAAGCTATTGCTATTCACTGAGTGATGTTTAGTATTCTGAGCCTTTATACTGAATATAGTGTCTCTCAGAATTATACTATTACCGAAAACCTGGATCGTTAAAATCGCATAGCTTTTCTGAATTCAGAGTCATTCAAGTAACTACACCCTGTGTTGGTATTCTCTTATTTAAACAACTGTCTTTTTTTAATTATAAAGGTATCATAGCCTCGATCTACACTAATTGCTTTATCAATCGTTAAAATATCTGGTCAATTAGTAACTATTAATGACCAACAATGATAAGATGATTCCGGAAAATCTTTTAATGGTCTGGTTAATTGGAAACAGATTGTATTTGCGGTGAGTTGATTGCTTGCCATTGATTCCATCATGTCCTTGCTGAGGCTTTTCAAGTACTAAATCCCTTCTTAAATACATTTTTTTTTAGTAAGTTCTTGTTATTTTGACCTGCACTTATGCCACAGGAAAGAAATCTGTATTTTCGAGCAGATGTTGCCATCTTTTTAACGATAGCAATATCAGTTTCCACTTCAATGTCTTCAACTAGAGAATGTTAGCATCTTCCGTCGGTTATGATTGATAACTTGCTATATCGCTTATCTAGTGGAGGAATTGTAAAAAATTAAATTTTACACTAGTAGCGAGAAATTTCAGTTTCTAAATACTTTCGTTGTATTTATCTATCGAACTCCGATTCAAGCTTAGAAAATCATAAATTTCCAAATCAGAGATATTGTATTGGTTTTAAATTTTACTATTTTTTGAATCGAATGATTAACTCAATTTTAACGGATTGAAGTATATTTGCAAGTCATTAATTTCTCATCTAATTGATGTGCATACCTTTCATCGTCCCCTATAGTATACCTTAGAATATTCATAAAAAAATTTAAAACACACATAAACATTCACAATACTACTTCAGACAGTTTCTGACTATTCCAACATTACTAGACAAGCGATGAAGAACTTAGTCTGAGACTAAATTCAAATCAATTACAGGCTTTAAGATTGATTTTATTAAATGTCAAAAACAAAATTGACATTGCCATGTTGACTGACACCACGACTGATTGAATAGCTATTTCTTATATTTCATAGTTCGTTTACTTTTTATCTTTTTTGTTACTTTTTTTTTTATTAATAATGTTTATTGGTTAATAATAGTCGATACAAATGTTTATGACATGTTGTTCTTGTTCACCAAAGTTTCATAAATATGTGTAAGTTAATTTTTTTTTTTTTTTTTTTTTTTTTTTTTTTTTTGTAGCATTTAAGGAAGTAGAACTTGACTAGAAAACAACAAATATATGAAAAAAACTACATTGTTAGTTATATGATTATTAACAATATGGAAAATTCCGTTATTACGTAAATCTTACAGTGCGGTTTAGGCCTCCCAGAATTGTCCTGTTAATTATTCTATTAGACTGAATTATTTGTTAGGCCTAATTAATTATTATCCCATTGAATATTCATAGAATACAAAATTATTTATCTGTAACAGGATAAAGATCATAAATTGAATTTTTAGTTACATTAAAATGTAATATTTTATTTATTTTCAGTTACAGCTTTTTTCCTAGCCTAGAGATATCCATGTTTAAAAAAAAAAAAAAATAAGTGGCTTAACTTATCTAAATAAAAAAACTGTTATAAGTATTAAATAATTTATCAAATGTTGGTTGGATATCTAAAACAGCAAATTTATAATGACATTTTTAATTTCTACAATGTTATAATTTTTTTTTTTTTACTTCTTGCTGCTTCAAAGAAACAATAGATTATTCCTTTTTAACAGCGAGAATTAGTGTTTCAAATCTGAAAACTTTTGCAGCATTAGGTACATATTATTGTTACAATCAGACATATGCTTACAATCAGCTGCAATTGCTACTAATTGTTGCTTGATGATGTCATATATTTAATGAATGATCTTTTAAAATATTAATAATTTCAATTATAGTCAGTTACTTCACAAAATAATTTATTCTTGTACTGGTATAAAATATGTTGAACTATCATAGAACCAGTAAACTATGAGATGTATATGGTATTTTCACCAGGGAAAACACAACAATAACAAGATTTAGTGCACGTTGACAAAAGCAATATCATTCTTTCAATGATAGCAATCAACCCTGAAAGGGCACTAGCGATGATAAAAAAAACTCTTGTATGAATTCAGTTATAGTAGATGGAATTTGAAATCCGTCACAGAAATTGCAAAAAAATGAATGGTGCTTTCTCATCTTGTAAACAAATGGGAAGTCAAATTAGTAATAAAGAGATCGTAGCAGAAGAAAACTAGACTCGGAATTTACTTCGTGGTGAGGGGAAAGACATTTTCTGGGCATTACTAGTTTTGACAGGGACTGCGTGATTTACTTGTAAGAAATATTAAGATTAAAACAGTAAAATATATTCTATATAAAACTAAACATATTCTTTGTGACGACAAACCGGCAGTAAACATATTGAACTTTATTTTTATGAAATGAATAAAACAAAATAAATAAATAATAATTGGTTATCGATGTAATTAAATTCACATTTGCAGAGTTCCTTTTCTGTAAGAGAGGCCTAGTGCCCTGCTGTAAAAAGTATTGTGTGGGTGTTTCAAGAGGTCAACTAAACATATGTTGATATAAATACATACACACACACACACACACACACACACACACACACACACACACACATATATATATATATATATATATATATATATATATATATATATATAATATGTATACATAATACATATATGGACTATAATATGTCCAATAAATAAGAAAGGTGATTTGCTTAGCTGCCAAAATTACCTAATGGCATCTCCTTATTGCCATGTTTCTATAAGTTTATTACAATGATACTCAGTCCTAAAACTCCTCCCCTTTGAAAAGCGTGAGATAGTATCAGTCAGGATTTATGCGGAGGATCAATGGATATAAACAATTGATCAGATTTTTTCGGAGATTATATTTTGAAGAAAGCCAGGGAGTATAATATAAACACCCACCATTTATTCATTGATTTTGAGAAAGCCTATGACAGTATCATCAGCGAAGAATTGTATAATACCCGCCAAATTAGTAAGTCTGGTGAGAGTCTCTATGAGGGAAGTACTATGCAGTGTGCGAGTGGTGAAACATCTGAAGGCTTCCACACATATAAGGGTCTAAGAGAAGATAATTGTCTTGCGTGTCTATAATTTAACTTGGCTTCAGAATAAGAGTAAGGAAATCAGGAATCCCGAAAGGGAGTACAGTGTAAAATAAATCTGCAATTATCCTAGCTTTTGTGGATGATGTGGATATCATCGGGAGAACTTATATGGATATGAAGAGGGCATTTGTTGGGCTTCAAAGAGCTGCAGCTGGATTGGGACTATTAGTAAATGAGAAAAAGACCAAGTATATGATTGCAGGACTCCACAGACAAGCCCGTGACTACCGTCAGATAAACATAGGAAGCAACACGTTTAGGTGGGTTGAAGAGCTCGTCTACCTTGGTTCTCAGTTGAACTCTAATTATGACATGAACCCGGATATCCAGAGAAGAATCTTGTCAGCCAATAAATGCTATTTTGGACTCCATAAGCATTTTAAAAGTAAAGTCATCTCCCGATCTACGAAACTAATAATTTATAAGACGCTAGTTAGACCTGTGGTGACTTATGGTTCGGAATGTTGGACAATAAAGATAGCCGAGGAAGAAGGAAAGAAGCCTTAGATTCGAACGACGTATACTTAGGAGAATATATAGTCCTCTACATAATAATGGCGTATTCATGTCATCATGTTCATAGGAAAGGGAAGGTCATGTTGCAAAGATGACACCAGACCAAGTAGCTCGGAAAATCCTCGATGAAAAAGTATATGCCACCAGAAGAGTAGAAAGACAGCAGTTATGATGGATAGATGGTGTGTCCACCAACGCGAGATCCCTCCTGGGTGTTTAAAATTGGAAGCAGCTGCTGCCAACAGAGATGACAGGCTGATCAAATTTTGGCCTTGAATTGCCAAGTTGTAGTGCTACGAAATGAGAAGAATATATATATTATATATATAGATGTGTGTGTGTGATATGTATATATATATATATTTTTTGTATATATATAATATGTACATAAAAAATACACAAAACAAAAGATACAATATACGTTAGTGTATCGTGATTTTTTTTATCAGCTTAGGCTTTTATTTTTTTTTTTTAGCCCTTCCAACTGTTTATCGAACCTCATATCTTATTCCATGGCATCCGCTTATCAGATCTCAGTGATGAGCGCCCAAACCTCTATCTCATCTCTCCTCTTTCACTCAGATAAACCATTCGAAATAAACTGGTGCGGTCACGGCAGCTATTCACTTGGTTACGTTCAATATAGTGCACATGGCTATGAGCAATAGAATAGGCTTATTGATCAACGCCTAAATTATTTGTTGAGGTCTAAATTACATTAATGCAAATTGAACTCGGTCCAGATCGTATCACTTTGGCCAAATATCTTCAATTTCTAGCAGCCCCAAATTCGTTGGTAACGTAGATCGTTTCCCCTGCGGTATGCTGCTATATTAAACATAAACAAACATCAGATTACGAAGGGTGTATCTCTCAACCTCATGTTGCTACCTCAATTATTAAAGATCTGAGATGAAATTATTAGTTATATTCAATAAGGCCCGTTTCTATTTAATTTAATTTTAGTATTTATTTTTGAACTACAATTGTATTTACAAATATATACAGTAAATATGAAGGGTAACGTATGTAATGGCATGCCAAGGAGTAGGTGACAGTTGCAATTACATATCTATATTAGAAGGACCCAAATCCATTTTCTGTTGAGATGCTTCCGAGAGCTTTCGGAAATTGAATGCAAAGCAAGTTGGGAGAAAAGTGGATCTGAGTTTTTATGTTCTTAATTATGAAAGGATAGATAGGTATTAGGTTTAGATCCAATTAGCAAAATTTTAAACTCAATAGATAAGTTCATTTGAGAAATAATAAGGAGCAAGGAGGGTTTTACAATGTAAGATTTGAATACGAGATTATTGGAATGGTTAAATGAATCACCGAAGCTCAACCCATATGTCCAGATATGGTACGTCAGCAAATGGGCATACAATAAGGTTTTTTTCTTGTAAGTTCTAACTATCTTACAGCTTTTTTAAAAAAAAAAAAAAAAAAAAAAAAAAAAAAAAAAAAAAAAAAAAAAAAAAAAAAAAAAAAAAAAAAAAAAAAAAAAAAAAAAAAAAGCAAGTTAAACTTACTTGTTGGTTTCAAGTAAGATGATAATCTAGATAGGGCTCTTTTTGCTGTTAAAAAAATGGAATATCTAAGAATATAGTAAAAAAAGAAATCGTAGTTTTACGTAGAAGGGTGAAGGTGATTTAATGTGTTTCATTAAGATTTGTTTTAAGCACTAGTTTTAGTATCGTAGGTTTGTGATATGACATTAAAGGAATCGGAATGCGATAGACAGAACATTATTTACTAATAACCCACGTATCATTCGAGAACGTAGTGAGGAAGTTGCTAAGATAGATTTTAATTTTATTTATATACATAGTGTAAAGGAAGATACCAAGTATACTATAAAGAGGAACACCGGCAGGCTGGGTAAAATGAGAAGGATAATCGTTCACTTTGAAGATTTTGTCACTGAGTTATAGAGTCAATGTGGTGTGTTTATTTAAATATTATACAGTTATTACAGCATACAGCTTCAAAATATCCGACGCTTTTGTCGAGATATCAAAAGATGTCGCTGCTAATATGTTTATAGCTGTAGGAACAATAAAAATGGTTGTCACGCATGAAGCACGGGGGGGGGGGGGGTTGCAGGGTTAAGACATAGGCTTACGATTGTAAGAAGTATTTTAAATAAATGAGGAAAAAAAAAAACAAAAAAAAAAAAACTTATTTCGCGCCTACAGAATCTGTTTATTGTATTGCTAAATTTTTCTATTTCAGTATTATTTGCGGAACTAATGTGTGATGTTTATTTTATTATTTATTTATTTTTTTACTGCTGAGGCTTTTAAAGACCTAATTTAATTTAATTTAAGTGCCGATTTTAATTCTTCGTTCTTTGTTGTTTTCGCTTTATTCAGTATTCCTCCATCTTTTTCATCGTGCTGCTTCTTTCTCTCCTCAGACCACATTGGATCAGGTTCTCTCTTCAGTTTTCCTTAGAATCCTTCCATTCCCAATACCTTGTTTCTAAAAATATCTCTGTTAATAGTCTCTTCTTCTATTATTATTATTTCTATCTAGATCTCTTTTGACCTGTTGAATCCAGCTAGTTGTCAGTTTTTTCCCCAAAGGTATTTAAATATTCTTTAGGGTTATTATATTTTTAAAAAATTATTATTACTCATTTTCATTCTATAGAGTCAAATTTCTTTTAAAAAATCCGCAATGTTTCGAATTAGGTCACGAATAACTATACATAGATTTACACAAATAAACATTACCATAGATACCTATCAATTCATAAATCCACTCTAAACTACTAGCTTTACAACTATTGAAAAGTGACCATGGCTTCCCTACGGACCATATCCATGACATTCAAATCATAATCTCTCAAATTTACTTTAAGTATTTTGATTTATAACACTTATTGATTTTTATTTATTGTTATTTTTAATAAATAGAATACGAAAAAAAAAAAAGAAGTTAATTATAGAAAATAAAACGATCTAATAGATTCTGTGGAATTTTCACTACTTGGTTAGAAGTTCATCAAACTGACACAATAAACCCATCAAAAGAGATAGGTTTCGCAAAGGATTATTTTTTTTTTCTGTACACAAAGCACCCCTTTGACAGGAAGGTCTCAAAGGCAAAAGCAGTTATTTTTTTTTAGGATGTGTGCTTTGAATATGTTTCTCATTCCACGGACCTTGTGGTTTCTCTTATCCACGATCGTGTTAGATGAAGCTTATGGGGGAGGGATAGTTGATTCTCTTTGTGTATTATTTTTATTTCAAACAAATCAAATGGTCTAAACGATAATGAATTAGTATTGAAAACAAAAGCAAAATAATTTGGCTAGACGATGTTTTTTGATATATTTTAAATATTATTGATGATGTTAAAAATAAGAAAAAACTTACGTCTGTTTTCTTCTTTTTCATAAGCACGACTGACCAATTAGACGATTCTTGATCTGCTCAATCACTCTTGTGCAGCCCTATCGTTCAGCACATTTTAGAGACATATTAAAATTTCGGATGCTTTGTTCTTCCATTTAATCCGTAGCCTTCCTCTTGCTATCACATCTTCTGGACTACCTTGATATATCCTTTCAACGGTTCTGCACTCATCGATTCTAAGGAGGTGTCCTAACCACTTAAGACGTAGGTAGTATTTTGACATACAACTCGGACAACCCCACTTCACCCTTGAATTTTTATAATTCTGTATTCTCTCTAAGAAGATGTGCCCCATTTTTATTCAGAGATCCTTGGACGCACCTTAAGATTTCACACTCAAAGATATTATTAGCTACTGAGTCATCTTCATCCCTAAGCTCTGTGATCCATTATTACAATCTTGGCTGACTCAAGAATCGCAATATACTTTTCTCTCATGCAACCACTCCATCTAACCATCTCAACTTTGGTTTCCACAATCTTCATATTCGAGCTGCTTCAAGAGAAATCAGTTTTTTTGGAAGAAGAGGTCTCTATCATCCGAGTATCATAACACCATTTTGGTCTAGCTATCTAATATTCTTTAACACTAAACCTATCATGACTGTTCAAATTACCCTTTTCGGACTTTTTTGCATAAGTTATTGAAAACAACATTCAATCCTTTGCTTTTTGACTTAGTCAATTTTATTAAAAGATATATCAAAAGTGTATTTTCAATATCAAATCCTTTCTGATCATTTTTTTTTTTTTTGTTGATAAAAATAGGAAGGGTAAGCTAGACAGTTATTGATACTTTTGATAGTTCTTGACCTCCTAACTTTAAAATTAAAAAAAAAAAAAAATTAATAAAAATTCTTTTAAATTCTAAAGCTCAATTGTGTTATAAAACGAATGAATTTCAGGCGTTGATGAAACTGGGGTTTTACGCCTTTAAACTCAATTATTTAAACAAACTGTGTTAAAATACTTTCAATTCTTTCTGTGTTTTAAAATATATTCTTAGGGTGTCAATAACTGTTTTACATTAGTTATTGTCACTATCTTGTAAAATATATTCCAGTAATAATATATATAGTGATGTTTGATGTGAACTTCCTTGTTTAGCTTAAAGTAAAGTAATTAAGGAAAAATACAGTTTTAGTATTAACCCATCCGGCAGCTAAAATAAGTTTTTTCTTATTTGTAGTTATACATTCTTCTCGCATATACATTATAAATATGTGTATATGTTTGATCAAAGATCGTGAATTACACTGATAAAATTTACAAAGGTAACTTCCTTACAAATTAAATCAGCCTCTGGAGAGTGGACTGTATATAACTTTACTAAAATAAATCTTCGCAATTTTGAAGAAACTTGAATTAGAAGAAATCTAAGCCAATCATAGAAATGAAAGTAACTCACCCATATGAAGATCACAGGCCGGGAGAACCTCTTTGGAGAAGCGGACGCGCCCGCCGGACCGCAATGAGGCAGAAGTCCTTCAAGGTGCTGAGAAGATCTGTTGAGAAATCTTTTAGCTTGATCAACACTCATTTGCAAGTAAAAAGGGGAAATATAATGTCTTTGGAATATAACATGAAGAAAACACAGTTAAAATAAACTTTGGAAGATTATTTTTAGCCTCGGACATGAAACAAACTGAGGAAGACTAAAGGTCTTGGGCATTTATGGAAGGCAAATGGCCTTGGGCAAAGAGAAGTATGTGCAGCTTGCTTAGCTCCTGACGACAGATTGGGGGAGAACCAGGAAGGCTTAGCGCGGAAGATAAGAAATCATAAGGAATATTGCGAGAGGTGGTATTAGTTATCAGCTGCCCTCTAGGTAGTCATTGTAACACTAAAGGGCTTAAGAATTGACTTAAGAATTTCGATAGAGGGCGTGACTACATATATACATTTTCTCCTCATTTTTTTTTTTCACAAAAGGACGCCGGTTGGCGTGAATGGAGTTACTATATACATCTACCTACCTACAAGGAGCGCCGATTGGCGGGAACACACCGCCCACCAAAATTGGGATGTAGCCCAATTTTAGTACAAAGAATTATACAATGAAAATGGTGGGTAGGTTTAAACAAGACTTATACTAGCTTACCATTAAAAAAATTCCATTTCCTGGTTGTTTATAACCTGTACTTTTACAGTTTTACTTCGACAGACCTTTTTCTTTTTCTACAGCTATAAGCTGAAAAGTCGGATATGAAAATGTGGTAGGCTTGAACAAAATTTATACAATGCAAATGGGAAAGGAAAACGAAATTCAGTTCGAGTGAATAAAATAAATAAGATAGCCTCACTGGACGAACAATTATATAATATAAAGAAAATAAAAGAGCACCACTGGGCGAACAATTATACAATGTAAAGGAAGTCATTCCGGAAGTGGAATGAGCTTGTTCACGGGTCTGGTTAGAGTGCCAATAGAGGTCTCTAGGGTAGCCACTCTAGATACAGCATCTTGCCCAGGATTGAGCTCGGATATACGAGCAAAAGGCCGGGAGAGTGGGGAGCTGTTCATTCCCTTGATCACAACAACATCGCCCTGTTTTAGCGGCTCGGAATTTGAGGTACACTTGGAACGTTGTGAATTATAATTTAGGCCGGCGTTGTAAAGTATGCCGCCCACCCTGAGGACCCCTAGGCTATCGAGGAAAGGAGTTAGGCTGCTTCACGGGTCTGGTTAGATTGCCAGGAGAGGTCTCAAGGTTAGCCACTAGAGATACAGCAATCCCATTTTGGGTTTTTTCGATTATATCTCGAAAACAGTGCACTCTAGAAAAATTTGTTTCAATATAAATAAAAATTTGTATAAATTTGATAAATTTTACAAGCACTATAATTTAGGGACATATGTGGGAACTTTTCATATATATTCGCCAATTCGATCAACTGCGAATTGCGTGAAGGTCGGAAATTTAACCGACTAAGTGGTCTTTCATCTCTGACAGGGGGAGTGTGATTGGTGGGGGCATGTAGAGTGTCCCCTGCCCTTTAGCCACCAATCCATTTTAGATAGGCTACAGCTGAAGTAAATAAAAGTTTAAAACCCTTTGAACCATAAAATAATGAAGCAAACATCAATTATTGATCCCTTTTCTAAGTAAAGGTCTAATCACTAAATTGTATTATCTATGAAGTTATTCTGGCATTAATTTTAAATTATTTTTGATAGCAAAGCTCTGAAAGCAGAAATATTAGTAATATGGTATTCAAGGAGAATCGACGACTGTAAAGTAGTCACATGTTATAGAGTTTAACAGGTATTTAAATAACAAATGAAGACATCTTTACGAAAAACTAATTTATGAAACTTAATCAGTTTATTATCTAAACTAAATTACTCTTCTGGCGCTATGGCCCAGCTCCTCCACATAGAACAATTATTCGCAGCTCTCCTCCAGGTGGTGCACTCCCAGGAATCGGAGATCTGCCTCCACATCATCTAGTCTGGGCCTCTTCCCCTTCCCCCATCTGTAGTATTTGTTTTGGGAGGCTTTTAGGATTCATATTATTTACATAACCCCACCATTTTATTCTTCCTTTTTTTATACAAGAAACTATATCCGGTTCCTTGAATAAGTTCATTGTTTTTCAGTTCCTCAGTTCATTGTTTGTTTTTAAGCAGAAATTACTTCCTTCTATGGTTGGGTTATATATTTTTCTTAGAATCTTAATTATCTGTAGAGGTATTATTTTCCGGATAATTCAATTGATTATACCAAGTAATTCTAAAATCCTTCGAATTATCCTGAATGTCACATATAAATTTATCTATTGTGATTAATTTATCTGTGCCCTTGAGGATTGTGTATGCTTTTATACCAAAAATAAATAAATATCTGATTACGAATGGTGTGTGTCTCAAACATATGTTGTGGTAAAGATCTGATGTGGACCTACTTGATGTTTTATTTTCATTTGAGGTGCGCATGATAGTATAGAAGGATCAATACAATTAGGATTGGTGAATTAATTGCCACTCCTATTAAAATTATTGTATTGAAGAACTAGTTTCGAATTTTTTTTTTAAATTTTTTTAAAACTATTTATTGATATTTACAACTGTACATCAAGTAAATTTGAGGAAATGATTATGTAAATCACTTGTAAATATATTTACCACCGGGTTGTGATTTTGATATTTATTTAGACAGACTAGAGTGTGTGCTAAATAATATAAATATTAATTTTCCACACAATCACGTAATCTTATGCGGAGATTTTAATTCTCATGTGGGTAGTTTGAATGATGTGGAAGATGATTTATTTGGAAACTCATTACTTTACTCCTAAAGAAAAGTCAAGCATTTAAATATTAATCGCCGCGGAAGATTACTTGTTGAATTAATGGAATCTCATAGGTTTTTTTAATGTAATGGGCGGACTGTTTCAGACAGACCAGGCAAATATACGTATATTTCAAGCAAAGAAAAAAGTACAATAGATTTAATTTGGATAAATGAAAATTGTTTTACCATATTTCAAGATTTAAAGATAACTGCCTTTTCCGATAAATCCGACAATTTAGGCTGCAATGTCTCAACTTTAAATACTACCAACCTTAATAAAAAAAAAACATAGTTAAACAGGAGTCAAAATCAATGAAAATTTCAGCACAGTGGGACAAAAACAAGACTAAAGAATTCTATAAAAACCTTCAAACATCTAACAGGATTTATTACAATGATAATGACACCAACAAGATATATGAAAATATGATTGCTTGCCTTACAGATTCACTTCTAAAATCACAACTAATGAAGCTGAAAAAATATCCTAATAATAACACCACTTCACAAAAAAAAAAAAAAAAATATGGTTTGACCTCGAATGTAAACAATTAAAGAGACTGTATCACAAAAAATATACTTTAATGATCAAAAGTAATTATGAAGAAAATTCGGTTCAAGAATATCTAAATGCTAAAACAAAATATACGAAAATAATACTTATGAAGAAAGCGGAATACCGTACTGATATTATAAAAAAAATAACAAAACGTTAAAAATAGTACAGAATTTTGGAAAGTAATGAAATCCCTTAAACCGCATTCAACTCATAGAAACGAAATAGAAATAAAACAATGGGTAGAATATTACAACATGTTATACGGGAAAAAAACATTATTACATGTTAATTTCTTTTCTGTTACCCACCCATTCCTAGATATCCCTTTTTCACTAGAGGAATTACAATATTGTATCAAAAAGTCAACAAAAAAAATAAGTCTCCTGGATTTGATAATATCACTTATGAAGTTTTTAAGAATTTAACTCCTGAATGGGAAGACTACCTCCTAAACCTCTATAACATGATCATGGACACTGAGAAACCCCCGTCTCTATGGTCTATATCAAAATTACATCTAGTCCACAAGAAAGGGGACGAGAAGGATTTAACAAACTATCGCGGCATCTCTTTGATAAACAATGCTACGAAATTGCTTACAGCTATGCTGTCACAAAGAATCATGAGATGGGCGGAGATGGAAAAATTAATTCCTGAAGAACAAGCAGGTTTTAGAGAAGGAAGAGGATGCGAAGAACACATTTTCACACTTTCTTCCCTAATAAATATTAATTTGCGCGCTAAAGGAAGCTACGTATATGCTATATTTGCAGATTTTAAAAAGGCGTTTGATTCCATAAACCATAATTTACTATGGCAGAAATTGTTTGATGTGGGACTAAGTGGAAAAATTATCAGAGTAATGAAAATGTTATATGATAACGCAAACATGCATATAAAAGTTGGCAACGAAGTTCCTGAAAACATCAATATTAGCTCAGGTCTTCTTCAGGGTGAGAGCCTAAGCCCAGTACTCTTCATTTTATTTCTTTCAGATATTTTATTATATTTCCAAAGTAAGGGGACGACTAGGATTTCCGTTAATAAAAAAAAGAGGTTATAATGCTCCTATTTGCTGACGACATTGTCCTTTTAAATAATTCATGGCAAAGTACTCAGAAGAAGTTGAAAATACTAGACACGTACTGTGATCAAAATTCGCTATTCCTAAACCCGGAAAAAAGCAATATAGTAGTTTTCCACAAATCCCCTAAAACAAAAAAAATTAAAACCATTCTACTGGAAAGAAAATCAACTACAAATAAAAAAAGGCTTATAATTATCTAGGAGTACCATTTACCTCAACAGGAAAGTTTGCAAAAGCAGCTGATCACTTTGAACAAAAAGCAACTATTGCAAGCGCAAAAGCAAAAGCAATACTTATAAAGGGTAAAAGTGATTCCTGGGAATCAAAAATGGTTCTTTTAGATGCTATGGTCTCATCAACACTTCTGTATGCAGCTCAGATCTGGAGTTTAAACTACCTGGAAACTATCGAAAATATTCAACTTAAATTTTTAAAAACACTATATTTCTGGCCCAAATACACATCAAACTATATTGTAAGATTAGAAACAGGACGGAATCCGTTATTCATCCCAGTACTAAAAAAAATAATAAATTTTTCAGTTAAAATCATGACATTACCAGAAAATCGGCTACCCCGTATCTGCCTCGAAAGACTTTTAGATTTACATACTAATAAACCATATTTTCAATATAACTGGGTATCTCAAATTAAACAATTAACCATTAACGGCAGTATACCAGAACACTTTTCAAGATTTTTTCAATCCACAAAAATTATTATCTAATAAAAATAACATAATAGAAAAAGCGACTAATCATTTATTATAGACAGACATTGATCGTACTTTAAATACAAGGTATAACTCATTATTTATGAAAATTTCAAATTTTAATAACCCTCAGCCGGAAGATTATTTAAAATATAATATTAATATAACCAAAATAAGAACCGTTAGCCAAATGTTACTACTTGAAAATATTTTTTAATAATAACAGTTTGCAAATTAAAGCTAATGAAAAATGTGAAGATTGTAGCTTATTCATCGTAAATAGCTGTAAACATCTGTTGTTAGAGTGCCAAAGACACGAAAATTTTCGAAAAAAATACCTAAAAGACTATATAGTTCAAACAGATGATTGTCTATCTTTGGAAAATATTTTATCATACAATAGCATTGAAAAGATAAATAACGTCTTCCTATTTATTTTAAATGTTTTAAATGCTAGCAAAAAGTAATTGATTTATTTCTTTTGAATTAACTAAATAAAATATTGGATTCTATTGCAATTGCTGCTACAACTTCTGTCACCCTAGACTATAATCAATATTGATAATTATAAATTGTAAAAATGTATGTTTTTATTTTACTTTGTTTGTATATATCATTATAGCTTGTAAGAAAAAAAAAAAAAATCTTTTGTTCGTATAAATTATTATAATATGAAGAAATACTTTTTCTGTTAGTACTAATTATATAACATGTAAAATTCTTTTTCTATTTGTATTTATTGTTTGTTTACTATTATTTAACTATTATTGTTATTGGCTGACTCAATTGCCATAAAGTTTATACTTTATAGCAATCAATAAAAAAAAAAAAAAAAAAAAAAAAAAAACACTTGTGAAAAACTACTCACTAGTAGTACTTCAGAAAAAGTTCTAAACTACAAGGTCTCTTGGTCATCTTCATTTCAGACGCCTCTGTGGGTTATCAGGTATCGAATGAGTAGTAAGTTGGATGACTAATGGATTCGTGTGGGATTGCAGTTTACTATGAAAGGATTGGTTTCTGGTTTTGTTTCGAATGTTAAAAATTCATTATCAGTTCTAAAACATACAAAATTTTCAAAACATTAGCACTTTGCGATTTTATATACTAAAGTTTTAGAAAATGTAAGACAAGATATTAAATATAGTGGTATTCATCTGAGAAGGCAAAACGGATTTCTAAAAGATATCAAGAGTGGAAGGGGAAATTGAAAGGGTCGAGTAGGTTAATTTTTTTACGTTAAAACTGAAGATGAATGTTTAACATTCGAAAATAGTTTTCAAATAAAATAATTCCAATAGAAGTGGCAATTAATTCATCAGTCCTAATTATTTTATTTCCTAATATGTCTTTGTCTATAATGTTCTGAGTGCTTTTTATATGTCTCGTTTTAAATCTAAAACTAGATTGACTTAAAATAACATTCCAATTCACAACATATCAGCTTTTTAATTTTAGAAATCACTGCTTTGATACTCCTCTCTTACTGCCTTTTACAATACCTAACGAGTATTGTATCCTAGTATAGTCTATTGCCTCAAGATTAGTTTGATAGTATTAAAAACTAGACTTATGTCTGATAGGGAGGGTAGTTTGAATAAAAAATAACTTTATTCTGGGGCTACATGTTTATTTAAATGCATTTTTTATTGTATTACTGTATTCCTCATGCTATTTCCATTCTCTATTTTGAGACTGGATAAAAATTAATTTAAAAGAGATGTCAGTAAGGACCTACTTGCTTGACAAATTATAAATAATTTTACATTAATTAGTTGATTAACACGATCTTCTCCAAACATTTAGTTTTTGAGGCCAGAAATATTCGTTATAAAAGAAATTAAGCTACAGAATTAGTTGGATGAGTGATATGAAAAACAATTTAAATTAAAAGCAATGAATATTCTAATACATAAAATTACAGTTAGATGTAAAGATCGTTTCTTAATATGGTCTTACTTATTAACAAACTTAATCTAAAGTTATCTTAATGAGAGAGATTTGGTGTGGGTATGGCGTCGTCGGTGGAAGTCATTGGTGGGGTGTCATCAGTGGAAGAAGGGCCTGCAAGGCCAGCTCAGAAGGACAAGAAGAAGACTTCTTAGTAATTTAAGTAATTTATAATAAGTGCTACCCGGAATACTATAAATAAGGGATTGGTACAAAAAAAAAAAAAAATTTCCTATGTGTACGCCCAACTGCTGCCTCTACTACCGAAAAGGGTACAGGTTCTCAGATGTTTTGTCAAGAGATGTAAGGAGGTTTAATTCAATTTGTTTTAAAGGTAAAGAATCCGCTATTCTTTTTAAAATCCCCTCTTATCTCTACTAAGTCATAAATAAACTTATTCCTAATGGTCTTACTGGACCAACTGTTGCTGATTTGACCCATACCAGATACCCATCTTTTTATCACAAACTACATAACCTCTCAATTTTTCGAAGAATTTTAGATTTTTAGAATTGGATACGTACGAGAGGGTGTATTGGTAGAACCCTAAAGCTTAACTACGTATGTACAAACAGGTTTGATTACAGCTATGTAAATAAGCATTTTGTAATTAACTGGATGTTTAGGGAGTTTGTCTTGTAAATATTAAAGTAGTCGAAAACGATAACGTTTCTTGTTATTTAACTCTTGCATTTGAATACTAAGCCTTTAGTTCAGCTAGACTACTACATAGTAGATATTAAAAAATATATATTAAAAAATCAAACGAGCATGCTGTTTCCAGTTCCTGAAATCACATAGCCGCAATATTCTTTGCAACATCACAACATTTTATTTGGAGATTTACAAATTAAAAACCGTTGATTTAATTTATAATAAAATATATCTCATTTTAAGATACTTTTAATTGTGAAGAAACGTTGAAGTTGAAGATAACTAGGATTAAGTTGTGACTATTCTTAAAATAACGTCAGTTTATCTTATGTAGAACAATATTTTTAAAGTTGTTATATATATTTAAACAAAACAATTCTATGTCTGATTTAGTGTTGTCACTTAACATAAGCTCTATAAGAAATACCCTATATAAGAAGAAGATGGAAGACGCAGGAAGGAATAAGAACAATCTCAATTAAGAAAGGATGGCCCGGACTGGTTTCAATTACCACCAGAAACTGATCTAGTTATTGAACTGTCATGGGTTGCAATGGCCAACAGTTTCTGCCTAGTAATTCAATATCATCCTGTTCTGATTTTTAATTTATTTGTTAATGTCATCAGCTCACGTTAAAGTTCAGAAAGTTTTTAGGAATACGAAAAAATATATAAAATAAATAAATTTAGTATATGAGTTCAACATGTAAATAAGTTGTGAAACAACTATCAATCGATAGCACTTTAATGAACGTTCTGTATTGGAAGGACCTGAATCAATATTCTTATCAGGCTTATTGAAATGTTATCGGAAGTCGATTCGAGAATTGTAGATTCGAGTGAGTATAGGGCTTATCATGGAAGCATTGTTCTAAGTTCCTCCAGAGCTCCAGGATTTATCAAAACTTTTACCTCTTCTAATATGGATCTTTTTTCTATGAGGCTAAAGCCCCTATTTATCAATAATTTTATGATATAACACAGTTTATATATGAAATAAAATATTAAACTTTAAGATATGATGCATTACAAAGAATTTAATTAATGGTCAGTTCGCAGTTTACATTATAAAACTGATCCCTTACTATTGTCATTGATTTTTCTTTTCTCATAGTTTTAAGGTCTAAGCCTTATACCTCTACCAGGTTCTTAATTTACTTTCATAATGACTCTCTTCCTAGGGAACTTCTTGTCACTCCAGCATCTCTTCCTTCACTCACTTCCAATCCAAAGACCCTTTCCTATTTCTCGCTTATACCCTTTTCTCCTCTCACTCCGTTACTTTTTTTCATTTCACTTAATTTTCTTCTGCACGGTATTCTTTGTTTGAAAACTTTGTACAACCTTTATTCCTTGCTGGCAAAGAATATACCTATTCTTTTTATCCTATTAGACAGAAAAAGAGGTACTGAGGTACACAGCTTTATTGGTTTTCCTTTTCTTTAAGGGTGGCGCTGACTCTTAAACTTTTAATATTGAATAATAATTATTTAGTTGTTTGTTATGTATCTATAAGCGAAATACAATGCTATTGGTATCAGTTAAGATCAACACCAGTTAAACTTGTTAAATGGACAAAGGAGGTGTGAATTATTTTTTAAAATTCATATCGAACGTAGACACATCTGTCCTCAAAAGACTTATATTTAGAGCTTCTTCCTCAAAATGGGATTTGTGCTATGAAGGACCTAGATAGATCAAATTCAATATTTCACACGATTATCCTGATTTAATTATGAAAATATATACTAAATATTTAGAACTAGTCCCGTCTCTAGCGTAGTTTGAAGCTGGTCGAGCTCCACTAGCTCTACAAAGACACCAGCTTGCTTGCGTATAAATCGATAGGTTTATAGTCAATAATTCAATAATAAGTTGATTTTTGGAAAACCGACAATTGCCTGCCCCATTGGGAATCAGAGCCGGAAGATATATAGATGCTATACAGCAACAAGCAGCTGGAGCCTACCGAATCCACCGTGGACCCTAAAGTTACTAACAGTAGAATTAACTCTCAAGAAATATCCAACAATTAGTACCTCAGACATATTTGTAGAAAAATTTCAATTTATCTTAGAAAAGTACAAACATTTTAAATACATTTTTACAGATGGCCCATAATTAACAAACAATGTAGGGTCTTCCGTTGTTATTGAATTTGAAATTTTGAAATATAAACTTTAACCAACCACCAGCAACTTTACAGCGGAGTGCGGGCGATTAGTGAGGCGATAGAATACGCTATGCATAAGAAAAATCTAGAACTATAAGAAACAAACTTTGCCATATTTATGGATTCCCTGTCTAGTATAACATTCGTTATCAACTTATATACTAAGGATCCAATCATAAGAAGAGCATTTGCCTCAATGTTTAATCATTTGCAATAACTTTAGATGCTTATCTGGATATTGTCCTACGTGGGAATAAAAGGAAATGAAGCTACTGATGAGGCAGCCAAGGAAGTAGTGGTTTCCTCACTAGATGTCAAAAGTATGTAAACCCCTTTAGACATATGCAACTTCTTAAAATATCGTGCCAAGAATTCTTGGATAGAATTATGGGAAAAATGCTTGAAGATAAATTTTTTTTTTTTTTTTTAATTTATTTTATTTCCAGATCGGCCTGGTAAGCCTTACATGGATGGTCTAAAATATCAATAATGATTCAAAATAGTAGAAGGAAGGGTATAGTCTCGTGCAAGAGACACCCATAACAGATAAGTTTTCTAATCATTTTTGAATAATTGTAACTTTAAAGGAAGTATATAATAAAAAAAAAAAATAAATAAAATAAAATAATAATTAACAAATAAATACAGTAAATGAAGTAAATAAATAAATGAATAAAGTAAATGAAGTAAATAAATAAAGAAGAAAGAAAAAAAATAATAATAGTAATAAACGGCAATATCAGTTGCTTAACAAAAAATTAATAATAAAAAAACAGAAAAAAAAATATAAGAGAATAATAATATAGACAAAACAAATAGGTGAAGTAAGAAATAACTAATAATACAATAAAATTGTAGTAATTAGAGTAGTAGATGGTGTTGTAACGAAGAAGTAAAAACGAAATAAAATAGTAATGGTGTTTACATCAGGATGTCTTGCATAAGTCTTGGTTTCAATCTGCGGGATGTTGTTTGAGCTCCTATGTTGAAGGCTACTGAACCTTTAACCCCTGGTAACTTGCTATGAAACCTGGTGTAGCATTTTTTGATGTAATCGTCAATGGATTCTATTTCTAATTCGCGGTGTAGCTGACTATTTCTTACAAACCAGGGAGCATCTACTGCAATTCTCAGGACCTTGTTTTGGAAAGATTGTAGTTTCTTCCGTTTAGTTGAGGATAAGATAAAAAATTAAAAATCATTAAAAGTGACATAAAACAATGTAATACATACTATCGGCAAAACTAAATATTTAATGATAAATATGCTTCCAAAATGACAGATGCGTTCAGTTGTGAATTTAAAATATATATTTTGATAATCGGATTAATTAAAATAATATAAAAATATTATACATTTACATAAAAAGATAGAACACTTATTATTTACATTTCAATAACACAATTTCAGAAATAATATTCATCTCATTATTGCAATCTCCGCAACAGCTGTCAGTTTGTATTGATAAAATTTAAAATATTTGAAGAACATAGTACCAAGTAAATACAGAAAATGTTAGCAAAACATGACGTTGGGCTTATGGCTGAGCACGTACTGCTGACCAGCAGTTGATTTACTCATTGACAGGTTGACTTTGACAATGCCCCTGCAAATAAAAAGCTATCTATTTACATTATTAGCTGTCTAGTTGAGGTTTGTTTGTTGATTTTTTATCATTTTTAATTTTTTACTTTGTACTATTTGGATTTTATATATCTGCATAAGTGTTTCGTGATAGTGATTGGAAAGCAATGATGAATAATGAAATAAAGAAATACAATATGTTTTAGGATAATGTGTATTTTAAATGTATAAAAATAAACTTTCAATATTGTTTTTTTTTTTATATTCACCAATAAAAAACAAATGTCGACCAGCTATATTGAATTTAAAAGCAGAGGAATGAAAAGTTTTCTGTTCTTTTTATTCTATACTGTATACTGAAAAACATGTTATATCTTACCCAAGTATGTGGCAATAGTACTCTTACTCCTCCTCCACTGGGTACCAGTGACGCGCCTGATAGAGCAGCTCAGGGGCCATTGGAATCCTGATTACGACTGGTGAAAGCTATTCTTTTAATTATTATTACTATTGTAGATAATCTTTTCCTTATCAATTTTTGGATTTTCCGAACTGAATTGGGAACAACCTCAACTACCTTTAGTTTACATCTTTTCTTCATACGTAGAAAATAAAAGCTTTTTTACTTTTCCTCTTATATTCCAGAATATTGCCTCCATTAGCACATCGACTGCCAATTTTAAGTCAAGACCTGCTACCTATGAGTTCTAAATCAACCCCATTAAATTTGATCTTACAATTGGTGTCACCACTGCGCTTTCCAGACTAAATATATACTTAAATTCACCCGATATCTCCTGGCATGTTCGCAGGTTATGACGGACATTTATACAGTTTAATTTATAAAACATTTATTAGGAATCAACAATAATTGCTTTATTTTCTTTCAAATTTACAAGGAGGATATTTGGTTTTTTGTTTCGCTCAGTGTTGTTTGTAAAAATGGAGGCATTCAAAGAGAGTTTGATGGATCAGAACATTGAGCTTGTTATACTTATTATTAACTTCAAAGTTATGGCCATGGCTTGGTGGAAGATGTTTGCTGTATTGTTACATCTTTGGAGGTGTTCCAAAACATTTTGGTTGCTTATTACTTTTTTTTTTCTGAACATCCATCACTGCTATTACATACTTTAATATTGTTTTTTACAAAATATACTGATATTTTACTCTAACGAGATACACATATATATATATATATATATATATATATATATATATATATATATATATATATATATATATAGGTTTAGACGAGTAAAAATTGTTCATAACATATGGTAATAACCCTAAGGATGGCATGTAGCATTATCAAAAAAGAAAAAAGGAATCAATGTTCTCTTATTACTCAACATTCTGTTTTAGATTTTGTTTAATAAGAAGGAATAGGGGGAAATAATATATTCCTTGCCATGAGTAATGATGATTTAGATAAGCTATGAGCAGGAAAGGAAACCTGATCAACTACAGAGACTTCAATTGACTCGGAATAAAAATTTGTCAGTTTTAAAATGACCCTTTTGAATAGGCTATCGTTCTTTTCCTGCATAATTATAATTCAATAAATTTGAAAATAGAATAAATTAAGAAACTAAAAAATTAATTTAATTTAAAATTTATCACTTAATGATACAAAACGTCCGATTGGCCATGAAAAGATGGATACACCCTGGGATGATCTCATTCCATCTCATAAGACTAGCAGCAGATAGATACACGACAATAATAAGGAGGGTGGGAATGCAGAATGTGCCGGTTTAGCAAAGATAAGCATGGAAACCTTTGAAATAAGGAACTTATTATCTTAAAATCTTTAGAAAACTTTCGTAAGAACACTAAACATCCTTGAGATCTCAATAGAAGTGGCATTTAATTAACCAATCCTAATTGTATTGATCCTTCTATATCATCATGCGTACCTCAAGTGATACTAAACATCCTTCCTGTGATGGACTAGTTTGTCTTAAAATTTATATAAAAAAAAGAAGAAATAGTTTTTTAAAAAATCAGTTAAAATATGTTATTTAAAATGTTTTAATATATTTAGGTATATTTCAATACCTGATATTGCTACATACAAATCTTTTACTGTTGATCAAATAACGGATTTTTAACAAGGTGATTAGGCTTCGTGATAACCATTTTTTTAAAAGCATTAACTGAATCCGCTGTAAAGGGATTGCTAAAGTTGGTTGGAACTCGAAATACCGGACTGACAATGGGAGCTGTTTCAGTTCTAACATGCAATAACTGTTCATGCAGGGATTGCTCTCCGACGGTTTTTTTTTTTTTTTTTTTTTTCTGAGAGCCAATAAAAGCTAACTTGTTCAACTTGGAACTAAAAGCTATTCCTGACGATGTTACCCAAAATTGGTGATTATTATAAAAAGAGATTTTACCACTTTTGTTGAAAACATTGTTATCGCATTACAGAAGTGTACATAAAAACGAAAAAACTCACCGAGAGTACTTTCTTGCTTTCACATTAATCTGAATTTTTTATTTGTGATTCTAACTGTAGTTTATCGTAAGATTTGATAATATTGTACAATACTCGTTATTTTATAGATTATTTAAGTTTATGAGTATTGGTTACCATAGTATGATCTTACTGATACAATTTAAACTTGTTTCAAACTAGGTATAATTAGTTTTTTCTTCAGATTGGTGAAAATTTAAACTGGTGGTATAATTGAATTTAAATGTAACTGCCCGTTGTTTTCGACTACTTCAACATTTACTTGACAAACGTTCAAACCTTCCAATCAATTACAAAAGACTCATATACATAACAGTAATTAGACCAATTTGGACATACGGAGTTGAGCTTTGGGCTCCACTAAACCATCCAATTCATTTCGCATCCAATCATTACAATCCAAAATCCTTAGAAAAATCCTAAATGCTCCTTACTTCGTTCCAAACAAACTCATCCATAAAGATCTTAATATACCTTACGTTTCTGATTTAGCTCAAACCAGATATCTATCCTTTCATAGCAAACTCCACAACCATTCAAATCCATTAGTGTCACAACTTGCTTCTCAATCCATTCCAGATAACCCTCAGAGGCGCTTGAAAAGAAGATGGCCTCGAGACCTTCTAACATAGCACCTCGTTATATAGAACCTGTAGAAGTGCTACCAATGTATAGCTCCTTTAAAAACAAGTGACGTGTCATTTTTATCATTATCATCATATTTACTTGTTGTATTGTATGTTTATATTGTAAATACAGTTGTAAATTTCAATCTATAAAAAAAAAAAATGTATCTGAAAAGTGTATTTGATAACTGCAAAAAAATAAAATATAATTAAGTTTTTTGTTTTTTTATAACTAACTGTGAAGGGCCATAGGATTTTATCATTATTTTGTAGTTATATTAGGTCGTTTTTTATTATTGTTATTTTATACACGTATGAGTGATACCTAAATAGTCCATATTAGTCAATGTACTTACATTTCAATTAATCTATTTTATCTTTTTTTAATTAATTTTTGATGTATTATGATGAAAAAGTAGGAAGAGGGTCATGAAGGAATGAAAATAATCCAATTAGATGTTATTTCACTAATATTTTTGTTCATTGGTTTTTGATTCATCCATTATTTTATTAATGTTTTATTTATTTTTTAATGTTTATTAATATAAAATTGTAAATATACTCTGTTCTAACAATGAATATCTCATGTTCAAAATGTAGCCCTATAAATGTTAAAGTCTCTATGTGCCCATCAAAGCTATGAGATTATTAAAATAACGAGATAAAAATAACAGTAAAGTTATGATTCTGCTCCAATATACTTTTGTTATTCATGATATATCGTTAGGGTTGTTTGAACCAGCGATACCATCCCTGTAGTGAAAGAAAGACAGGAAAGAAAACGAAAATAAACGACTAAGTTACTTTTATAAAAACAAATGGTGCGGTAATCTGCCTCATGTGCTCCATAATATCCTCGCTATGAAATAGGACAAAGCATTTATCTCTGTGGGAATTTCAGCTGTTCCCCGCAGGCCTGCGGCTATGGCAAGGTCTCTCTCGTCTGCTACTTTTTTCGAATGAGGTCTCTTTGACAATATCTGCAGATTTAGTATTAAAAACAATATTGAGAACCAAGTCAAACGGAATATTAATACTAAAACTGAAGATATGATGAAGTTTTTTCTGTTCAACCCGTTTCTTCAATTCAAACTACTTGCTTATTCTTTATTTAAAACCTCTTTCAATGTTTTAAAACCTTATAAGTAATATTTAATATCATATCGTGAGTTTTCTGTCGGATTAAAGGTAAAAAATTAAATAAATAATTTAATTTAAATTTTAAATATATAACTTTTTTTTTCTCTTTTTTTCTTTTAAATCCACACTTGGCAATTAACCCGGGACAAAAAGCAGATATAATATTGATATGAAAGATAACTGGCAAGTCAGGCAAAAATAAGACACTCCCAAAATAAACAGTTTGATACACATAGAATTAGCTTTCCAATAGTAACCATTCTAACTAAACTCAAAGTCGGTGAAAAAACTGAAAAGTAAGCTAAGCAAGAAAATTTCATCGATTGTATCAAGATATAGTTGCCAAAAATTCCAAAAAGGAGTCCCGACTTGAAGTGCATTGCAGGTCAAAACGTCTCCAGAATCAAATATTTGCTAATTATAATAATCAATAATACGTTCTTCAAGTAAACCTGGGTTTTGTTAAAGATTATTTTTATCGTCTTAATGATAAGAGGTGATGAGAGTGAAGCTAGGAAAAAAAAAAAGATTCTTTTATCAGTTAACACTCCAGTACTCGCATAGGGAAAAAAGTTACCCCACTCATAATTTTCCTAGAATTTTTCTGAATAGGCTTAATCTAATAAAGCTGTTTTTATAGTACCTTCCTTCTAAGAACTGTGGCCCATATCTAAGCGTAAACAAGCTCCCCAAATTCAGTATTCGCGTTGCCAGAGCCAGATAAAGTTCGTCTCCAGAATCAAATATTTGCTAATATAAATAATCAATAATACGTTCTTCAAGTAAACCTGGGTTTTGTTAAAGATTATTCTATATTGACCATGTATATGAACAATTTTTTTTCCTAATGAGGGTGCTTCAAAGATCTGAAATAGATAAGCTTGCACCATTTTTATCGCCTTAATGATAAGAGGTGATGAGAGTGAAGCTAGGAAAAAAAAAAAGATTCTTTTATCAGTTAATAAATAAATAAAAATAAATAAAATGTCTCTTATTTCATTTGAGAGCAAAAATATAATAAAATGATGTTTTAAATAAAATAAAATTTTGAAGTGGAAAATTAAAATTAGAATTCTACCCTTAAAATATGGTAAAGAAAACCAAATGTAATTTTTTTTTTCTGAATTGAAGGGTCTGATAGATGAAGAGGTTGTGTAACTATACACAATTTTGAGTAATCTATGTTATAAGTTTTTCTTATAGCATTTTCCTTTAGCAGCAAAATATTACATACACCCTTCATCTTCTTCTTATATATTTTTCTAGTTGTTTTGAAATATTCATAATTTTCTACTAAATAGTTCTGCACATAATTCCTTCATTCGCTGAACTAAAATGTTCGGTCTGGGATGCAGTCAGGAAAAAGAAACATGTTAAAAATAAGTTTTAAAATTTTTTTGAACATGAGTCCATTGTTCGTTTCTTTTCCTGACTGGTCCGAACGCCCTAAAGAAGACCTATAATGTAGGTCGAAAGGTGAATTAAGGCACTCCATTAAAAGTTTTTCAGACGTGTTTTTTCTTTATTTTTGCTGTATCCCAATCCATCTTCTTATCTTGCTTACAGTCAACTGTAATATTCAAATATAATATTTATTATTTTCACAAACATTGACTAATATTATTCATCGACTGTTGAGGTGATAATAAACACACACCGATATTGACCCCCATTTCAACAGATAGCTGTTTGGTTTCCATTTCCCAGTCCAGATGGTGCACAGTTCACGTTTTCGCTGATTATTCATGAATATACTTCTACCCAATGACAGGGCTCCATATGCGGCCCTCTATATCAGCCATTCCTCAGCGGAGCAGCCCCATTTCCAGAAAATTAATTGGCTATTCTTTTTAAAGGTTCCTAAACAAAAAAAAAAAAAAAAAAAAAAATTGGTTTTGGATTGGAATTGGGTTGTTACAGCATTCTCAATTAAAATTATTCGTTTGCGCAACCTTTTTTCCCCACCAATGGGTAGAGTTCATTAGTTGGGCGCAGGTGTGAGAGACACAGGCAGAATATGAAGAGCCCTGGAAATGCCAAGAGGGTTGTTTATTAACGTTTCTAGTGTTGGCCAGGCTTTCATTTTAGCGTCAATATTTAGCGTGTCACGATTAGAGTGCACTGTTTGCTTTCCTCCTCCACAGCTCTTTGGCGAAAGGTTCAATTAAAAGTTAACAACAGGTCTTTGATTGAGCTAGCAATAGCCACTGCCCACTCCAATCCTAACCGATTTTCAATATTATTGTATTCGGTTTATAGACCCTCCAATCCATACCACATTATTTCTTATTACTTTTAGGTCAAATAAAATATCTTGGTGCTAGAAAGCGTTAAAATGTAGCGCAGTAACTTAACCCGGCGTTGGCCGCTAGGTGAGCATTTGCCTCACCCTTCTAAAAAAATATTTAGTAAGTACGACAGAACTTGACTTTCATCGCTGTCTCTGAGTAGAGCTGAGTTTAGGACATTTGCGAATAAGAATATTTGGTTTCTAAGTAAAAAGGATGCAGGTGGCCTGGATATTGTGAGATTTACCTGAAAATTGCGGGAAATAAGCTTTACCTCACGCGCGATCAACCATGATTATTTGGGTTCAAAATGAGTCGTTGTTCTAAAATGCTTGAATTGTTGGATAGAAAGCCAGTTGAGAAGATAAATTGTAAGTAATTAGTTTATCATGTCGTAAATTGTAGTTATATTATTTTTCAATAATTTACTGGGAATCTGAAATTTATACTATTCCAGATTCTTGTTCGTGGCTGCTCGAGACAATACAAAATAGATCTGGTATAGGTGTGCTCAAGAAATTAAAAAAAAATGAAACATATTGTAAAAAGTGTTATTGTTCTAATTAACAATGAACCTTCTACATATACTTGTAATAATTGTATAGAAATAGAAGAAAATGATTTAGCTGATGAATAACACATTATTATGTAAATAGTCAAATATTTAATTTTTAATTTTTTTAATTTTTAAATATCTTTGTAAAATTTTTAAAAATATATTTTTAATCCTTATTCTACATGCTCCAATTATTGATACATTTTGATGACATTTATCTACCATTTATACCCACATATTTGGCGACATACGATAAAACTAGATTTTATATGAAAATCAAAGAAATGAGGGGAATGCTCACCTTGCGACTAACGGTGTACCAGATCGGCTAGCGACCAACGTCGGGTTAATAGTTGTAAAAATCAGTAAAACTAATTCAGAAGATAATTCTTATTTTTTTCAAGGGCTGAACCCGATTTTTAACTTTGTTCGTCCTAGCTTCTTTATATTTTTTGTTTTTACTTAAAGTGGCCATGAAAATAATAAAAACGAAACTATTAGAAAATAGAAAAAAACTGTGCCTTTGTTAGCATGTGGATAGTCTTAAAACCTCGCTGGCTAGCCATAGCTAAAATAAAATAAAGTATTTTTTTGCCTCGAACTCGAGCCCGAAAGCTAGAAGTCGAGTACCTTGCCCAATGATCAAAAATCTTGGCTTAAAAAAAATAAAAAAATAATAATACAGAAATAAAATACATACAATAGATTAAAATTAAAATACCTAAAATAAAATAAAAATATAAAAATATAATATAATAAAAAGAGAAAAGCTTTAAAAAGTTTAGTTTAGTTTTATTGGAATTTATGATACAAGTAAAAAGAAAATAATTGGTAAAAAATAAAAATTGTATCTGCTCAAAAACCTATTGAGTTTCAAGGGAATTTCAAAAACATAAGAATTATATATGCTGTCTATATTAGTGTAATTACAAATTAAACAAAAATACAAAATCTTGTACCACTACAACCCATGAAGGGTCTTGGGTACAGGATGTACTGTTACTAAGCCAACGGCAGTAAAGGAGTTGATGTGGTCAGTAATCACGTTTAACAGCCAGTTTGTTCCCCATTTAAGGGTATCCACTTTATAGAGACTCCAGGAGGGTATCCATACACTAAAATCGATTCACGGGTGAAGAAATAAAAATTAATTTTGCTGCCTTCAGCCGGGCTCAAACTCGGCCCCTGAAGCATTGCCTTACACCCTGTCCTACCCCATTATGCTATTTTCTATGATGTGCTTGAGCAAAGTGTGGGTAGGCTAAACTTTATTCTTTTGCGAAACTATAAAACGAATCGGTTGGTAACGTATATGGTAATCCGCTCTCCCTTTTCTAGATGGAATCATATGGATTTTAAGCTCAAACAAACAATGAGAGTTTTCTATACAAAATCCACCTGAATGACGCATAATCATAATACTGGTATTTTTTTCATATTTATTTTTATAAAACTGTTAGAGCTCAATATAAGTTTTACGAATATTTTATAAACATGATTCGATTATTTTTATTTAACGTTTTTAGTCATAAATAAGCGATTATGCGCCCTTGATAAAGTTACATTCCAAATTAAAAAAAAAATAAATTTAAATTTAATTGAATTTGTTTTTAAATCAGGGTTTTTTTAAACCTTGAAATAGGAGTGAAATATAATAAATAAGAAACTGAAGCGGCCGAGAAACCGAGAGGTGCGATAATTTATAAATTAAATTTTATAAAAAATTTTGAAATTAAAATTTTTTATTACTTTACCCAGCAATAAGCAATAAATTTCTCTATTAACAAAACTTTACATCACATGAGGAAAAACATTTCAGTACCAAATAAAATAAGCAAATAAATCAATGCAAATTTTATAACAATTTTCTTTTATATTCAATTTTCCTTCAGGTTGGTTTCCTTCCCTATTAGACCATAATTTGACATATTCATAGATTCACATTTTATTTTTCTGTTGTTGAAGACCTTTATAAAGGCGGTTTTTTTCCAGTCGGATCCTTGACTTTTATCACTTTCGGCACTAGTTTTCCCCTTCCTCATTATGTGACGATACTTTACATTGTAGTTGTTCTTGAGTTTTCAACGCTTTGAATCCGTATTAGCTCTAATGAGTTCCTTTGGCTATCGCTTCGATATCACATTTCTATTCTTCCAAATGATCACTTCTCAGAGGAATACAATGGGAGGTATATTCGGCTTCATTAATTGCCCTCTGCTAAATGATAATTAGGCCTTTTTGTTGAATTTATTATTTTATCTCTTTACTGATCATCCATTTTTCCAATGTAGGCTCCAAGTTAGCAGAAACACATCTCAGCAACCAAATCACTTTAATCTAATTTACTTTTAATAATACCTATATGTTTCGAAGTGTCAATTTTTTTTTTTTGTTTAAATAGCACATTAATTTTATTCAACATCTGAGGAAGTTGATGGTGTTGCTGTGTAACTAATTTTTTAAGATGGATTTGTTTTTAAACAAAAACAGTTTAAGTTGCTTATCTAAAAAATTTCAGTATTTTTAAATCAAGATATATTCTCATCTATACAGACTACTCCTACATTTATTATACAGGCGCCCAACGCTTCCAATTAATTACAACAGACTCATTTACATGACAGCAATTAATCCAATTTGGACATAAGGAGTTGAACATTTTGGCCTCCAATAAACCTCCTAATTCTTCTCGTTTCAAATTCAAAATCTTTCGTAAAATCCTCAATGCTCTTTAATATGTTACAAATAAAGTTACCCATTAAGATCTTAATGTTCCATAAGTCTCTGAATTAGCCCAAACCAGATATCTGTCCTAGATAATAACTGAATAGTAAACTCCATATCCACTCAAATACACAAATTTCCTAACTTGGTTCACACTCTATTCTTAAACACCCTCGTAGGTGTCTGAAAAGAAGATGACCAAGAAACCTTCTATTAAGAAACTGAAGTAATACTAATTATTAGTTCTTTACAAGTTATTGACATATCGTAATCCGCACATTTACTTGTTATTGCATACAGTTGTATATATCAATAAATAATTAAAATATAAATATATATACAGTAAATTTTCACTATTATTAGATAACATTCATAATATTAATAAAAAAATAAATTAAATGTACAATAACATTAAAACCAGAATAGAAACAATACGTGTTATGATCTAATCGATTCTTAGAACAGAATGTTATTTATTTTAATTTTCTCGATCCTCTAGAAAAGATTCTGCAAATTCTACGGCTCTTTCACAATACGAATTTAATTAATAAGTAGACGACAATACATTAAAAAACATTGATGAGTGGAGGTACAAAGTTATGTCTTCATATAAATTAAAACAATCACCATTGAATATAATGACAAAACCGTATATCAACCCTCTATCAACAAAATATTAATGAATTAGAAATCACCACTTTTGAAAAAGATGTTTAGTTGTATCAGACAAAAAAGATAGATGGACATTTTAAGTCAACTTTCTCATTTAGGTAATTTTAATCTTTCGAACTTAATTATACAAAAATAATGACTACATTTTAAAGTTAATATTTGTCTATCGATTTACAATACCTGTATGTACTACATTTTCCATTTTTAGCCGTTTCATTTTTTTTTATAACAATTTTTTTATAGAGCTCTTTTTTTGCACTCCCTGGAAGAGCGTATTATTGTATGTTATTACTCATTACCTACGATCTAAATTTGATTCGAATCAATTACAGGGTGAGAGTATTATGGGTCATTGTTTAAATATTTAAAAAAAAAAATTTGAATTATTTATTTAACATTCTTTATTTTTAGGTTCACCAGAAGATTTGAATTTGACGTTTTTCTGAGGTGTTAAAAATAAATTCCTATGTACTTTAGGATTAAACAAAAACTAATTGAAATTTAAGTATAATACTGACGTATCATTGATGTGTACATGCACATAATGTATATAAATACTGTGGGAGATAATTAAACCACTAATATAATAATATTTCATTTAGTAATATTTATGTAATAGGAGCATTAATATTATATAATAATAACATTGAAATCAGATAAATTGGTGATATGATACACTGATGTTTAAATTCATACATAAAAAATTTTGACTCTCCTAAACTAAAAAAAAAAACATATATATATATATATATATATATATATATATATATATATATATATATATATATTTTATTTTAATTTTAATTATATTATAAAGATATTTTGTTTTGTTTTTTGTTAATCAATAAGCATAATTATAACATAATTGAAAGATCACAATTATCTTTCCTGAAGGGTATTTTACATCTTCAGAAAAACACCCCAAATTCCTATGTCAGGCTGGAAACAGGTACAAAACACACCCAGGTAAAAGTTTTTGCAAGGATGCTAACATGGTGGATCAAAATTTTAAATATGGCAACTGATAAATTTCCAAGGATTCGTTACGGCAGGCTTGTCGAATTGATTGGAAATCCTTCCGTGCCCTTTAATTGGGCAGAACAATTAATGCTACAATTGGAAAGAATAGGCGCAATTGACATATGGAATAAACAGGATGCGAATGTTGTTAAAGAAAATATCTCAAGCCTGAACATGGCATTTGAGAGTCATTATTTGTCTGTAGACATTGAACATGCAGTCAACTCTCACTACAACACCCATTACAGACACCTTAGCTCTCTTGGAGGTGGTGAAAAGTATTTGGTCATGGATTCAGACATCCAGAAACTAAGAATTATCGCACAACTCCGTTTAGCTAGCTCCAGGGTCTCCAAAATATATTACAATAGAAAAAGCTACAGTTTTAATACAGAAAATCCCTGCCCGATGTGTAACTCAGGACCAGATTCCCTTCACCATTTAATAATGAATTGTTCAGTTTATGAAATATACAGGAAAAGGTTTTTTAGAAGAATTCGTTCCGCAGAAGATGATGACTTTTGGTTATGTTCATGTCTGACAATAGATAATGAAAAACATTTAAATAATTAATTTTTTTATATGAAATATTGTCTGAAATTAAGAAATAGTTTGCTTTAACTTATTACTAGTTTTCCATTTACTTTTTGTTTTTGTATTAAAAGTTTGCCATTTGTTTTTTTTTTTCATTTTTATGTATACTTATGCATTAATTTATCATGTATATAGTTAGATCAAATTTTGGGTTAATATCTCTTGTTTAGTTTGTAAATAATTTTCTTATTTTATTTTATTTTTGTTAAAATAATTCTAAATTGTATAACAGCTCTCAACTCATTGCTCTAAAAATTGTATTTATAAAGCAATAAAAAAAAAAATAAATCAAATAAATCAATAATCAATAAGCACCATCATTTCTTGTGTGCAAAATTATCTATTTTACTAGCGTAGTACTAAATAGTAAAACATTTGTAACATCTTAAAAATATTTTCAGACAGCAAAACAAATTTTTTTTATGTTTACATTTATCCCTTTATCTTAAAATGATAAAAGAACGATGTGGGAATAATTAGAGAAGTAAATTTACTCCGCACCACATATATTCCTTACTTGGAAATTATCTAAATTTTTAAGATGATTACCAAACTCCGAAATTCTCCTCAGTTCCCATGTTCATACCGTCCTATTTCTTTCTTATCAATCACTAATGAAATGCTAGAAAAACTTATTTTGAAACGCTTGTATCCTATTCCCATCGAACAATTCCATTTCACCAGTTTGGATTCCAAACATTACATCCCACAATCCAGCAATGTCATCGTATGATGTACGTTGTCTTCTTTACAGTTGAGAAGGGAATGTACTGCACGAGAGCGTTTTTCGGCGTGAAAAAGATTCTTGACCGAGTCTGATTTACAAGTTCCGTAAATTCCTACTTTCTTTATAATCTCTTATTATAAGATCCATCTCTATGATGGAACCTTCAATACAGGTAAATCTAAACAATACTCATCAAATAATGTTTACCTTTTATACAAACGAATTAAAATAAATTCACATTCGAGACTTAACATAAACTGCTATTCGTTTTCGACTACTCCAAGGCAAACGTTGTGTCTACAGGAGGCCTCGGGCGACACACATACCTGTTCGTGACCTGTTGCTTCACGCACAGTCGCGTAGCAGATTTGTCGTCCTGGGGGACCTCAATGCCAAACATACGGCGTGGCTGTGTCGTAACAACAATCCTCTGGGAACTATTATTACTAAGATGCGACTCCAGGTCTACCACCCTGGCGTTCACACCTTCCGCTCGGATGCCGACCCCTCTAGGACATCGACTTTGGACCTCCTGATCACCAGGGACATGCACAGCGTCACCGACTGCCGAGCACTGCCGTTCAGTACCTCCGATCATCGCCCTGTACTCTATACTTTCGAGGGTACTCCAGCCAGACCACCGGCTACGAAGTACAAGTTGAATGAAGCAGACTGGAGGGGGTACAGGGCCACAATCGAGAAGTGTCTCCCCACGGTGACGCCGTGCCTGACCCCTGGTGAGATCGATGCAGCAGTGGAGAGCATCACATCCACCATCCTTGATGCAGCCAACACCAATATCCCCAAGTTCGCTCCTCTACCTAACTACCAGCGACCTCCACCACCGCACATCCTGGCATTGATAAAACAGAGGAACAACCTCCGGAACATATTCTGCCGCACCAGGGACTATGGCCTCAAGCCGGCTATCAACGCCATGACCCGGCAAATCGCCAGGCTCATGAGCGACTGGAAGACGGCTCTGTGGCACGACCAACTGCTAAGGACCCACAACAACCACAATGAGTTCTGGAGGTTGGTCCGAACCTTTGTCAATAAAAGGAGAGCGGTGTTCCTGACTGATGGAGACCAGCTGCTGACACCTGCTGAACAGACTGAACATCTGGCCCGCGCCTATGCTGCCAAGGACGCTGAGAGGACGGAGGATGCCCCGCAGCCACCCCCAGGACCACTACCGAGCCCCAACGAGACGGCCCTCTTTTCGACCTTCAAAGAGCTCGAATCCGTCCTACGGCGCATCAAAGGGAGAAAGGCATCCGGACTGGACGGTGTCCCCACAACGTTGCTGAAGATGTTACCCAGGAAGGGTAAGGCCTTCCTACTTAACATCTTCAACGCATGCCTCCGGACCGCCTACTTCCCTGTGGCCTGGAAGAGAGCTGTCGTGGTTCCACTCCTGAAACCCCAGAGGTCAGGGAACGTTGCGGAGCATTATCGTCCAATCAGCCTCCTCTCGCACATCAGCAAGGTGTTTGAGCGACTGATCTACTATCACATCATTGACCACTGCCGCCGTGAAGATGTTATTCCACCAGAGCAAACAGGCTTCCAGCGAGGTGTCGCGTGTGAACATCATTTGGCTAAACTGCAGGCGTACACCATCGAACAGATGCACCGGAACAAGGCCACGGCGCTCATCTCGCTGGATTGCACTCAAGCCTTTGATTGTGTCTCACACCCCCCTGCTGCTGCACCGACTGGAGGAGTACAGGTTTCCCGTCGCACTGTGCCGACTGGTCGGAAACTATCTTAGTGGAAGATCATTCGTTGTGCGAGTCGGTGGGAGTCTGTCTTCGCCAGTCCCTACCACCTGTGGTGTTCCTCAGGGGTCAGTGCTGGGACCGATCTTGTTCAACATCTTTACGGCGCCAGTCGTATCTATAAAGCACCCTGAGGCGGTGGTGGCTGCATACGCGGATGACGTCGCCGTTTACGCGTCCAGCCTCAACCCCGGCCGGGCTCTCAAGATGGCTGAGAGGGCAACTTCCACCATCGTCGAGGCACTGAAGTCATGCGGCATCAAGGTGAACCCTAGAAAGACTGACGCCATAGTGATGTCTTTCTGTAAACGCGGCAAGTACCAAAAACTGCCGAAAAGTTTTACAGTAGACGGTATTGAGCAGACCATTTCTAGCTCAATATTATACCTAGGCGTCAGCCTCGATAGGCACCTCACCTTTTCGTCCCATGTAAAAAGCAGGATAAAGCTGGCCCGGGCGCGGACATACCGCCTCCATCACCTCTTAACCTCTCGTCAGATATCCCTTAGACTTAAAATCAAAATTTATAAATCCATTATAAGACCCACCCTCCTCCACGGTGCTCCACTGCTGCATCATATGTACACAAGTACACTTCGCGCCCTCCAGACTTTCCAGAACTCCGTCCTTCGGCGAATCGTCCGCGGCACCCGCCTAGAGAGGGCCAAAAATACCCGGATCCTCGAGGAGCTGAGGTTGCCTACGATCCCGGCTTACATCGGACGCCGGCACGTCAAGTTCTTTGACGGGCTGAGCTACAGCGCCAACCCTCTCTTCAGGGACATAGCCCCGCCTCCAAGGCCTGGGAGGTGGCAAGGCACAATCCCCTTAGCGGACGTACTCGCCGAGGGAAGGGGTTCAGACCTTACGGACTGACCCGATGACCACCATAGCCGGCAGAGTGTTTCCTCCACACTCGACACGTAAAGGGAGTACCTTCAGTGGACCAAAGACCCTCCAGAGATGGCAGAGCAGAATTACGTCTTAAAATGCCGAAAGGCAAGAAAAGATCATTTCTATCATTATCATTCTTGTATGAATAAAATAATAAATAAAATCGGAGGCTTTAAAAAAAAAAAAAAAAAAAAAAAAAAAAAAAAAAAAAAAAAAAAAAAAAAAAAAAAAAAAAAAAAAAAAAAAAAAAGACTACTCCAAAATTTACTAGACAAGCTATTAAAACCTCTAATTAATTATAAAAGACATATTTACATTACAGCAGTTAGATTTAGACATACAGAGTTGAGGTTAGGGGATCGTTATTATTTGGGAGCTTCGAACATTTGTCTAGCACCTTCACTGCGGCATCGGTCCTCGGGGACCGATACAAATTGAAATAATAAAAATTAGGTTATAGTCTGATTAAAATATTACAGGCAGAATTAAATAGAATTAATGTATCGGTTTCCGAGGACCGATACCGCACCAGAGGTAAGTACTACATCGGTCCCCGGGGACCGATAACGCACTGTAAAAGAATCTACTTTTTTCATTACCGCAGTGAAGGTGCTAGTAAATGTCGGTGGAGTCGAAAACGATGGGCAGTTTCTTGTCATTAAAGTCTTGAATGTGGGTTCGAAGTAAGAAATTTGTTCAGATAACCTTACCTTACTAGATATATATAAAAAAAAGAAGGTGTTTCGTCTTTCAGAACATTTCAATCATTCTTTTTTTAAAATCAGAAGTAAATTAAATATACAAAGCAAATACTTTAGAATAATCATATAAAAAAAAAAGACTAATAAAGGAGCATTGAGATTTGTATGGTACTATATTGCTATCGAGAACTATTGAATCCTCTTCCGCCAACATTTGATACTACCATTGGCTGGGGCATTGATTTGTTATCATTGGTATTCAACAGTCTATCAGATACTATTCACTAACAAAGCCCTCACAGAACCGTCTCGACTCAAACCGAATTCAATAGATTCCACCCACGAGATAGAGCCCCACCACAAATCAGTTAGTGGATTGTATATTGAACTAGGAAGTGTTTATGACTTTTTGTTTCTTTAAATTTGTGATACTGTTTATCAATTAATTGTACTATAAGTTTAATCTAAGAGGAGAAAAAATACGTATCAATATTTCAACATTTTATTTGAGTTAGGATTGATGAATTAATTGCCACTTCTATTAGGATTATTTTATTAGATTACCTAAACATTCATATTCAGTTTTAAAACATACAAAATTTTTAACACATCAGTTCAAAATATAAGACAAGAAATCAAACATTGGTACTCACCTGAGGAAATCAAAGAGATATCTGAAATATATTCATCGTGAAAAGAGAAAGGGGGCAAGTAGGTTAAATTTTTTTGGGGTTTGCTATGGGATTTCCCCTACGACTCATTGGATTTTTTCGTTCCTATTGGAAACAAATTTAAAATGGGGCTATTGGAAATGTTTATCTGGTCATTTAAACAAAAATCTAGATCGGTTTAAAACGATTATATTATTTCTAATGATTCATAAATATTTAATATTAGGCTATTTTTTACTTCATGTATTATTTTTACTCCCGAGTCTTTGTTGAATTTATTATTTTTTTTCATTTAGATGGATAGCGAAATTGGAATTTTGGGTCTTATTATTGTATCTAAATGAAAATAACTATACATTTATCTTCTGTTCAAAAAACATAGAAACTCGATATAGATCCGTTTTGGTTGAATTTTGTATATACATTTGTAATCGTCACATCACTAGAAAAAATGTAACACAAGAAATCACTTCATCTATATAACTTTTTGCAGCTGATAGAAACGATATGCCCCATTTTCTTAAATAGGCCCTAGAATGGTATTAAATGCTTGATGCTTGAAAATGTCAATTTTAGAGGCTGGTGATGCTTTAAATTGTAATGATCCACCTGCATATGTTGCGACCGGTCTAATATAAGTGTTATACAGTCTTAACTTAGCTCACCAATTTACTTCTTATAAGGCAAGCTATGAAGAAAAAATCTTTGTTAATTGAGACAATATAATTTAATAATAATTTAATTTATAATATAATACTTCGTTAAACTGTTGGCCAAGCTACTTAAAATTAGCATCACAATGGAAAGTGTAATTTCTATTTGTTTAACACTTTTGGGGTTGTATTGGTCAATCTCTATAGCTCAGTTATAATCTTCTATAATTTACAAATACAATTGTAATGCTAAATTATAATACTGTAATCACAGTCACGTGTTTTGTAGTAAATTAACTTTATAAAGGTTTTCAACATAATTATAAAAAGAAAAATCTAAAAACAATAACTTGTCATAAAGATAAAAACAAAAAGTTAGTGAAGTTTTCCTTTGGTACGATTTTTTTATTTTTTATACAAAGAACAACCAGCATTTCCGATAGAGGGGAAGGGGCGAGCGGAACTTTAGCACCCGCTGCGGAAGGTTTTATTTTTATAGAAACACTTTATTCCAGATGAATTCTGAAATGCAGCATATAATAATTCTATGGCTTGTATTCTTCCATAATGAGTACACATATCTTTCGTTGACACTCATGAATAAATGAATAAAACCATAATTTCTATTCTTCTTTGAATAATGATTTATAAAAATATTACTGAGAAATCACTGAATTCGAAATCAAAAACGAAATTTGAAAATCTTATTTCATCATTCATTTATTTTTTTATAATAGAAATTTACAACTGTATTCGAAAAAAAAAAATTAAATGTGCGGTATACAATGCAATTTAATGACACGATTAAAACTTGAAGAGGAAATGCACTGCTACTATTCTAATGAAATATCACGAGGCCATCTTCTTTTCAAACGTCTTAGAGGATTGCAAGGAATGGAATGGGAAGCAAGCTATGCAACACGTGGAATTGGATGAGTATTAAGTTTATTATGAAAGGAAAGGTATCTGATTCGTGCCAAATCGGCGACATGTGGGATTAAGGTCATTGTTTATCAGTTCATTTGTGAAAGAGTAAGGAGGATTAAGGATTTTTCGAAAGATTTGGATTGAAGTGATTGGATTCGGGAAGAATTTGATGGTTTCGTGGATCCCATATTTTTTCATTAGAAACTGAACTTTTTTGATCGTTCTCGTTCGTTCCCCTTCGAAAATGAACATCCGGTTAATTTATAGTTTCTCTTTTTTTCCGAATCAACAATAACTTTTTTTTCTTTTTATTTGAATGAAAAGTATATTTCATTAAAAGATGGAGAGGAAAGGCATGATTATAAAGTCATGCAAATAGAAATCCTATAAGCAACGGAAGACTATACGTAGCTAGGCACAAATTTCAGCAGCATTGGTAAAACCCATAGGATTAAAAAAAAACGAACAGCATATATTACCAGATCTGCAATATTGTTGTTGGGAAACGTAAAGTTGACAAAAAGGTAAAACTACACATCTTTAATGCAATTTACCTTCTCACCCTACTATACGAAAGGGAGAGCTGGGTCCTTTCAACAGATTGAATGAAGATCACAATCACCGCCTCAGAAATGAAATATTTAAGAAGAGTTGCCGACCAAACATGGAGGGGACATATAAAGAATAGCAGAATGAGAGAGGAGCTAGAAGTAAAAGTACTAACAGAAGATATACAGAAGAAGCCGTGACATGTGTGCCGAATGGATGATGATCGCGGACCACTCAAGTTCTTCGAAGCTAGACCAACTGGCAAAACACCAAGAGGCAGACCAAGGATGTCATGGTCGGATAGTGTGGATCGAATAGTGGGACTCGAATAGGAGAGAAAAGAGGAAAGCGATTGGATTTTATGAAGACATCGGCGAAGAACCGGGATAGTTGGAATGCTTGGATCGAGGCACCTCCACGCTGAGAGGCACTGAGGGGGAAGAAAAAGAAGAAGAAGAAAAGTTTATTTTGTTTAAAATATAGATTTTTCATTAAGCGATTATCACAATGTCTTGTTTAATTAAGTACGATGTATGCCAAATGAAAACATCATGTTTTTTTTCCGATATTAAAAGTGAATTTCTCCATAAAATCGATGCAGAATGATTAATTTGAAAATACCATTCGAAAGCTGGTTATATTTTGAAAGTTTTTGTGTTATTCGCAGTTTTTTCCTAAAGAGGTGAGCGTTGAAAATTAAAAGGAATTGTAACTTTTGTAAATAAGTTCCGTTATATCTAAAATCAATCTGTAATTTAGGTCCCAAGTTGTGCTGAACCAGAAAATGTGGTCCTAATTTGGAAAATCTTTGGACAAAATGGAGATATTATGGCAAAAAAACGTGGTATTCTCTCAAAAATCTTTGAGTTATATATCAGCAACAAATTGGAATAGAAAAGTGCAGTCAGCTGACTTTTTCTTCATTTAGTTTCACTCAGTTAATTTTTTTAATTTTTTTTTTTTTTTTTTTTTTTTTACACTAAGAAGGAATCACTAAGTATACGTATATATAAGGAAGGATAGAAATGCTTATGTCGGACAGTGTAAAAAAAAAAATGGTAATAGTTTCTCATAAGAAATAGAAAAAAATGTGTAGTTAATTTAACAAATGCCAGAGGGGTGAGGAATATTGGAAATGGTAATAATGTAACTTAAAGGAGAAATAATTACCAAGGATTTAGAAACCATATATCAGTGTCACTTTTTCTCATCAGGAATCTAATTTTTGAGGAAATCCTTAGAGAAAATTGGTGTCGAAAGTATAGATATCGAGAGGATTCTGTAATTACAAGTGTCAGGAGATTAAGAGAAAATCATTCGGACGTTCCATCAATGAAGGAAAAAGATCTAATTCTATAAGAAAAATGTCCAATGGAGGATAAGTATTTTATTCTACATGAAGTGGTGTCTGAATGGGTGAATATATCTTGTAGGTTATTAAGAGAGATAGAAAAAACAAGAATTGTTAAAATAAATTCTGGTGGCCTTTATCAGGGTTACTAACAAGAAATTGTCAAACACATAATCGGGAAATATTCTTAAAAGATAAAATAAATAAAGAACAAATACAGTAAGACCTCAATAATTCGGATACCTTATTATCCGGACGACGCGGTAGTCCGGACGACCACCTCTATTTGGCTCGATCCCCCACCTAATATTCTTTCATTTTCTACTCCTACCTTTCCCGGCTTATATCATTGTTTTAAGATTGATGGATTAGGTAATCCACTTCTATTGGAATTATTTTATTTGAAAACTAGTTTTGAATGTTAAACATACATCTCCAGTTCCAGAACATAAAAATTTTCAAAACAGCAGCACTTACATGGATTACATAAACTAAAAGTTTTCAAAACTGTACGACCAGAAATCAAATATATTGGTACTCACCTGAAGAGGTCTAAGGGACTTCTTAAATATATCAAGAATGGAAGATATAATTCAAAAATGACCGTTTTTTTAAATGACAAGACAACATTTGCAATGGACCCATTTCAAATTTCTTTCCAATTGGAACGGAAAAATCAAAGAGAAAACCTAACAAAAAAAAAAAAAAAAAAAAAAATTGAGCCTAACTCGCCCTTCCCATTCCAATCTCGATATATATCAAGATTATAATAATTCCAATAGAAGTGGCATTTAATTCACCATTCCTAATTTTATTGAGTCTTCTATACCAACACGCATAATTGTCATTGTTTTGTTTTCTTATAATCATATCGTTCATTCGGTGGAATAAAACGAAACTGTAGGAATTGAAATTTTACACAAGAAACTAGAAATTGAACATTATAGATAAAGTAATATTTATATAACTTTTGGATTGGGCAGACAGCAATTGAGTAATGTTGCTGCCTATGTATTAGCATTTGTAGCTGTTGGGTGCACTTCTGATGTATTATACATTTTTTACCCAATTTCGCAAATACGTCGTTGTCTCACTAGATGAGGGATATATAATGACAAAAATTATATATGTAAAGAGAGGTTCAACGGGAAATAAGTTAGATAAAATTATAAATAACATTAAGTGATTACATGAAATAATTACATAATATTAAGACTGATGTAAATAATTTCATAGTTTTATAAACATCTATATATCTAAATTATTAAAGTATAATAGAGTTAATAATACACTAGAGAGATAAACTAAAATAAACTAAATACGAAACATAATTTTTTTTTTTTTTAAAAAGTATGTTCTTCGGAAAAGTATTGACTTCGCTGCTAGAAATGTATAGTAGTCTGGAAGGAAGATGGAATTTTATAATGATGATTGATTAAATAACGAGATGAATGAAAATAATTGTTCTGGAAATACTTAATGGGTTCTGGTGGCGCACAGTGGGACGAAACGGTGTTTTTTCTAGACATCGCAATTTGAGCCTCTAAACATTTTTGCATCGACTTCATAAATTATTTTAGTATTATTCTAAAAATATTTGATGCATTATTATAAAAATAGTTTTTATAAATATTTATTTAAATATGCGTTATGCCGAAAAATGCGTAGAAATATATGCACCTATTGCAGGGCGCCTATTACCATTACTGCAGTGTGGAAAAACTTAAGAAAAGAAAATAACTAATACCAAACATTTTGAAATTAACAAAATACAATTCTAAACTAAAAATTACAAGTATTATTTGTGTTCGCGCCAATCGGCGCTTTTGTGAGGGGGGGGAAAAGAGAAAAGATCTAGTGTATCGTTTATATAGACGCACTCTATAGACCTCTAGGTAACTAGCCCTTATCTGCGCTAATCCCTACATGAATATTCCCTCTTTCTTCTATCATCTGTGCTCGAGTACGCACCTCCTACAAAATTGCCCAGGACCTCATGGTCTTCCATTGGTTTTTTAACACAGTTCTCCCCCTAATGAGTGGTGACCTAAGAGGAGGCGAGCTTGGACAAGAAGCATCTGCCAGGCCGTAAACATTCCAGGGGCCCCCGGACAGACCGTCGGCGGCAGTAATAAGGTAAGAGATTTCTTCTGTCCTATTTGTTTAGGCTGCCTTCTAAATAAAATCTCCCCAAGGGTGCAAAACCTCGATTTCATATTTTCCCATACAGTCCATTTTCTAGAGGCCGAGGCGAATTTGTCGCATCGGACATTAACATTCTTTTACTATACATTTTTGGTACTCCGGGCCGGATGTACGGGGGTCTAGATTATTTAATGCGAGGGTTAACAAAATAAAATTTGCTAAATCGTCGATTGGTAGCGCCTTGATAGCCTGCACCGAATTTTGATGTACCTCGAGAAAAGTTTTTTAAGTTATTTAATGAATTTGAACTGACGGGCTTAAAGTGTAAGATTTGGTTCAGATATGCCTGGGCTATCCTCCGGGGGTTTTGGAACCTGTGTACCAGAGCTGAAAAAGCAAGGTCGTAATTTTCGGCTGTGAGTTGAAAATTAGAAATTGCGGAAAGAGCACTCTCCTTTAAACTGGATCTTAAATAATGAAAGCGTTGTATGGGGGTTAGAGTCGGGTTGTCGTGAACAAGGGCCGTGAACAACGAGAAAAATTCAGGCCACTGCTGTATGTCGCCTGAAAAGGTTGGTAAATTGATAGGTGGTAAGGAGAAATGAACAGGGAGCTAATGAAATGAACAGAGCTGGCCACCGTTGTAGAAGTTGCAATAGGTTCTTCCTTTTTCAATTGTAAATATTTGGATTTAATTTTAGTTAACACACTATTGAAAGCAATTGCAGGGGCTTGAGTATCCACATGATTTTGTTTGGATAAGAGAGCATTAAGGTCACTTAATTTTTCATTCACCCCCTCAAATTTGACTTGAAGGGAGGGTAAATCCTCGTAATGCACTTGGACAGTAAAAATATCCGAAAGAGTGGAACCCCTAATTTCATCGTATCTACTAGTTATATCAGCAAATATCGTTTCCCTCTTTGCCAATAGTTGTGCTTGAATAATGATATTTTTGTCTTCTGTAGGCATTGTGAAAAATAGAGAATAAATAAATACAGCAATAAAAGGAAATTATAATATATGAGGCAGAGAAAAGGAAGGAGAAAAATTTGCAAAATTGATTTCACTAATTATTACGTAATTGTAACTGACGTTATAATAAGACAATATGGCGGGAACTGTTACGAGACGCAATAACGAGTATGTTACTAGAGTGGGGGGTGGTGACGTCAGATAACAGCTGGCAATAAGCACTTGTTGAAAATGGCCGACTATAATAGCGTCGGTTTTATATATGTAATTATTGGAAGTTATAAAACTTGGACAAAAAATAGGCCAAACCTTGCAATTTATACAAGTTTTAACGTAAAAAATTTTAATATTAATAAAGCACAGAAATGAGTGGGTGATTACTCGCCCCAAAACTGCAAAATCACTCGTTTCAAAGTTGAACAATGATATATACGGCCCGGATCGGACCAAAAATGTATAGTAAAAGAATGTTAATGTCCGATGCGACAAATTCGCCTCGGCCTCTAGAAAATGGACTGTATGGGAAAATATGAAATCGAGGTTTTGCACCCTTGGGGAAATTTTATTTAGAAGGCAGCCTAAACAAATAAGACAGAAGAAATCTCTTACCTTATTACTGCCGCCAACGGTCTGTACGGGGGCCCCTGGAATGTTTACGGCCTAGCAGATGCTTCTCCTAAGCTGCAATATCTGTCCAAGCTCGCCTCCTCTTAGGTCACCACTCATTAGGGGGAGAACTGTGTTAAAAACCTATGGAAGACCATGAGGTCTTGGGCAATTTTGTAGGAGGTGCGTACTCGAGCACAGATGATAGAAGAAAGAGGGAATATTCATGTAGGGATTAGCGCAGATAAGGGCAAGTTACCTAGAGGTCTATAGAGTGCGTCTATATAAACGATACACTAGATCTTTTCTCTTTTCCCCCCCTCACAAAAGCGCCGATTGGCGCGAACAATTTGTTTTTCATAACTGGGGAAGGTACAAATAAAAATAAAGGTTGATGGTCTAATTAGGTCGAATTACAACATTAGAAGTATATAAACTATGCTTAACCACGGGTTAATTCGGCCATATTTGGAAAATAATGGAATGTATTTATCTCAGTAAATACATAAGGTAAAAGTCTATGAAGTCCATTTTTTTGGACGAATTTGGATGTTTTCTTCAACACGCAATAATGTACTCGAAACACCCTGAAAGTTACTCCACATGTCATTGTTCTATAAAACCCTAATTCTTTCTAATGCTAAAACCATCACTATTATTTTTTTTTTTTTAGTTTGAATAGACTAGTACAAAATAGAAAGTAATTTTTTATTTGAGATTATGAGGTATAATTATCAGTAAAATTTAAAAAGTTACAGGAACAATCATAATCACTAAATACGAGTTCGTGTATTTTTATGTCAATTTTCATTACTTTTTATTTTAAAAACTGCATTATCACTACGTATTTCTGAAAAATTTCCACATTTTCTTATTCCTAAGATGTTAGAAGATGGTGCAAAGTGGTCGGAGATTGCAATAAAATAGTTTCAATTTTTAGTGCATGTCTGGAAATTTGGCGGACACTGTGTGGCGGAGGGTGGAAGAGGTGTGTGGGCTGCTATCCTTGGTAGTTTCCACAACCTTCAGTTAAGTTCATAAAGGTACATTATAATTGAACTTATTTTCTCCTACCAAAGATTTATTGTTAGAAACAATTAATTTAATTACAACTCTTTTATTTTATCTTAAATTTTTGATTCTTCTAACTTCAAATGTTCCTTTCCTGTTGCGTTTCATCTTTTCTTCAGAAATCGTTAAATTTACCTCTCTATTGAAAAAAAAAAAAAGGAAGATAAAAAATTAACAAGAAGTCACTTAAATTACAACAGAAATAATTTTATGAATTGTTTTTCTATATTTTATCAATATATTCAACTTAATAATTTTGGCATGCTATTTAGATCCTTTATATTGGTAAATTCACATTTCGAAAATTGTTAGATTATAATGGATGATGAAATAAGAAATCACATCAGAGTATGCAAAGCCATTGGGTCGTAAGGGCATGTTGGGGGCAAGAAAGTCGGAGATTCAGTGCGCTTGGTGTAGGTTCAGTATCAACTTGCGTTAGTTAATTTCGTGTTAGTCCCGCGAAATGAACCTTGGCCTTCATGTTCGGGCTAGAAGAGCTTGGTAACCTGTAGCATAACCAAACCTTCCTGCTCTAGTCGCAGTTCATAATGACGTTAAACCCCGACCAACAAACAAAATACTTCACAAGTTACCTTGAGGTACGCATGATGGTATAGAAGGATCAATACAATTAGGATCCGTGAACTATTTGCCACTTCTACTGCAATTTTTTTATTTAAAGGCTCTAGGCTCTACTAAGCCATCCAGTTCATCTCGTATCCAATCCTCACAATGCAAATCCTTCGAAAAATCCTAAATGTCCCTTACTTTGTCACCAATAAACTTATCCATAAAGACTTTAATGTACCATATGTTGCTGAATTAGCCCAAACCAGATACCTATCCTTTCATAGTAAGCTTACTGATGAGTAGTTCTCTTCAAGTTTTGACATGTTATTGTAATACTGATAACGATTTACTTGATGTATATATTTGTACAGTTGTAAATTTCAATAAATTGATATTAAAAAAAATCCAGTCGATTTTATTATTGCTAAACCTTCCTGGAGCAATAAAGATGACATGGTTAAAATTTGGTTCAATAGTTTTCGTGGTTAGCGATCACAAACGGAAAATGGCCTTTCCTTTTATATAGTAGTATAGTTTATTTTTAATGTTTTGCTTTAATAGCCCTCATGTAGATAATTGTGTGTGATTGCAATTTATTTTTAACCTTCCATTAGTCGCGTGATCCTATGAGTTACATGATGAAATTGTTTTGGCCGTTGCAAGACTCCAGGTATGCTTTTACCAACGTTCCCTTCAAATGTCAGCACCTAATCGATTCCGCCCATAACTTTTCTTGTCAACAGCATATAAAAACACCTTGGAGGTGCAAAGCGAATAAACACATAAATTGTTTGTTTTTTTGTAAGTATTGTTTCCTTGTCTTTTATATGTTTTTTAGTATTCAGACATAGAATATCGTAAATATTTTTTATTGAAATATATTGTAAATAATCTTCATAAATTCACAAACACCTGTGAGGTGCACGCCACTACTACAGAATTACTTTGGTTCTAGAATTTAGCAGGCCTTCACTGGAGAATTAAAATTCATTGGAGAATTAATATATATTTATACCCTTAAAACCAGATATAAAAGTCATTTTGAGTTGTTTTTATCCAAGAAAGGTAAAAACACCCCAGAGATGCAACGCAACAAATATTGCCCGTATTAGGCACTCGACTAACGAAAGTTAATTCGAGAATCGAAAAATTTGGGAAGGAAAAAAAAAAATTATTCTATGACGGGAATTCTCGTGTACCTAGTTGTAAGTTATCTTTTTTGTGCTTGATAATTTTTAAGTACAATTAAAACTGTTTCAGTTGGTTAGGGATTCAAAGGTAAAAAATGAGCAATTTAATATTTAAAAGTGAGCTAATTTATATCCCAAAATAGCAAGCCCTTGAAGGGGATTAAAAGAAATTTGAAGAGGATATAACACGAGACGAGTACCATCCTGCCAATTCCACTTACCCTACCCTTTGAAGAGGTCGCTCTTTCAAACACTACCACTCCAAATCTCGGGGAATCGTAAGCAAGAGGTAGGGCGAAAGAGAAGGCCTTATCTGATATTTAACCATGCAGATCTGGTTCTCAATGAAAAACTGATAAAATTAACAATTATTATTGAGTATTGGAATATATTTTTTAACGAATAAATATTACAAGCTGCCTCACTCATGTGCAATGAGTAGTATATGAATCCATTCATGCAATATGTACCATGAAAGCAAAAAAAGAAACAAAGTAAAAAATCATAGCAATATTATACAAGATAGAAAATAAAATGTAATAAATAATAATTTAAAATTAATAAGGATAATAATTGTAGAAACGATTAAACTAAAATAGTGTAAGAAGGAGAAAAAAAAAATTCTATACATAACCAAATTTACAAGCATTCCGCTTGTTCTGAAACCCTGAACCAAGTTTGTTCCCTCACTGGCGTTTTAATCGGGTTAAAAGAATGTTTTAAATTGGATAATGAATGAGCCAGGGGGTTCGGATGGTTGAAAAAGATTTGATGGAATTTAGAAAATTTAAGGGGCATAAGGTCAAGAACGTAAGGTGTATTAAGACCATTATAATTATTATATTTATATTATTATTATTATTATTGGAAACATAATTGGGAGGATGTACAATTGTAAGTAGGATTTTAGATTGGAAGGATTGAATTCGTTTGATTTTCGATAGTTGTCTTTTATAATAATGCTTAGGACAGTCATAGGTTATGTTGTAAAAAAGGTTTTATCTATACATATTTTTTATGTTCAAATTAAAGTGTACCAATATATTTAATATGGTAGTTCATCATATTGCCCAATGAGCAATAAAATAAAATTTATGAAACTACCATCATACATTAATCTTAGTACAGACAAATCTTGTCTGTTTATTCCGTTTAACGTCACTTTATGCTGCTATGGCTAATAATGGTGGGAGTCCTAAATTTTGCCTGTCCAGGTATAATTAGGATAGGGATCTTTAACGAGTACCAGAGTACCAGACATCGCCCAGGCTCGGGACCCCCATTTTACGTCCCTTCCGAAGGACGGCATAGCTAAGGATTTTTTACTCCCTTTAAAAAATCCTAAGGTCATCTGACGGGCTGTGAACCCGCGATCTTGGGTTTAGTAGGTTGCTATGCTAACCACTACACTACAGGTGACCCCACAGACTAATCTTAATTAATAAATAATTTCTTATTGAATGTTAAATATATATAAGTTAAGAATAACATGTACCAATATACTATTAATCCATAGAGTTAAGCATGTAAATAATGTAAAGATATAAATAGAGCATTAGAAGGAACAATAAATCAGTTATTATCTAGACATTGTGCGTTGTTCATTACGTCCCCTTTTCCTTTTTTTTTTTTTATCATTTTATTCCTGGCGATCGTAAGTTATATATATATATATATTTTTTTTTTTTTGAAGAGAAAAGATTTGACCCCGGTTGGGATTCGAACCCAAGTATCCACCTCTCAAGAGTGGCGCCTTATCCACTAGGCCACCGAGCTCGTATCCGAACCAGGGAAATCTTCTCTCTTCACTGATCCATACCTCCGGGCACTCGCAATTGCGATGTACAATTCGGGGATGAATGTTCAATTTGAACATTACTTTTAAATGGATCTATTGACCAGCTGTCCAATATATATTAAATTATTAAATAATTCTTATTTTAATAAATATTTTTTAAATATATTTTTTATTTTTGAAGAGAAAAGATTTGACCCCGGTTGGGATTCGAACCCAAGTCTCCACCTCTCTAGCGTGGCGCCTTATCCACTAGGCCACCGAGCTCGTATCCGAACCAGGGAAATCTTCTCTCTTCACTGATCCATATCCCCGGGCACTCGAAATTGCGATGTACAATTCGGGGATGAATGTTCAATTTGAACATTACTTTTAAATGGATCTATTGACCAGATCTCCTATATATATTAAATTATGAAATAATTCTCATTTTAATAAATATTTTTAAATATATTTTTTATTTTTGAAGAGAAAAGATTTGACCCCGGTTGGGATCAATGAGCATTCATAATTTATATATATATATATATATATATATATATATATATATATATATATATATATATATATATATATATATATATATATATATATTTGTATATTTGTATATATACATAATTGTAATTATAAAATCATGAATTTCTCAATGATTTTTGCATTAATTTAAATAAAACTTTGAAATGTTCTTTAGGATATCTTCGTTAAAATAATGTTTACTTGAAACATTTTTCAGCTTTTTTAGTTTTATCTCTTTAAAATTGTTTCTGGCTAAATATTATTCAAAAAATTTTAGTTTTTAGTGATTTTGGCACGCGTTCGAAACTTACCTATTTGTCTCTAGCCTTTTGTGAAAAAAAAAAAATTTGATTTTGCGGCTGAAACCGTTGACTTCCCTGATCGTAAATGAATCTTTGTAAAAAGGTTTTATAGTGTCATCAATCAAAGGAGCATTCCAATTGAGAGTGTAATGAGTAATGATAAAATAAAATGTCAAATTTTTTTTACGAAGTACATGAAAATTAACAACTTAACAAAAAAAAACTAAATACATATTCAAGTTTTTTACTTTTCATGAAATTTATATGTTTTTCGTATATTTATATTGAATATACAGTGGATTTCAATTAAATACTGATACTCTAATTAATTTGCATTTTACCTTTATCTTATCTAACATAACTTGTAACCTTACTTTAAAATCTCGCTAATTCCTAATGAACCCCTGGTGCTTGCGCAATATGAATAACCTAGATTGTTTAAATATTCCAATAGATTCTTATAAATTTCAGAAATATAGCAGATTACTATTAAATTTTCGGAATAGCAACTTTGCTAATACTTTATTGATTAATTGATATTATTAATTGCATAATGATTATTTTGTGACTATATTCTTTTATTTCAATAGACTTTTGTTAGAATATAAATATGTATTGCTTAGCAAGGTTTAGAAAACTATGTTGTTTTTTTTTGTATTAAAAAAAAACTTTTATTGAATTGTTATTACTGACTGCCTCAAATGAGAGTAATAAGTGGTATGGATACATTTATATTTCCTTTCACATAATATGTACAATAAGAAATAAATGAAGAAGATTTTTATAATTTATAAATAATACATAGAACTATACAATATATAGAGATAAAATTTACTGTTTAATTTAATTATTTCAATCTCATATGAATTAAATCAGTAAAAATTAAATTAATTTAAATTAAAAGTTGAAAATGCAATCATACTCGATTTGCAATATTCACCCATCCTAGGGATCTCTTAACCAAACTTGTCCTTCCTCTTAAAAAGGGACAAGCCAGCTCCGAAGAGGTCCTAGCGCTACTCTTTTTTATTAGCTGCATTACTGGTCCAAACACTTAGTAGAGGTTTATGGATTTTTTAAGTTATTCTTCATGATTTATCTTTACATTACAATACAGATTTATTTTTTAAAATACATTTAACACCTCTCAGTTACATAAATATCAAATCGGTTTGACCCAATACAACAGTATGGCATTTCTATATTTTGTAAGTTTTGAGACATATTGATTAGTAGTTAATTAAAAAGTTTTAGGAATACATTCTAAAAAAAACTTTATTCGTCATCGTTCATTATGTTAAGCTTCTTGACACTTTTTCTAAATATGGAATTAAGTGGGAAGATAAAAAATATAGAAACAATAACAACATATTACTAAAAGAACAAGAATCTGAGCTGTTCTATATAAAGCATGAACTCACTCCTCAGAGGAGTATACAGTCCCTAAAGAAAACGAAGATTTTTTTCAAGCTAGATTGGAAAAATTGACCAGCCAGAACAACCTTTAACTAAGAGGTTGGGCGGAGACTTCCAGTAAGATCCCTAAAAACAGGAGAGTTACAAGGTTTTCCAGAAGAATAGGCTGGCGCAGTAGAGCGTCGGCTTTTGACAGGGAATTATGGGCCAAGCTTAGCTGACTTTGTCGGCTATCACTCACATTACAGCTACCGAGGCAGAAGAGAGGAAGAGTAAGTATCAGTTGACTTAACTCGTTAGCTAATATAATTTATATAGCGAGTAGCAAAAACCAAAAAAAATATTAGATGTAAACTTTTTAATAGTAAAATCTAAACCATATTAAACACTAAAACCACAATATGAAATTTTGTGTATAATAAACTACAAGGGTTTTAGCTTTACAAATACTATAAAATTATAATTTATATTTTACTTATTACTATAAACTATGTATAATGTAGTTTTTATAATATCTAGCAATAAACTAATATCTCCTTTTTAATGAATTCCAACAAAAGTTTTTGCAATTTTTTATACTTTGCAATTTATTTTAATTTTTTTTTACATTGTTTCATTATTCACAAATGCCTGAGAAACATATGTTTTATTAATACACAAACAAATTCCTACATACGCAGCATACTGATCTATCTAATTCAATACAGTAACATTCTAATTATAATGTTATAATTGGAAAAAGGGAAGTAGAGATGAAAACCAAAATGGTAGTATATAAGCAAGTATTCATCCCTACGCTGACCTATGCAGCTGAAAGCTGGCCTGGCATCAAGAAGTTTGAAAGCCGAATACAAGCCACACAAATGAAATTCCTGAGGAAGGCTCTTCGCAAGACAAGGTTGGACCGAATCCGAAACCAAAGAATAAGAGAGAATACGGAGCAGGAACCACTGATAGACTATATCCACAGAAAAGAATTAAAGTGGTTTGGCCATGTACTAAGAATGCCAATCAATAGGTTGCCAAAAAAAATATGGGAAGCAAAAGCAGTGGGAAAACGACCTAGAGGACGACCGAGAAGTAAATGGGAGGACATCATATCGGATCTGGCGAGAAGGAGGGGACTCACTATGGGAGAGATTAGGAGGTTAACTGCGGATAGAGAGGTGTTTAGAGCATGGTTGCTGGCTGCCCCGACACCGTGAGGTATAAGGGTTAGATGAAGAAGAAGAACATTCTAATTAATTTTAAAATAATAATGATTCATAATATTTCCCTCACAGTCTCTACTTATCATATTTTCTTATATATTTTTCTTTTTTCTCTTTTTCAAACTGAATATTGTTCGAAACGAATGTATACATATGCACATTTAAACAGACAAACTACAAAAAGAAAACACATTTTAAACACCATGCACGTGGTGGCGGATAATGCCTAAGTAGCCCAAGAGTACATTTTCGGCCATCATCGCAATTTCCCTTGCACCCAGGTCCTCCAAGAAGCTCCTTATTTTGCTTGGTATAACTCCGCGAGACCCTAGCCATAAGCCTTTCACTAAAAATTCTCTATTTTCAAATATTTCGTGGAATTTATCTTCAAGGAAATATAGATAATTATGAAATCTGTTGATTGCTTAAAAGGCATGAGGGGGAGCAGAACCCCGCGGCACCTCCTCCTGTTTTGATTTATTTGATTTTTTTTTATTTTAGTCTAGGAGGTTCCTCACCCAGCTCCTTTTCAGAGTTATTTGGGTGTTTTCTGGTATTTAAGCGGTGGCCATGTACTTTATGTGTGCCAAGGGATGTCAATGTAATTGTTCGTGGAATCGTTTTTTTTTGAATTACCGTTAGCATGCGAAGGTTAATTTAATTCTTTGTAAAAATTATATTTAGTGTTTAATCAGTTACATACCCCCTCCATTCATTTATTTATTTATTTTTTTAGTACGTACAATAAACCAGTTTTAAATTACAAAGTAAATGTAACCAATTATTTTGGCTGGTTACTGACTATTATGATTGTTGAAACAGATTAGGTTAAAATTAGGTTTTGGCTTTCTAGCTAGGCTTGACTGCTAAATTACTAAACTTCAGAAATAAATAAATAAATTAGGGTCTTATGGTTTGTATATAATAAAGATAAGGCAGGTATGCTTGTTAAAAACGTCTTTTTGAGGTAAATCACTACAGAAAATCAAATAATTTTGTTTTGTAATAGTGTTTTACTTGTAACCCAACGATATTTACAACTTAATTTCACCCATAAAATTATTCTGGTAAATAAATGATACATACATAAAAAATGTATTAATATAAACATTTTTAAGTAAAGAAATTCTATAAAGTTAAGAATATTTTTAAAAAAGAATGCTTAATTTTAAAAATAATTTTAGCCTTAACTAAATATCTTTCTTATCAGTATTTCTTTGCTGCTACAAAAGAAAGAAAAGAAAACAGAGGTAAGATTGTTGTCTCGCTTCTTTCGAGGCCACTTAAAAAATGTATTTCCTTTAAGATAAGCCTTAGCATTTGTTTTTCATACTTTTCCTTCTTTAGATTAGAAGGATTTAATTCATTGTTGGGAAACAGGCCTCTTTCGAAAAAAATATTTACATAATTACTTTGACTTCTCAAAAGATAGTATTATCTTAATCTGTAATTGAATCCAATCCCATATTCTTTTAGCAACCATAATTGCATCTTTATATTTCTAAAGAAAATTTGAGGTTTGTTCGATTTAGAGTTGTACTTGTATCATATTGTGGATATTTGTTTTTTATATTTTTTCTGATTGGAATAACCGTTATTGTTTATTTTCGTAACTGTTATTGTTTATCGCCCCTGCTCTCTCGAAAAAGATCTTTTCTTTAAGTTACTACCCGGCAACATTATTTTTCTACCATTAGTCTTTTAACTCATCTTGAGGGGGAAATAATTGTTACCCCTAGTCTCCTACCATATGGAAATAATTCGAAAATATTACATTTTCGAAAATTGAAAAATATAGGCATGACCATTGACCAAACTCTTTCCTGGAAATCTCTCGACAATCTATCGGCCTCCTAATGTAAATCCACTGTTCTTGTCACCTGCTTCTCCTACCAAACACGCAAGCTCCTAGTATCCTTCTTAATCTTCCCCAATCTGCCACGTCTATGTGATATATGGTGTGCTCTTGAGGAAAGATTAAAGCGTATCATGAATGGTTTCATAAGGTTCGTCCTTGGAACCTCAAGACGTGCCCATGTTTCCTATCTCTGTATCGAGGTAAGCTTGATCTTTCCTTCCTCCCTTCCTTAGGCTTATATACCTCTAAACTCCATAGAGAACACTTCCTTGGTACATACTTCTTCCATATTATTTAATACCCATATCCCTTTATTTATTTACAGTTTTGGAATTCTCTCCCTCCTTATATTCGGAATGCTTCTTCTCTCGGAACATTCAAAACACTCTTCCACCACCCCCTATCTATTCAGACTGACGCTTTCTGAATATGTATGCTCTATTATTCATATATTAATCATTTTACCAATATTTTTTCTGGGAGTTTTTGTTTTCTAGTTTTTGTTCTTTGTTATTACTGATCTAATTATATCATAAAAATACCTAGGTCCGATAATAATTCACTTTCTGTTATGTAATGTTATTCTTAAGAGACATTGTCTCAAAAAGTTTTCTTTCTTTGTTAATATATTTTTTTCTAACCCTCACAAAATAAATGATAACTATCAAAGCTTGAGAAGTTTCATCTGCTTCCTTATAATAACAGTACCTATACACCTTCTTATTTTTAAATCCGAATCTTGAATCTTCTTTGTTTAAAATTCAAGAAGACCTCGAAGCAATAAATTCGTGGGCTGATAAAAACAAATTAAGATTGAGCCCAACAGAATCAAAGGGTATTGTATTTGCCTCTGGACCTCTCCTCCAATACATCTCTCCACTCCCTGGTTCAAAAATAGATACTTACAGTCAGAGTCAAAAGTATTCGTACACTAGTATAAGTTTTATTTTATTTCGTTTAATTTTGTATTTATTACATATTTATTTAATTTAAACAGAGTTAATATTCTTTTATGAGAAAATTGACTGCATTTAGCTTAATATCTTATACAGTATAGTAAGATGCCTCATTTTTATGAGTCAAAAGTCTTTAAGTCTTTAACTGTAGTTTCTACCCCTTTTCTTAATATTTTGAGGATAAACTGCAATCAGTCTATACCTTGACGTCATTTGTAAAGATGTAGCGATTATTATTACTGTTCGTAAATTGAAAATGGGGCGCAAAACCAGAGATACGACTGATGAGGAAATACAAATTATTTTCGCCTACATAATGAGTTACGGTCGCTTGGAGAAGTGACCAGACCTCACTCAATAGTCCAAGATGCTATTAAAAAGTATGGAACGAGAAAAACATTTGAATATATAGTGTTGAGGCCAACATGTGTTTTTTTATTTACATGAGGTCATGTAATTCGCGATTCAAGTTAAGATTGTTATACTTATATTTTTTACCTCATGTAAAATTAAATTAGTTAAAAATTCAATTTGTTTTCTTTTTTTTAGTTTACCAATTGTATAAATTTAATTTTATAGTTATATGTTTGAATTGAATTTGAGTGTTTGAATTGATTGGTTTACGTGTGGGTCTTCTGGCAGCTGCATGAGTCACGTGACGTGCCACCTCTCCTCCTCAAGAATTGGCAGTGAGTTCCAGACATTCAAGGGAACAGTTATGCCTCGCACTCTTGCTGGAATTAGGTTGGTGACCTGTACGATAGCCACCGTTTCTGCATCAGGAAGACGTTAAGCCTGAACGGACAGTTTCCTTATGACCATTCTTTATGCTTGAGTGAGTCATCATTAAGGTTAACTAAGCTGGATCTAACTGCAGTATTGGAATTACTTGCAAAGATGTTTTCCTTTGATATGTTCGGTATTTATCACTATTTGTCGTTAATATTATATTTTTATTACTAATAATATTGAATATGGATAGATTTATGGTGTTTAGAAATGAAAGTACAGAAATTTAACATGCTATTGTCAAATAAATATCTGAATTTGGTAAATTGTTTATTAATCTTTATTCATTATATCGAGCTACCAGATTCACATAAGTGGACGGTTTTCGGCTGAGTTCACTACGAACCCCTAGCCGCCGCAACATTTGGTCAATTCCGGGCCGAATATTAAAAAAAAAAAAAAATAAAAAAAAAAAAATATATATATATATATATATATATATATATATATATATATATATTATTAATTCTATGGTCCTCCGAGGTAATTAAAACATTTAAGGTTAGTCCAGATGTTTATATATAATGTTAGATATATAAGTGTAATATAAGTTCAGAAGCTATAGATAATTCGTCTTGTATTTTACAAACACTGTATATTGTGATAAGGACTTATGACTAATTCTCATAGTCTTTGTTTATTAAATTCTACCATTTATTGTTTATAGTTGCGTTATATGTTATTCATTCAAGTAATTAAATTTATTGGATTGCACACTCTAATTATTTTTTGTAGTGTAATTCTTTATTAAGATTATTATATGTTGTTTATTAAAAACTTGCACAATATTTTTAAAGGGCAACATCTTGTCTATTGTAGCTAGGAGTAGATAAATGCTCAATTATTCAGGTAATTAAATCTATTGATTTGCATCACTTAATTACTTGTAGTGTATTTTTTTTTATATATGTTTATTATATGAGATTATTATATATGTATTATATAGGATTATTATATGTTAGTTATTGCAGGTTTTTACATTTTTAAAGGGTTTTTGAAAAATTGTTATTTTGAAACTGTTGTTAATGCTTTCTGTTTGTTTATTAATATCTTCTATTTTACAGGCAACATTTTGTGTATTGTAACTAGAAGTAGATGAACGCTTAATTCTTCATGTAATGTAATTGATTGGCAACATTTTGTGTATTGTAACTAGAAGTAGATGAACGCTTAATCCTTCTTGTAATTTAATTAATTGGTTCGTATAATTTTAATTATTTATAGTTTATAGTCTCTTATTAGGATCATTATATGTTATTTATTGCAAAATTGAATTTATTAGTATGTATCATTCCATTTTATTTATAGTGTCCTTTCTTTATTAAGAATATTATTTATTGCAATTTTTTACCGTTTTTTAAAGGTTTTTTTTGAAAGATTGTTATTTTAAAACTGTTGTTATTGCTCTCTGTTTGTTTGTTAATACTTTCTGATTTACAGGCAACGTTTTGTCTATTGTTACTAGAAGTAGATGAACGCTTGAATCTTCATGTAATTTAATTAAGTGGTTTGTATAATTTTAATTATTGTAGTGTTTTTCCCTAATAAGATTATTACAGATTATGTATTGTTGGTTTTTTACAGTTTTTAAAAGGTTTTAAAAATATTGCCATTTGTAACTGTTGTCTGTAACTCGCATTTCGCCCACTTCTAGCAATTCTTTTTTTTCATGTTTAGGATTGTCCATCCTATAATGTCTGTTCAGGTTTAATATAACCACACATAGTTTCTTTTGGGTTTTCCAGCCATTCTCCTTATCATCTTATATTATTTCCTATTTCGCCTTCATTAATATGGATTCTGATAAATCCGCTCAGGTTTCCCTCCTTAAGAATAGGCTTAAGGAGACCCTATCAGAAATTAAAGCCGTAGTAGAGCAAGGGCGTCTTGTAACCAAAGACCATTCTCAACTATATTTGTTCAAAGGCATGTTCCGCGAACTTAAACCCTATTTTGACTGTTTTAATGATATTTGGAATAGACTGACCGAGATATACACGTTGTCTGGGCTCCCTGCTGATTTTCCAAATGAAAGGGAGAATGAATTTCAAGCACGTTCCAAAAGATATTATTATGAAGCCTGCGCCATCTATGAATCCTTCATGAACCCTACTCCGGTGGCCTCTTTAAATGAGCCTTCGGCAGCCAACACAGCTATGACGAGTGGCAATTTGAATGACTCTCGTACTGTGCGTGCTCGCTTGCCACAGATAAATCTCCCTCAATTTTCAGGAGTCCAAGCTGACTGGCCTCTCTTTCGGGACACTTATATGTCACTTATTCATGAGGAAGTTACTCTGTCAAATATAGAAAAAAATTCCATTTCCTAGTTTCTTGCCTTCGGGGTCCTGCCTTGTCCTTAGTCAGAGGTGTGCCACTCCAGGAAGCTAACTATGATCAGGCATGGAGAATTTTAAAGGAAAACTACGATGATAAAAGACGCCTAGCCGGTGGGTATCTAAAGACCATTTTAAATTACGCGCCGTTTAAGCATAAGCCTACAGCAAGCGACCTTAAAAATCTCAGTACCACAGTTCTTGAGAGTGTTGTGTCCTTTAAGCAGCTTAGGATCGGGGAAGTCGACGATTTCATTCTCACGTACTTGGTTTTACGGTGTCTTGATCCTGCCACAAGAATGGATTTCGAGAGGAAGGTCTCTGGCATTGAGTTCCCAAAATTCGATAGACTAATGGATTTCATCAAATCCGAATGTAGATCGTTGGAATTGACTGGAGACGATGCGAGGGGTTTAACAGCGCGTCACACCTCGAATACATCCACGAGAACGTCTGTGGGTTTAAAACAACAGGATGTAGCCTTCCTCGTTGATGAGGAGAAGGGTGAGCTGGCGGAAATTCCTAGCCTCATTGTAAAGAGTAGGGGTTTTAATCGGCTAGTCTGCCCAGTTTGCGGTAACAACCACACTCTGTATAATTGCCGAATGTTCAAGAGCTCACCACCGGAGAGAAAAAACGTGCTCAGTTGGAGGATTGGAGCGGCTGTTTAAATTGCCTGTCTTCGAAACATAAAGTGGACGTTTGCAAATCCACCAGAAGATGTCAGACTTGTGATGGAAAACACCATTCATGGCTTCACATCGCTCATACTGACGATGTCTCTCGCCCGGACGTCCACCAGACTGCAGCCTTGGGTGGAACGTTCCGCTCTAGAGAAGTAATCCTTGGCACCGCCTTGGTTAGGATGAAGGATAGGAGGATGAAGGAGGTTCCAAACCGTGCGGTTGGTTGCGGATAGTGGTAGCCAGCATTCCTTTATCACAAGAAAATGTGCAAGGAGACTTGGACTTGAATTCGTACCAGAGGCCCCCAGGATAGCGGGAATTGGACAAGTTCAATTGCCTCGAGCTTATGGTGTTCTACCTTGCACTATCATGCCGCGTTTGAGCGATGAGGAATTTTCAACTCATGCTATTGTTGTCCCAAATATAACGGGATCGCTCCCTCACTCCGTTCTCCCTAGCGAGATACGGGAGCATTTAAAGGTATACGATCTTGCTGACCCTTCCTTTTGGATTCCTCAAGAGGTAGATTTCCTTTTAGGTGCGGACCTATATTTTGAAATAATTACCGGTGCACCTTTGACAATAGGGGAAGGTTTTCCTAAGGTGGTCCCATCGAGGCTTGGGCACATTGTCGTGGGAAGGTGCAAGGGTCAGGGACAGAATGCCAGCCAGGTTTCCCTGGTCGTTTCTGATAATACTGACCTTCCGGCTATCATGTCCAGATTTTGGGAGATCGAAGAACTGCCTAAACAATCATTACTTTCTAGCGAGGAATTGACTTGTGAAGAGCATTTCAAGACGAATCATTACCGTTTACCCTGCGGTCGGTACGTGGTAGCCTTACCATTCAAATCGAGTATTAATGAGCTTAAAATTCCAAAAGAACAAGTTACTAGGCGTTTTTTTTTTGAATCAAGAACATAGACTCATTCATTGCCCTACTCTCAGAAACGAATATAGACTGTTTATGAATGAATACCTCGAACTCAGACACATGCAGCCTGCACTGAACCCTACAAGATATTTAATTCCGCATCATTCCGTGGTGAAGGAACGAGACGGAAAATTGAAACTTCGGGTTGTCTTCGATGCGTCCTGTCGCGGCCCTGGCGGCTCACTCAACGACCATCTCATGGTCGGCCCCAAATTGCAACGGGACATTACTGACATAGTCACCAGTTTCAGAACGCACTGCTATGTGTTGGTAGCCGATATCGTGAAAATGTATAGACAAATAATGGTACGTCCTGCAGATCACCCCTACCAACACATTCTTTGGCGCGCGGATTCAAGGGACGAACTGATGACAATGCAGCTCAACACAGTCACCTATGGCGTCAATTCATCTTCATTTCTGGCCGTCAGAACTTTGTTCCAGCTAGTCGAGGATGCTGAACAACCATACCCACTCGCCTCAAAGACGATAAAAAATTGTAGTTACATGGATGATTTCGTGACGGGTGCTAACACGATTGAAGAAACCTTGCTGCTACGGGATGAGCTAATTCAGCTACTTCGGCTGGGAGGTTTCGAATTGGATAAATGGAGGAGTAACTGCCCTGAAATATTGGGGTGCGATCAGGGTGTCGCTGTGGACGGACATCTGTCCCTGTCGGGTAATGAGAATAGTGAATGCAAGGTTCTTGGGCTGAAGTGGCTCTCCTCCGAAGATATATTTGTTTTCGATGTGCAAAGGCCTAGCTCCCCATTTACTAAGAGGGCAATAATTTTTCGTCAATAGCTCGCATTTACGATCCGTTGGGATTTTTGGCCCCAGTTGTATTTAAGGCAAAGATAATGCTCCAAGATGTCTGGTGGGCTAAATGTGACTGGGATGATCACGTCCCCTCTGATATTGGGGAATCATAGTCGAAGTTTGCGGAAGATTTGCCGACATTGGCTCATGTTCGTATATCCCGACAAGTCGGACATCCAAACCCTGTAACTTACCACTTGGTTGGCTTCTCGGACGCATCACAGCGGGGTTATTCGGCAGCACTCTATCTCAGGACTTGTATGTCTGATACTACTCGAATTCATCTTTTGAAGGCTAAAACCAAACTAGCTCCCGCAAGGCTCACTTCCATACCACGATTGGAGTTGTGTGGTGCCTTGCTCTTGGTGCAGCTGTTGGAGTCCTGTAGAGCCCCACTCGAGGAGCTAAGCATTCAGGGGACCCACCTATTTACAGATTCTACTGTTGTTCTCGGCTGGCTAAATATGCCCTTAAATCAACTTAAGTCATTTGTTGCTCACCGAGTGTTTGCAATTTTGGAAATCGTCCCACAAGCCTCATGGCATTACGTTTCTTCCGAGGCTAATCCTGCAGATTGTGCGTCTCGTGGACTTATGCCTCATGAAATTCTCAATCATGACATCTGGTGGACAGGGCCCAGCTGGCTCCTTGAACCACCTAATTCATGGCCCCTTACAGTCATTGATTATACATGCATGCAGTTACCTGAAACCAAAGTCGCTAATACTGTGGTATTACTGACAGAAGAAAACAGTTCAATATTAGATTGGATGAGCGGTATCTCTTCCTATTGGAGGTTGATTCGCTCGTTTTGTTTGGTAATGAGTTTTATTAACAAGACGCGAAAACTGGAAACATGTTCCGGCTCTATATCTTTGGGAGAAATCGAAGAGGCTCGCCTTCTTTGCATCCGCCTGGTGCAGACAGACTATCTAGTCTCCAAGGAGAATGTGAAGAACGCCAAACTCTGGAAGTCGCTTATGCCTTTTCAGGACTCGCGTGGGATTTTCAGGGTGGGCGGCCGATTGACACATTCCAGTCTTCCTTACAGCACTAAATACCCCATTATATTGCCCGTTTCTCATTTCACGCAGTTGCTCATAGACTATTATCACCGCTCTTGCCTTCATGTAGGACCCACTGCACTTCGAGCAGCCCTTCAAAGCCGGTATTACGTCATTTCGGCCAGAAAATTGATAAGGTCTAGGCTCCGACGTTGCGTTAGGTGCCTAATGTCCGCTCCCAGGACGCAGGCGCCAATCATGGGAAGCTTACCTCCGTGCCGTCTCGATGAAGGAAAAGTTTTTCAGCATGTAGGCGTTGATTTTGGAGGACCCTTCCTCATAAAGGAATCGAGCCGGAGAAAGGCGGCTCTAGGGAAGGCATATTTGTGCTTGTTCATATGTATGGTGACTAAGGCAGTTCATCTGGAAGCGGTCACTAGCTGTTCTACTGAGGCGTTTATCGCCTCCCTGAACCGATTTATAGCAAGAAGAGGGATACCGAGACACATATATTCGGATTGCTGCACCAACTTCACGGGAGCCTCATCTGTCCTGGGGGGATTGAAAAGGTGGTTTTCAGAGCAGGCTACACAGCACCAAATACAAGAGTACGCGGCCCAGAATGAAATTCATTGGCATTTTAACCCGCCGCATTCCCCACACTTTGGTGGACTTTGGGAGGCAGGGATAAAAAGTGCCAAATCTCTTCTCATTAAAAACTTAAGCAACACTCCTTTCACGTATGAGGAATTGGCCACCATTTTCTCTCGTATTGAGGCTATTTTAAATTCCCGACCTCTATACCCCATGGGCGAGGATGTTACCTCGATGGAGTGCTTGACTCCGGGACACTTCCTTATTGGGAGACCACTAACCGCCTTACCCGAAGAAAGTTTATTGAATTGCCTTGAAGGTAGGTTGGGTAGATGGCAACTTGTGCAGCAAAGAGTCCAACACTTTTGGAAGCAATGGCGATTGATCTACCTCAATCATCTTCAACAGCGCAGAAAATGGACATCCAGTAGAAGCAACCTAACGGAAGGCGACCTCGTCATTGTCAAAGACTCCTGCGGTCCACCTACTAAATGGCCCTTGGCTAGGGTGATTGCTGTCCACCCTGGCCCTGATGGCGTCGTGAGGGTGGCCACCATTCGGACTCCTAGAGGAAATTTTAAACGCCCGGCTATAAAACTTGTTCCGTTGTTGCTTCCTAGCCAGCCATGAGAGTGTTTAGGTACAGCTTCTCTTGCTCTTGATCTTCCTTTGGCTCCTCGTCTCCTCATGGGGTGAATTGTTTGCATGGTGGGTGGCCTGCCTAGTCTTTCCGTTGGTGCCTAGCACCCATTTCTTGGCCCGATGATACTCGCCCTATCTAATTTAACATCCTGTCAAAGTGCGTCATTGTTGTTTATGACAGAGTATAGACAACTGCAGGAGTAAATTTTTCACAAAAACTTTGGTGGGCGGTATGTTGAGGCCAACATGTGTTTTTTTATTTACATGAGGTCATGTAATTCGCGATTCAAGTTAAGATTGTTATACTTAAATTTTTTACCTCATGTAAAATTAAATTAGTTAAAAATTCAATTTGTTTTCTTTTTTTTTAGTTTATCAATTGTATAAATTTAATTTTATAGTTATATGTTTGAATTGAATTTGAGTGTTTGAATTGATTGGTTTACGTGTGGGTCTTCTGGCAGCTGCATGAGTCACGTGACGTGCCACCTCTCCTCCTCAAGAATTGGCAGTGAGTTCCAGACATTCAAGGGAACAGTTATGCCTCGCACTCTTGCTGGAATTAGGTTGGTGACCTGTACGATAGCCACCGTTTCTGCATCAGGAAGACGTTAAGCCTGAACGGACAGTTTCCTTATGACCAGTCTTTATGCTTGAGTGAGTCATCATTAAGGTTAACTAAGCTGGATCTAACTGCAGTATTGGAATTACTTGCAAAGATGTTTTCCTTTGATATGTTCGGTATTTATCACTATTTATTTGTCGTTAATATTATATTTTTATTACTAATAATATTGAATATGGATAGATTTATGGTGTTTAGAAATGAAAGTACAGAAATTTAACATGCTATTGTCAAATAAATATCTGAATTTGGTAAATTGTTTATTAATCTTTATTCATTATATCGAGCTACCAGATTCACAAAAGTGGACGGTTTTCGGCTGAGTTCACTACGAACCCCTAGCCGCCGCAACATATAGAGAGAACAGGATGAATAAGGAAAATTTACTCCAAATATGAAAGACATATTACAGAGAAAAGTTAAAAGAAAACCAAGAATTAGTGCCACTAAATTAGTGAATGAACATTTTTCCGAAACAGGAGAAAAAGGGGAGTGGTTTAACAATGCACTAATGCTTGGGACGGAACGAGCTTCTCCCAGGACAGCAAGGGAAAACCATCATTAGGAACGTTAAGATATCAATGTGCCCAAGACCATCAAAAATAAGATTGTGATCTTGGGAATAGGATAATATTTAACGACTAGGGTAAAATTGAAATATATTATTTTCAGAGGGGCCAAAAAATATGGAGAAAAAAACATAGGAATGGAAAGAAGAAATATAGTTCCAACTGTTAGGGATACAGAAAAGTGACACGTGGTACGAGGTTGTTTGAATGATGCCAGAGTGGGTTGTTCTAAATTTATCGATAGCATAATGAATCATATAAAATTCATCGACGTAATAAAAAGAAATTTCCTAATCAGTGATGAAAAATTTGGGATGAGAAAAAATTACATTTTTCTGCAGGATAATGATCCCAAGCATACAGGTTGGAAATCCGAAATGTGGGTCCTGTACAACACACCAAAGTGGAGCCCACATCCCATGAATCATGATGTATTAATCCTATTTGTGAAAATATCTAAAGGATCGAGTACGGAAATGGTGTGTTTGTAAAAATCAAAATTATTACATTATTATACAAAATTATAGTTACTATGACACAAAACTTAATGAATTCAATGCCACAAAGCATATAGAATATTATAAAAGCAAAAGTTGGCCCTACTAAATATTTATTGTTCTCGAATGTCAATATTAAGTGAAAATTTTATCAAGTGTACGAATACTTTTGACTCATGATGTTATTGTTTTTTTTTTTCAGTTATTCTTCTTGTATTATTTTGTGAAATGTTCTATAAATACAAAAATATATTTTTAAATAAACATGTTGATGTATACATTAAATGGATTTATTGTTTTAAATCAAACCTATTCAATAATGCTATTTTTTGTTATTTCTTATGATTTATAGCAGGTGAACGAATACTTTTGACTCTGACTGTATATCCTGTAGTCACACATTATAATTGGTATTACATATGGAATCAATCTATCTCCTGGCAAAACCATATTTCTCAGATTTATCGAAGATGTTTTACAATCACTTCACTTTCATAAATGTCGCCTTACAGAAAAAAAAAAAAAAAACACGTAAACTGCTTGGCTCCTTCCTTATTTTTCATGGCTTTGATAACAGCTGTTTTTGGAGACACGGTAGAACTTGATAATAAATTAGAGTGTTTAATATAATGTCAGATTTATCTTCAGATCTCTCAGAGACTCTCATTAACCAAATTTTATGCTGCATTAAAATGGCTGTATCTTTTTCTTTTTAGGCAATAAGTCCTAGGTGCCTCCCTTTTCCAAGCTATTATTACATTTTCTCCTTCCTATATCTTTCAACTTCTTCAATTGAAACCATCTATATACTCTAGAACCGCGGACCGAGATGGGTGGAGAAAACTTATTGAGGAGGTCCCGGTCCTATTTTAAGGATCGAGCAATTAAATAATGATAAATAAACTAATAATTTTAATACTTATTATTTATGTTATTATTATAGAATAGATTAGATTTATTTATTTTTGGGCACTTAACATCCAATTATTACGTATAATTAGTAATTATTACTACAAATACAAAGGGATTGGACGAACGAAATGTAATTTAACTGTCCACCCTAGGTATTTCTTGACATCTAAAAACGGCGCAAGCAGCTTTCACTAATTTTATAACGATAAATAAATTAATGAAGCACAGTGTTTAGTATAAAAAAAACACAAACACATTATTCTTTATGTATATTTGAAACAATAATTGTTACAAATTTATATATAAAATAATTACGTTGGACTGTTAAAAATAACTAATATGGGCCTCCTCTATCATTTACGATGCTATGCTTGTGGATGGCAGACGCAATACTTTGACACATGTTTAGCTGCTCATCTTTCCTTGAACACTCTCCGATATTTCCAATACTTTTGCTGATATAACAACTGTCACCATCGTTACCAACCCTCTCCCCATTTACCCACTGAGCTACCGCACTTCCCAATCCTTATCACTAACAGTAAAATCACCATTATTCGAGAAATTGATTGTCTCGTGGGCCGTAGATAATCTATTTACAGATGTAATGCATAAAATGGAAACAATAGGACATAAATGAACACAAGGAATGATTTTTTAATACATTGGGAACTTGATTTTATGCTTTATCATTTATTTTTTTACAAATTATTTGATTGCCGGATAATAGCATTAGGCAATTCCTGTACGATCATTCTGGAGAAGGCACTTAAATATCTGGAAGGCGGAGCTCTTGCGACATCGATTAGGTGATTTATAGACAATGGAGAGTTTTTGCAGCGGCAAATGTTGATTTTTTACAAGCTATAAACTTTTTGCATATGTATTAATTCTACTTATGTATATTATTATTGCATACATAAAAGGTATTTTTTTCTCTATTAAATAGATACATGTACTTTTATTAATTGTACCACATTTTTTAAAATATATTTTCCTTACTTTTTGGGGTCTCTATTAAATGAATATATGGTTATACGAGCCTATATTGGTCCCATTCTTGTAGGTCAATCGAGTCCCAAGTGTGTAAGAAAAATGAATACAAAAATTAATCGTTAACTATGATTATAATTGCTTATTGTTGGTGTTATATTTAAGACACTGTACGCTTCCAAGTATATTTAATTATAGACAGATATTGCATAACTTATTCTAATATTGCATTACGGAAATGATGTTAGGTTTCCTGTTCTCAGAAGGTCGAGATTAACCCCAAAGTAGATAATTCACCGGAGGGTAATCGAGTTTCCTGTTTGTTCAATGCTTATATTATCTGTGGATCTTAGATAAATCAAAACCTAATTACTCCAGAAATATATAATTTAGGGTTTCTGATATTTTTTGATGATAGTTTCTGATAAGTAAATGTTTTGATAACGGTTACAATAGCATGTCAAATCTTAAAAAGAACTACTCAGCAGCACTTCAATAAAAATTCTACACTAGAAGATCTCTAAGCCATTCTTTTCAGACGCCTCGAAGGTGTATCGGGAATGGAGTGAGAAGCAAGTTGAAAAAACAGGGGATTTAAGTGGTTATGAAGCTTACTATGAAAGGATATGTTTGGGCTAAATCAGCAACATATGGAACATTATGATCTTTAGGGATAACTTTCTTGGTCACAAAGTAAGAAGCATTGAGGATTGTTCGAAGGATTTGTATTGTAACGATTGGAAACGAGTTGAACTGGATAGTTTAATCTATTAAAAATAAATCTTTTCACAGTCATATATATGAAATCTTTTGTAATCAATTAGAATCTTTGAACAATTGTATAGTAAATGTTGAAGTAATCTATTATGACTGGCAGTTTCTTGTAGTTTTATTCTTGTATGTGGATTTCAAGTAAGACGTTTGCCCAAGTGGAATCCTAGGTATTAGATCTATTTAACAGGGAATAGTGGCATATCATAAAGGATACTGTAGGACAGGAAGTCATAGGCTTACGACGCACAGTGGTCTAGAAATTTCTAAAAGCGGAAAAATCGTACTAACTTTTTAAAAAAATATCGTATTAAATTGTGGATGGTCTCATTCGATTCAGAAAGTAAAACACGTTTATGCATTAACTTTTTTTTTTTAATAATTTCTTGAGTCGTAATTTTTTTTTTTTTTATATTTAAGATATAAAAATTAAAGTAAATAAATATAAAAAATATAAACAGCTTCTATAACTTGTTAGGATAATAAGACAAACACAATGAGTATGAAAAGTGCAAAATTGGACATTTGGCGGTGTGCGATCTCCCTAGAACTTATCCCATCCTCGTTAATGAAGAAATCAAATGACGCTTTTCTTTTCAACCGACTTCAAAAAAGAGGAGGTTCTCAACTCGTCTGTATTTTTTTTTTGTTTATGTTACGCGATTACTCCGTCAATTCTGAATCAATTTTGATGATTCTTTTTTAGATCGATAGAGAATGCTTCAGAGGTGGTCCCATAAAAAATATTCTGAAATCAACGTAGCACTTTTTAAGAAAAATCAAAAAAAAACAGTTAATAAAATCACTTATTAACTGTTTTTTTGATTTATCTAAAAAAGTGCTGCGTTGATTTCAAAATATTTTTTATGAGACCATCTCTAAAGTATGCCCTACCGATCTAAAAAATAATCATCAAAATTGATTCAGAATTGACGGAGTAATCGCGTAACATACAAAAAAATTTTTTTTTAAAGTACAGATGAGTTGAGAACCTCCGTCAATGGTAACTAAATCTAAATTATTAACAAAAATAATTTACACATACAGTCAACTCTCGATGTGTTGTACTTTAATAAGCTAAATTCTTAAAGTCAAACAAAATCTGCGGTCTCACCTCAATGAAACGATTCCAGACAAAGAACGGGAAAATCATGTTGAAAATAAGTAGAACTGAAAATAGGGTTCTAAAGAAAGAACTTCTAGGACCACCTCTATGAAACGAACTATTAGAAGTCATCGCCTCTATAACTCGAACTCAAATTAAAAGAATTTCATGTGTAATTTATATTCCGGTTTCCCGTCTTTGTTTATCTTTCCAGTTCATAGTTACATCAGTCACTTATTATTAGTTATTCACTCGAGTGAATATTTTTACAGCGGCTATTGTAAATTCTTTCAATTAACGAAAAGTTAAAATTGATTTGCAAAGTGGGGAAATGAGAAAGAAGTTGGGCGTTTGTTGCTAGTGAATTCCGAATTCTGCGTAGTTCTCTTTCAACCATCTTAATGAATAAAAAAAGATCGCCACTGGTGGAAGGCGGTAAGTCTACTTATAGGCACCCTCACTAAAAAAACGCAGTTCAGTTGAAAGTTATATGATAAATTGGTAATGGGTATTTAATTTTCTGTATCAATGATTTTATATGTATGTAAAAACAACTTTCCCATTAATGAAAATTTACGCAATGATTTCAACTACAATTTTGTGTTCAATTTTCCCATTTACATGCAGATAAGTGGAATGATATACTCGATAATTCTTTGTTCAGTAAGTCGAACTATTTTTCAGTGTAGTTTGAAGATCGAGAATTGACTGTATTGACAACCAAAAAAAAACAAACAAAAACAGAATCTGAAAAGAAATGGAAATTGTAAAGATGCTCCCACTGTTTCATCACCGCCACACAACTGTCTCCGGCCATTCGAAAGTTTATTGCTAAGGCAAGATTAAACTGCCCTTCTTGGCTGGCACCGACTCTAAAAATAACTGATCATAAATTGTGAATAGGTATATAAGTATCGATAATTTCGTTGATTGTCATTTAATGGTTTTTGTTTCGAAGCAATTAAAATATTATTTTTTATTTTTTAGTTCAAGTTTGATTATATAGGTTTAATCTTGAAGTCGGTTTTGTTTTTTTCCTATAAATTATTTTTATTAAAAACATTACCTTTCCCCTATAATTGACGTGCTTAGTTGAGTCTACCTTTGTACAAATTCAACACAGCTCTAAAGTGGAAATGGTATTAATTGGTCTCAACCTCAAGCAAATCGTAAAGAATGACAGTGTGCCAATCATTTTGACGCACATATAATTTGAAGTTTCACTAATATAGGATTAAATTTTCAAACAAGGTCCCATAATTCTGTCTCGTTTTCAAATATCTCAAATTATACTACAAGCTGTATTAAATAACTAATATCAATCGAAAATAAAAAGATGATAAAAAATGTTTCGTATTTGCGAGGATATGTCTAACATCTTAACATTGATTGTGAGTGTAAGAGCAATTAGTTAAAAGACGACCGGTTTCGTTTTTTTTTTTTTTTTTTTTTTTTTTTTTTTTTTCTAGCTTCCTCGTGTATGTACATCCGACGAAATGACAATCGAAAAACAACATTAAAGATAAATAAATTAAATTTGTAAAAACCCTTGCAGGCGGTGATAGAAGGTGAAATTTTCAGTTGTGGTGAATTGTAGATCTGAGCAGGAATTTTTAATTCACATAAAAAAACATTGCGGAGGTAAACGGAGATAACTGTAAAAAACTGTGATTTTTAAAACAACGTGGTATTCTTTAAAATTGCGATATAATTTGACACTCCTTTTAATTCTGCCTTTTTTTGTTCTATTCTTTGTCAAAATGAGTTATAAAACTCTTCTGAGAAAAAATAAGTTCACACACTGACATGTAAAAATTTTCGTATATATAAATTATTACGAAATTTCGGGCTTTTGTAATCGGTTTCAAAAGCAAAACAATAGGGAACGAACAGTACATATAAGCTATACATCACACCCCAAAAATAGTACAAAATGAAGACATGATTTTTTGTGTTTTTTCCGTCCTTGAATCACTGTGCGACATAGGGTAAAGGATGAGATTTGTTTTGATTTATTTTGATTCTCCAGTTTTGAAACCATTCATGAAGTTTGAGATGTGAGATTGTAGTGATTGGGATGGAACGGAAGAAATATTATTTACTGATAATACACATTTGTCATCAGTGTAAGTGGTGAGGACAGTGGTAGGATGAGTTAGGATGTAAGCTGTTAAACTGAAACTTTAGTAAAAAGTTCCCATTTACATTATACACTATGCCATTAATTTAAATATTTTATTGTGTTTATGTTATATTTCTATAATATTTTTCATTTTTTTTATACCATTGATACACGATGATTTTTCTAGCCCTCTTTCATTTTATTTCACTCAATCTTAAACTACCGACCATAAAATAAAACTATTAAATGCGGAGAGGAAAAATAATCTAATCTTGACTGATTTATTGGCAACTATAAAATGCTGTAAATATCTGGGCTCCTATAATAGATAAATAGTGTTTTTCATCTAACTTTTTTTATCTTTCTTATCTCCAGGAAATGTTTTATAAAGTTATTTATTAGTTTGTTTTTATATCGTGGATTTAAAAAAAGTTTGTTAACACAGACCTTTGCAGTAAAAGAAATTTATATTCAAAACATTTAATTTACCAACGATTGTAAAGACGGAGAATATACTGAATACGTACTATTTTATTTAAATATTTTCCATGAACTCTTGTAGTATGAGAGTGACTGCTCATGTAGGATGGCGCTTGCATATCGGCCATTTCAAGTTAATGGAAAATTAGTAAATTTATTATTTTCAAATCCTCCTTGAACTATAAAGATGGTGTGGTTAAATTTTGGTAAGTTTTACTTGGAATCCACATACAAGACTAAAGCGACAAGAAACTGCTCGTCGCTACAGACTACTTCAAAATTTACTAGACAAACGATCAAAGCTCCCGATTCATTACAAAAGACTTATTTACATGACTGTTATTAGACCTATTTGAACGTACGGAGTTGAGCTTTGGGGCTCTACTAAACCATCCAATGCATTATATATCCAATCCTTACAATCCAAAATCCTTCGAAAAATCCTATATACCCTTACTTTGTCACCAATAAACTTATCCAAAAAGACCTTAATGTCCATATGCTGCTGAGTAAGCCCAAACCAGATACCTATCCTTTCATAGTAAGTTTACTGATGAGTAGTTTTCTTCAAGTTTTGTCATGTCATTGTAATCGTTATCAGCTCATTTACTTGATGTACATATCTTTACAGTTGTAAATTTCAATAAATTGATATATATAAAAAAAAATTGAATGCTTGAGTTATCCGATCTATTTGATTTTATCAGCCGTGTTAATCACTGGCATTTAGGGTATTATTTATAAATACTTAATAAGTATTTTTTATTTAATATTATAATTTTAATAACATTAATATATGGATTATATTACAAATGATCTACTCATGGTTCAGCACACAATTTAGATTCTCAACCTATCCTGACTATTTAAAATATATGGTCCATCCAACAGACCTGTTCTTATTTTCCGGTTAGGGGTACACCCCCCTCTCCTATCCATTCTTTGATTTCCTTCAGCTGAATTTTGAATTTGTTATATGAAAACTTTAATCATGGAATTCTATTTATCTTGCTAACAAAGGAGATAAAAAGGCGGGTCAGTCTTTAAGTAAAGAGGCTATGCCCTAATTGGTTGCCCCGAAAGCTTAGACCCTATCCCTAAGAGGCTATTAATCCTTCAGCTTTTAATCCATACCATTATATAAAAGGACAAACCATTTTTCGTTTGTGACCACTAACAACGAAAACTACTGAACCAATACGTACAAAATTTTAACCACTTCATTTTTAAAGTTTCAGGAAAGCTCAGAAATAATAAAATTAATGATTTTCGAATAATTTTTATTATAAAATCGGTCAAATATGGGTAACAGTGAAGTTTGAAAATTGGCCGATGTATGGCGAGCGCCATTCTACATGAAAGGTTACAAAGGTACAGTGTTGTATATGAATGTTATAGCTTGAATTTATAATTAAATTTAAAAAAAAATATTTAAATATGTGGAGCGACATGTAAATCCTAGTAAACTTTGAAAATCGACCGATATGTACGATCGTAGCTGCGGCACCATTCCGCAATAGAGTTTACAATGGTAAAACTACTGAACCCATTTCTACCAAATTTTGTCTACATTTTCTTCGTAGGCCAATAAAGGTTTAGCAATAATAAAATTTTAAGTGTACTGCTTTGATTAGCAGAAACGAGGTTTGCCACACTGTCATATAATTTTATGGTTTGAAATTAAAGTCCAACCAGATGAAATCTATAAAATTATTTCTGCCTAATTGAGATTAGAACCGAATCGAAATGTCGGTCCTTTACTTTTTAGTCTTGTGTGTAAAAATATGATTTATAGGGCTTTAGTCGAAAACACTCATAATACAGTCCATTATCCGCAGGATTTTCTTAGTAGTCTCTTTCTATCTGGATTACCAAGTCATATTTCAAAATTAAAAAAATTGGATGACCAATTATAATCAAATATGATTTTATATTTGATTATTACCTAGAATTTAGAAACAATATTCCTATAAGTATTTTCCGAAAACCTAATGACTGCTAGTGATAGATATTTATTTAACCCGATGATAGTCTTTCATTATTGAAAGTTCGAAACTTGGAATGCGGACTTGGAAAAGTAATGTCTTTATTGCTTTCTTCGTGCGGGATACGGCTGCAATATATTTCCTTAGGATAAGTTGGGCACTATTTCTGCCCGATACCCTCGGAGGAGAATTACAGAAGACCATCCTCGGCTATACCGCAAGAATAAGAGTGCTCTAGAAGCATAGGTCGGGAGGAATGAATTGCCGACAATAAAGGCTCGGAAACTGCTACCTAACGACTATTGCCTTCGGTAAATCTTTCAGTACTAGAACCGAGTATCGAACTACTAGCGAACGAGCAGTGAATTCCCTATCGAGTCTAGTCATTCATTAGTTTCCTGTTCGCAAAGGGTTTAGAGAAATGTTAAGCTGGATTGTTACAAAATGAAGGCAGGATAAGCTGAAACAAACGGATTCTGAAGATTGTTAGTAATATGCAAACAAAGGGCTAATTCAGGAGGTATAGAAATCGGCTATTTATAAATAATTATTTTAGACGAAAACGTTCAACTCTTTTGATCTTAGATTTTGGTCCATTTTCTTTTTTTATACTGGTAAAAAAAAAAATAATGATCCTTAAAAATACAAAAAAAGGATTTCCAACGCGATCGTCAAAGCTATGATAATAAAGGAAAAGGTGTAAATATGGGCACCCTCTTTTGTTTTTGATTTAAAGTTGCTTTTGACTTGAAGGATACTAGATTTCTGTCTTTCAAATACAACTACAAGTTCCTTAAATGCGAAAAGACAAAACAATGATTAACACCAATTATTACATTTCGATAACGACGATTTACAAATAGCTTTCAAAACAGAACCAGAAAAATCGGGGTGAATATATGGACCCTCTTCAAAAAAGTTACAAAAACAGTTTAAAAAAATTCGAAACGGTAAAGATTTTATTTATTACATGAAAAAAAATTACAGAAATCGCAATCATAACTGGCTATCAGCTCCGGCATGACCTAAGCTCCCATATTTGTGAAAATTTTATGCACACCTCTCCCCAAGTGTCTTCAGAGATCTTTCCATCACAAAAGATGCAAGTTGTGATTTGTCATCTAACCTATAAAGATAAACATAATAAACATATGTTAAATTTCTCATAGAAATGTAGGTCCATATTTGCCTTGCCATATTTACACCAACTACACCTAAGAAATATGGCTACTATCAGATGACCTAAAAGCGTGCGTGACTAAAGGTGTGCTTTAAAAAGTAGCTTAAGATCTCAGCTTTCCAGATATCATTGTTAAGTTTTTTGTTTTTTTTAATATTTTATTGAAATAAGTGTACAATCTGCCTCAGTAAAGGGCAATAGGTAAAGAGATAAATGTATTCATTCATACCGTATTTACAAATGCACACACACACACACACAACTAATATTTTTTTTTTTTTTTTTTTTTTTTTTTCAAATTAACTTATGAAAATGAAACAAAAACGATTTCACGTGCCTCTAAAAAGTTTAAAGTTTACAGTCCGGAATGAACACTAATTTGTACATTAACTCAAGCTGCATCCACACTAGTTGAAAGAATGGTTCCAACTGCTCACTGCTATCTTTTATTATTAAATGGTTCCATAGACAATCCTCGTCGCCAGTCTTTAATATTTCCCTTAGCCAGCAGGGTGGAGTGCTTGTATTTACACCATTCCACGTTTTTAAACTTTTTCCTCTAATAATAATAATAATAAGGCCTGTTAAAAACTTTAAACCTGGAAAATTCTTTCTTATATTTTAAACTACTCCCTTCTAATATCTGTGGCACTTGTAAATTGTCGGTTTTACATTTTGTGTATCAAGTTTTGTTTTATTAATTTCGGGTTATGGGTATCACTATAAAGATATTTTTTTCTCTTGTACCTAATGGTCTTAGTTATGGTGCTATTACGGAGAATAATACTAATTTGTGAATCCTTATGGAAAAAAATTATGTTTTTACAGAAATATGATTTTCGGACTTATTCACAAATCCCACAGATATTTAATTCATTCTAACATAGTGCTGGAAGTGAGTAGTTACTTTACGAGCTTTCAAGAGACCTTTGTTATCACATTTCCCCATATCTACTGGATGTATGTATTGTATGCAGTTGTAGATATCAATTAGTAAAATTATGTATCTGGTATACAATCAATGGATGGACAAAACTTTAAACGTTAGCTTATGTCAGTTTATTTGATGCTCCAAACTACGAACTTCCTAATGAAATCGAAATATTTTTCTCAAATATTCTGTTTCAAAGAGTTGTTGATTTCCTATTTGATTTCTCAGCCATGTGGGAGTTCGTTTTCACTACGAAAACCCAAGAATGTTGCATTTTTCGTTACTATATTGAAAACTATATATTTTTCAAAGATGTCTAAATAAATTAAATTTAAAAAAAGAAATGAACTAGCAATTAAATTTATAGCTAGGTTTAATTAGCAAAATTTATAAGTCTGAGCCACTTTGAGCTGAAACTAATATTCAGTATATTACATTAAATATGAAATACGTTTACGAACGTGTGTAGTTTCCATAGGTTTCTTAGCGTTCAGAATCCAAAATTTAAGCTGCCTTGTAGAAATATAAAAAAGAAGAAATATAAAAATATTTTTTTAATAGAAATAGAAACAAGTTCAGATAATTGGACAGATGGGTAAGGAGTATTAGAAAAGGTAATATGGCAATTTAAAGGAGAAATAATCACCTAGGATCTAGAAACCGTATATGAGTGTCAATTTTTTTCCTCAGGAATCTCATTTTTGAGGAAATCTAGAAAGCAAATCGGTATCGACAGTATAGATATGGAGAGGATTCTGCGGATCAAAGTTTTACAAGATTAAGGAACATATGTTTCTTGGGATTCGGAATCCGGTATTCACGTTAGCTGCCTGTTACATTAGAAAGCTCAAGAAAAAAATGTGATACAATTGTATATATATTTTTTCATTTATACCTTTAGAATAATATGATTTGCAAAGCGACTGGTCAGTACACAAAAAGTAGCCACAATATTCTACAATTTTGATCTGCCAATTTCGATTTTTCTGCGATCAATATCGGCACAAAAATGTTGAATAACAAAACTCGCAATTTAGTTATGAGAAAAATATTATTTGATTTGGCTTTAGGGTCAAACAACGTCAAAACCTACATATCAATATTAACTAAACATATCTTAGATGTTCGTTCAGTCTGTTATTTGTGATAGCTCCTAGCATATATCGGTTGTTGTAAAGAAGTAGATAAATCAAATTTCCTTGATAAAATGAGTAAACTATTAACTTTCGAAGCAGGAAATTTAATAACTGCGTTATAGAAAATTGGTTTCGCATCTAAATAAGACCATAAAACTCTTTTTTTTTGGCACAAATAGTTTTTTTTTAAGTAATTAAAGGATTCAGTAAAACGATCAAAAATGTCCTAAAACGTAATTGGTCCTTTTTGATCTTAAAATTAGTTGGTCCTGAATGTTCTTAAAGCTAATTGATCCTGAGTTTAATATTCCAGGTAACATCCGAAAAGACAAATCGCTGTTGAGTGCTCCGTCTACCCTGGCATATTAAACTCAGGATCAAAAAAGTCCTAAAAAAAAGGACATAAGTCTAACATTCCTTTCGATATAAGGTTTCACATTCTCTCCACAGTATTTTGTTCATTAAAATTTATTTTGGTTGTATATTTTCTGCTCAATTTATTGATAAAAATGAAGAAGCATTGCATAATGTGAAAATTTAATAGCTTATACTATTCACGGTCAAATAGTATCCGCCTATTTTGGTGATGTAAACCATGCTAAATGGATCTAAATTTATGTTTTGTAATAAAGTACCTTTAATAGAAGGGTTAATGTAATTAGAGATAGTTCAGAGGATAAACCAAAGAATTATACCATGAAACGGTATTACTGAATTTAATTGCCTACTGAACGGATTTTACGTGCGATTAAGGATAAACATCTTGTCGAAATAAAACCGAAATTTTCTTTTACACACAATTTTATTACTGTTTTCATTATCATATAAATTAATCTCTATGGAAACTGACTACTGTTGTTTTCATTCATATGCTAAAATTTTAATAAGAGATTCTAATTTTAATTAAATTTATTAATATTTAATTTTATTTTTTCTATCTTTGTTGTGTAGCTTTATTTTAGTACTTAAAAAAATATTAACAGAAATTTTTCATTTTTTCAATCAATAGTTTATTAAAATAAAATTATTAAATAAATAAATTTGTTTTTAATAAAAACCTCAACAGTAAGGTTAACATTGAAGTTACTGTATAAAAAACATGGAACATAAGGAAAATAATGAAAACATCGTCCATAGAAGAAATGTCCCACGCACTGGAACAGGTGAATTGTCTGAATGTGAGGATGACCCTGCATCGGCCGAAGAGGAAAGTCAGATTGAAGATAATAGCAAAAGGAAACTTACTCTAATGGAGGAAGTATTTCTGCTTGGTCTGAAGGACAAAGAAGGCTACACTTCCTTCTGGAACGGTTCCCTTTGTTTTGGGCTCAGGGGATGCATTTTGGTCGAGCTGGGTATTCGCGGAAGAATCAAATTGGAAGAAGCAGGGCTCAAGAGGAAATCACTTCTTCGGAGGAAAGTTTTGATCGTGAACGGTACACCGACTGGGGAGTGTCTACTGGACGAAGCTTTGAAGCACATCAGAGAGACACAGCCTCCGGAGAATGTGGGATCATGGATAAGCTACCTAAGCGGGGATTCCTGGAATATTCTCAAACGCAGATATCACATGAAGCACGTTAGAGAGAGAATAGCCAAAGGTCTAGTTGAGAAGGGTGTCCTTTCTACTGAAAAGACTAACTTTTTTCTCTTTGACGTTACGACGCACCCTCTTCTAGATTCGGATACTAAGCTCCAGGTTGTCAAGAAGGTACAAGAAGGACTCCTCTCAAGGTGGACTAGCGATTTGTCAAGAATGGACAAAAGGCTACTGTCTCTTCTTTTACTTGCTCAAGCTTCAGAAGTTCTAGAAAACGCTTTTGACTCTTTGAACAGCGACGACTTTGTCTCTGCTAACAAAAGAGTCACCGAACTTTCTACTTTGGACTTGGCAAATGAAGCTGCTAAAGAAAACTCGTGGGATATTATTTGGGCTGTCATTGATTATCTTTCCAGGTAATTGAATATCATAATTAGATTTTAAAACGTAATTGCTGAAGATAGAATTCAAAGAGATGGGATGTAAGCGACTGGATTCAAAGAAGAGTGTATAGCTTATATATGTTCTATAATACTTCCGAAGCTAGTCTGTCATAGTAAATACAGTGTTGTGCTATGTTCTGATCAAATTCAACACTCAAAAATTTGTTATATGTTTTCTCCATTTTGGAGGTAATTCGCTCAAAAACAATTACATGATCTAGCAGAACTTGAGTAAAGGTTAGTTTGCTAAAGTTAACCGTAAAAATGCTAAAATTGACTTCGCAAGAATGAACAATTCTCTGTTAATATTTAAATGCTCAATAAAATAAAAATATTAAAAAATTATAGAAAAATGTAGGAGCAGAGAAGTTGTGGTTTTTATTTTTCTGTTTCAAATTCTTTAAGAATTTAAGTAAGAAGTTAGCCTTGTCAATCGTTGCTAAAGATAGGCAGTTTTGAACAAAAGTTTATAAGTTTTTACTCATTCAGTTATGTATTTTGTTTTGTTTTTTAATTTGTAAAATGTTTTTGCAAACTTAAGTTCTTACTTCTGTTTTATAAAAAAAAAATACATAGTTTCCAATGTATTGGTGCCGTGAACCTGAAACCTCTAAAACAAGTTGAATTTAATTAAACTTCAAAGCAGGATTTTTAATATCTACGCTGTAAAAAATTTGTAAACTTGTGATTCTTAATAAGGCTTAATTATTTCTTTTTAGAAATAGTATTTATAAAGTAATTTATGATTTTGAACAACGATCAAAAATGTCTTACGAGAAGTGTGTAATTTTGACTTCTTCACAAAAGCTGAATTTTTTAATTTTTCATATTGAAGGCGTTTGTTCCAAAATTGTATTAGGAACCCCTTCCTCTTCCTCCCCCCCCCCCCCAAAAAAAAAAAATAAAAACATAAAAAAAATCGAACTGATTGAGAAAAAACTTGTTAAGTTCTTATGTTTCCGGAAAAAAAAAAAAAAAAAAAAAAAAAAAAAAATACAGGGTTAAATATACAATCTCCCTACAAGGGTGTTGGCGTGGTAAGTATTTGTTTCTAATTTATAAATTGTACCGGTGTCAATTAGCGAGCCTAATTGTGTTCTTGTTTTGTAACTGTTATGCAAACCATGTTATGTGTAGTCAGTGATTAACCAAGGATGTTTTTCTTCATAACAAGTTTTTTTATTGAGATATTTCATGTTGATGAAGGAACAGCCTATTTCTATAACTGTATGAGCAGCCATTATATATTTCCAGAGGTAATTTTCAAAAACAATCAAATAGCAATCATTATAAATATTGAAAATTTTTATAATTCATCTCTGTGACGTGAATATTTTGGTTGAGAAATTAAATAGTAAATATTTAAATTTTAATTGACAAATCAAAATAGATTATATTAATAATTAACAAGATTAAATATAATTTTACTAAACACAATGTTTATTATTATTATTTTGAGCTATATACCTTAAATAGCATCGAGTTCCAGCTAAAACTATAGGTTTCATAAGTAAATCTTTAATTCGTGATTTTTATCAAAGAATTTAATCCTTAATTTATTTGTTTATTTGATATCTGTTCAATCAGCAGCGCTCCATTACTTCCACTCCCTTACAATACCTCATCTGTATCTCGTTAGAGGTGGTTATACCTTTTACCTTTTTAAAATTAAAATTAAGAACGTCTATGACAAGGCCTGAAAAGCTTTGAAAAGAACATCTTGAATGTTTGTTTTTATTTCTCGCGAGAGTCGTGAGTCCACAGCTTTTCCTAAAATCAGTGACCAATTCATTGCGTTTATTACACAACTAATAGTGAAAACTCTGAAATGTAAACAAAACATGGTAAAAGCCGTAAATTTTAAAAACTAGGCCATTGACAAAATTCTGATCTAGTTGGTAAGTTACATATTAAGAAGAACAATTCACTAAAGGGCGTAACATGTAGTAAAATAGAATAGAATAGAAAAATAATTAGTTATTAATAAGTTAAACAGTGAAAGAAAAGAGTGGGTATCGAAATTGAGTCTAAGACGAAATATTTCGTAATATCAACTTCTGAATCAAGAAGAAGGCCGCGTACATTTAAATGCAGGAATTATAACTTTGAAGCGGCTCATCATATCACATATTAAGGCACTGAGATTAATTCTGCAAACAAGGTCAGTGATGAGATCAAGAAAATAATAATGAATGACAATGGAGCGTACGTTCGTCTCGTAAACTTGATAAAATCGACCTTACTTTCAAAATGCACCAAATTAAATATGAACAAATCATTAATCAGGCCCATAGTATGTTATGGTGCAGAAACTTGTAAGATCAAGAAAGTTGACTATCATGCTCTTCGAGCCTTTGAGAGGAAGATAATGAGGCAGATATATGGCCCAATCTGAGAACAAAGTCGCATAAGCGGTAACCAAGAACTGGACGATGTAATCAGAAATGATGATACTGTGCTGTTTATAAAATCAAAAAGAATAAGCTGGTTTAGACTCTTAGAAAGGATGACCAGTGACAGAATGGTGAAGAGGATTATGGGAGAAAGCATCCCAGAAAAAAGAAAAAGAGGACACCCTAGAAATTTCTGGTTAAGGGATGTTAAGGAGGACTTAAGAGTACTTGGGGTTACCGACTGGAGGAATAGGACTCTGGATAGGTAACAGCAAAAGAAGCAGAATTGTACGAGAGGCCAAGATCTTCCCTTGACTGTTGCGCTAAGGAAGAAGAAGAAGAAAATATAAATAGTTATCAAATTTCTTAAAAAATAAAATCTATTACATATTACCTATTTATTATCTTTTAGATGAAGAACGACTAGAGACACTCGATTTTATCTGTACAAACGAAATATATCCTCTAGTCCGAGAAATTGATACGGTATCAACTAAGGGGTCCCAATTGTTGATGTAGGGTTAGTAATAAACAGATTCCGTAGTATTTTTATACAAAAATTCATTGCACCTTTGACATGTTGAAATGTTATCAAATGAAGCGTGAAATAGCAAATTTCAATCGAAGGTGGATGAAAAAATAAATTGTACCTACCCACTGTTAATAAGAAAGGCTGAATGTCAGCCATGGTCTGCTCTTCTTGAAGATGAAGTCCCCATGGACCTTCCAAGAGAAGAAAGCACTATTCCGAATGAGGACCCAAACAATTTGAAAGCCATCAACATAAGAGACATGTTTTCCAGTATTTGCTCCGTTTGCAGACAAGGAGAGATGACTTCTTATCTAAACACCTGCATAGCTGTCGACATGAAGAAAGCAAGATCAACAGCAAGAAATAGAGGTGACGCATATTGGGAAACAAGACGTTTTAAGGCCAATATCAGCCTATGGATATCGATGACTATGGATGGGTACCGTAAGAAAAATATAATACTAAAAGACTTTATATGACGTAAATAAATAATATAAAATTATGTTATCACTTTTTAATAACCTGGATGATGTTATAGAGAACATAAGATTTGTTTGCAGATTAAATTATTTATCTTCTGAGTCACACTGGTTTTTCACATAAGGATAGAGATAAAAATATTGAAGTTCAATTAAGACGAAGATAATAACAATTTTATATCTGTAGAAGATTATAGTTAGTCTGAATGACTATTTATTTTACATTAGAAAATATAAGAACTAATGCATGTAGCTAAAGTTATAATTAGAGATGGGCCGACTAGTTGGTTCCTATTGTAGTTGGCGATTCTTCGGTAAAAATGTTGGCTTGTCAAAATGAAAACTCATTTTGAATTTGGAAAACTTATAATTCATTGAGCAAAAGGTGCAGAAAAAACAACAAAGTACAAATAGAAGTCCAATATCAAATACAGAAACATTAAAATTAATATAAATAAAATTATCTATAATTTCAAAAAATACTAAATTATTTTAATATCACACCCAAAATACATCTCTATATTTTAGTGAGTAAAAATTAAAATAAAAATAGAAATATATCATTTTAAAACGTTTTATTTATATAATATAGGTGAGGCAAATTTTTAAACTAAAACATTTTTAATTGATATCATTTTCAAATTCCTCATGTAAAAAAATACGTAGAAACCAAATTTTGTTGAAATCAAAAATTCAATATTTCTACCCCTAAAATTTTGTAGAATTATCCTATAAAATTTTAGGGGTTAAAAAATTTTAATTTTCGATTTTGACAAAATTTGGTTTCTACGTGTTTTTTTTATTTTTTATTTTTGGTTTTTACATGTTTTTTTTTACATGATGTCAATTTCTGAAGTAAACATCAATAATTGGCACTATCTCACACATTTCGCCACCGATGGAAACCAAATTTAAAGGTTATCTAGAAGCCGGAAAACTGCATAGTTTAGTCTAAATCCGGAGGTTGCAGTATTTCTCCGTATTGAGATGTCTCAAGTTGTAGTTGACCTCAGAATTTTTTATTCACTTCAGTTTTTGTCCACTAAAATCTGAAGTAAACCTAATGTTATATACATGGATAAAAACATAATTCACGTTTATTCTTGTGATGCTTTTATTATTGTAATCGGTTGAACACAGCAGTTGTTATTGCTCTTAGACATTGTTCTTGAAATCTCAACTTCCAAATTGTAACGGATAAAAAATCAATATTTTTTTATATTGATAAAGTTTTACAATTAAGGGTTTTTTGGTGCGTTATATCGAGATTTGAGGTCAGTTTTTCATGAAGAATAAGTTCACTGATTTAAAGCAGATTTCAATAAAATTTTGTCATTTGTCTGGAGTTTTTGAGCAACCTAAAGCTAAGCATAATGAAAGTATTTTTAATTTAAGAAGGAAACAAACCTACAGTTCAATCTTGACTAAGAGCTGAGAGAAAAAATAAAACCTGGTTTTCATATTTTATTTTTTTTTACGGCTTTCAATGCTCATTGGCCGCTATAACTCTAGTTTTGCACTATTATAGGTCCCTACTACCTACACGAAAATCAGTATTCATATCTGTGAGTTACAAGAAAACGTTCCCTTCTGCATTCCTAACTGCAAGTAATTTTATTTCTGCCTACTTTATAGTCGATTTAGTTGATAGTTTCTGAATAAGGCGCTCGAAAGTAATCCTCGATCATCAGTATTTAATCTATCTTAAGTATTTGATCCTGGATTAAAGGAATTCTTGTCTACTAATAAAGCTCAAATACCTATCATCTCGTATAAATCTAATTCCTAGCTCTTTAAGTTGAATAATAGTGCTTGAGATTGAGCCAGTGCCGAAATGAATATGAAACTGATAGCTATCCTCCTCTTCGTAGGGTTCGTAGCGGCGGGGGAAGTGAGTTTCTTCTCTGATACCGATTTGCCTTTACGTTCTTCATTCGGATCGGATCTCCAGGATTCCTCTGATGAGTCAGATTCCAGTATGGAAGGTAAGTAGTTCCCAACTATAGGATGTCATCTTTGATGAAATATAAATTAACCAAAGTTTAGAAAAAAAATATATAATTGTACATTTATCTATAGTTGTATACTCGATAAAAAAAAAAAAAAAAAAAAAAAAAAAAAATAAAAAAAAAAAAAAAAAAAAAAAAAAAAAAAAAAAAAAAAAAAAAAAAAAAAAAAAAAATTAAAAAGATGTTAAAAATCATTATTTATTTTGGGGTAAGGTTTTGAAGAAAAAAACAAAAACAAAACATAAATGGCATTGTTATCTTGATAAACTGAAAGTACGCTTTTAACTATTTTCCTGAGGCTGGATGGGTAGTGGGGGTGCTTCAAAAAACGAGCTAAAAAATGGGGAGGGTACCTGAATGAAGAATAGAGAAAGGGTGCACAGGGAAAATGATCACATAAGGTAAACTATTAGTCAATTTATAGCTTTATAGTCATGAGCTGTAAAAACCAATGTTGCACAATTCCTATTAGCAGAAACGGGTATTGCTGAGAACAATAGATTTCAACTGCAGATATTCCAAAATGAAAAATATTTCAAGACTTATGGTATTTAATTACTTGGAAGATAAAAAATGCTAGAGGATACTGGTAACATTAGAACACTCTACCGAGACAGGGATCATTTTTGCTATCTCCAAGAGTGTACAGATTGACAAGTTGGAATCTTAGGCCTAATTCACACAGAACGGACGTGGCGCGGACTTTTGTCTCTTGGGATATAAAAACGACATAAATAAAATTTGATATTGGAGTTACATACATATATACCAACAATTTAATAGGGGTGAAACATCACTGATTTTTTTTTCGGGGGGGGGGGGGGGGGGGGGGGGGGCAGGGTGAATCGGATATAAAAACAACTTTGATAAAATTTGATATTGGAGTTACATACATACCAATTTTATTTTTTTTTGGGGGGGGGGGGGCGGATTTTTCGGGAAATTCTGAAGAGTTTTTTTATGTCCAATTCACCCTCGCCCCCCGAAAAAAATAAAAATTAAATCAGTGATGTTTCCCCCTATTAATTGTTGGCATATATGTATGTAACTCCAATATCAAATTTTATCAAAGTTGTTTTTATGTCCGATTCACCCTCGCCCCCCCGAAAAAAATAAAAATTAAATCAGTGATGTTTAACCCCCTATTAATTGTTGGTGTATATGTATGTAACTCCAATATCAAATTTTATTAATGTCGTTTTTATGTCCGATTCACCCCTTACCCAAAAAAAGAAAAAAAAAAAAACTCGTGTTGAGGAAGTGGCGTGCCCCTTCTTGTACGCCACGAGAGACGGCAAAGAGACGTGGCGAGGGCTTGGCGCGGTCTCTTCCGCGCCACTCCTATTAAACAAACGTTCCAATTTACACAGAACGGACGTGGCACGGACTTTTTTTAATAGGACAAACGTGGAAGAGACAAAAGCGCCACGTCTCCGTTCAGTGTGAATTGGGCCTTATATTCAGGAGGTGGATAGAAGAATTCAGGGTTCATAGGTCAAGAATATATTAAGATTTTTGGATTTTTAGTGATTGAAATGGGAATAGGATTTTTTTTACATTATTATTTCTTGATTTTCTAAGATAAAAAAAATAATAAATAATAAAATAAACTTTAAACCGGTACGAACTATATCAATACGATTGCTGGTAAAAATATTTTCATATTTTCTTTAAATCTTTTTGACGTTTTAAAAATATTGGTATCATTTTTTATGAAATATTTTGTACAATAGAGTGGGCCGAAAAAACACTTCTTTTAGTTTAGAAATTGTAATAGCGCGGAAAACTAGCGAATTATATTGACAAGTAAAAGGAAGACAAAATTATCAAAATCGGTTGACATCTTCCGGTCGCGCATAGGCCCTAAAGTTTGAAAAAATCTTCAATTTGTGGTAATTTTTTTAATATTTGGTTTGTATGTTTCCTTAATGTAATAGTTTCTGAAGGCTTCAAATAGAGCCTAAGTAAAATGAGTTTTGATTTGGTTGTGATAAGTTGATACCTTCCAGTCGTGCTTAAGCCCCAAAATATTGAAAATTTCACATTTTTTCGATTTTTTTTTTTTTTGCGTCTTTAATATACTTTCTTAAAACATATTATTAAGATTATGTTTATTTTTGAACAAACGAACATTGTGTTTTTTTTATAGCCTGAATTTATTAACCTCTTCTGGTCGTGCAAAAACCCCAATGCTACAGAAAATCATTACTTAAAGAAGATAGTCCTATGACATTATAGGCGATAACAATAACAAAGGCACTTTTCAACTTGCTCTAAATTTAAAAAGTTCAAATATTTAGGTAACAGTATAGTTCTTCTGAATCTCGAGACGTTTTTTATGAAAAACACTCTGCAGTCCAGATCCTTCATGGCCAACTTCAACAGAAAATCAGTCAAAGTACCTTCGGCTACAAAATAGAGAACATTATTAATGAACTGGTTCTGGTTTGAATAACTTATTATTATTTATTTCTTTTTTCGTTTATTAAAAACTATACTGTCACTTAAATATTTTAACTTTGCAAGTTGAAAAGTACCTTTGTTATTGTTATCACCTATCATGTCATAGGACTATCTTCTTTTAAGTACTGTTTTTCTATAGCATTGGGGTCGTTGCACGACCGGAAGAGGTTAATTTATTCACACCATAATTGAAAACACAATGTCTTTTTGTTCAAAAATAAGCATACTCTTAATAATATGATTTAAAAAACTATATTAAAGACACAAAAAAAAATTCGAAAAAATGTGAAATTTTCAATATTTCGGGGCTTAAGCACAACTGGAAGGTATCAACTGATCTCAACCAAATCAAAATACAATTTAAGCTCTATTTAAAGACTTTAGAAACTATTACATTAAGGAAACATACATACCAAATATTAAAAAAATTATCACAAAGTTGAAGATTTTTTCAAACTTTAGGGCCTATGCGCCTTCCTTTTACTTGTCTATATGATTCGCAAGTTTTCCGCGCTATTACAATTTCGAAATAAAAAAAAGTGTTTTTTCGGCCCACCCTATTGTACAATCCAAAATAATAAATAAGTTTAAACTATACAAAAAATATATCAATAAACACTCATTTATTTTATTTGAGGGGGGAAAAAATACAAACAATCGATATTGGGGTTATTATATAACTGAGAAACCTAAATTCTGTATGTATTCAACATTCAGAAATTTCCGTAAACCGTGTTGGGAAGTTTCTGACAGGAAGTGGAATTAATTAAGCCAGCACTACTTAGTAGCAGCTTCTAGTTTCTCTCTTGTTCTAGTGTAATCGCCGGTCATCACTGTCTAATCTCAATTCAGAACTTAATTCAGGTCGGAAAGGTCTATTGTTGTGCTGATAGCACAAATATGTGTATTTGTACGAACAATGAATATGCAATTTCAAGGACATTAAACTGGATAATATAAAATTTTGATAAAGAAAGATTTCCTATGTTTTAAAATTAAAAAATATATTTAAATATAACTCAAAAGCTTTTCTCTTCTTATTAGGCGTCGCATTAGTGGAAAAATTGGGCTTCTTCTCTGAAAGTTACAAGCCATTTGGTAATAAGTTTGACTCAGAACTTCAGAATGCGTCTGATGAATCTAGTTCCAGCATGGAAGGTATTTATTATTGAAATATAAGTACTATAATACATTATATAAGTAATTGAATCCTAGTCGAAGTTATTTATTTGATATTTGTAATAAACATAAATATTATCATACCACATCATAATGATTCGGGGCCGAGCTAACCGAGTGGACTAAGACATAGGCCATAGATATATGCCATCAGAGTCAAGATAATCAGGCTACTACGGTGTAGGTTCGATTCTCACATGGGGGCAATACACTGTCCTCACCCTACAAGTCACAGGGAGGTGAGCGATCCCTGTGTCTGGACAAAGCTCCTGATTCTCTGGGTAAGGCATAGGTTTAATAATCCTATCCTGTAAAATCCTCCCTGTTACGAAACCTTAGATCAGCCTCAGAAAATCTGTCTTAAAAATGGTAAAGACGCCGGCTTTGTTTGACAAGGATTCCAGAGAACTATATGCAAAAAATTGAAAGCGATAGCCTATGCATGATAAGTAGCGGTGAAGGCAGGCTGGTTAAGGCGGCCAAAGATCTATCTAAAAGGTCTGTAGAGTCAAAAAAAAAAATGTTGCTTAAACTAATTTTGAAATTTTTACTAAGCATTAGAAGATCGTCGGAAATTTATGATTCTGATATGATACACCTGTATTACATTAATGTTATTTATCTAAGTAAACCTCATAGGTATCGTACTTAAATACCGTTGCAAATGACCATTCCTCCTAAAGCCTTCCACCCTTCAGAAATAATAGCCATCATTCGTAAATTGCCCTCCAACAAAGCTCTTGGACACGACCTTATCACTTCAAGAATCCTCAAATACCTTCCAAGGAAAGCAATATAATTCCTAAGTTACGTTTATAATGCTGTCCTCCGTACAACATATTTTCCCGATTCCTGGAAATCATCAATAATAAAAATGATCCCAAAACCTAAAAAACCGCCCGAAAATCCTTCCTCGTACCGACCTATTTCTCTCCTACCTATCATGGGCAAAATCCTTGAAAAGCTCCTTTTGAAACGCCTTTATCCCATCCTTGATTCCAATCACATTATTCCTGATCACCAGTTTGGATTTCGCCAGTCTCATTCCACTATCCAACAATGCCATCGTGTGGTGGACGTTATCTCATCTGCATTGGAGCGCAAGATGTACTGCACGGGTGTCTTTCTTGACGTTGAACATTCTTTTGACCGAGCATGGCACCCAGGTCTGCTTTACAAACTTCGCCAATTCCTTCCTTCTACATATTTCCTCATCCACCGATCCTATAACTGGAGAGTTAAGATAAATCCCAGCAAATAACCTTTACCCTACGTCGAAAACCTACCTCATCCTGTCCTCCTGTATCCTTTTATGGAGTACCATGAAACAATGTAGAACAGATAAGATACCTGGGATTTTATCTGGACAAGAGACTTACCTGGAACCCTCATACAAGATTGAAAAGACAAGAAGCTGCACGTCGATTTCGACTACTACAACACCTACTTGACAAACGTTCAAATCTCCCGATACAATACAAAAGACTCATCTATATGACGATTATCAGGCCTATTTGGACTTACGGAATAGAGTTATGGGGATCCACCAAGCCATCGAATTCTTCCCGCATCCAATCACTCCAATCCAAAATCCTTCGAAAAATCTGAGATGCTCCTTACTTTGTCACAAATGAATTGATCCACAACGACCTTAATATCCCATATGCTGCTGAATTGGCACGAACCAGATACCTTTCCTTTCATAATAAACTCACTGCTCATCCAAATCCACTTGTTGCACAACTTGCTTCCCTTTCCATTCCTGGCAATCCTTCGAGGCGTCTGAAAAGAAGATGGCCCCGTGATATTCTTTTGTAAATATTCATTAGAGTACTACCAATGGGTAGTTCCTCTACAAGTTTTATTCATGTCATTATGTCTCATATATACCACATATTTACTTTATGAGTTTTTTTAATACAGTTGTAAATTTCTATTAATAAAAGAATAAAAAAGAAAAAAAAATACCCTTGTAAACCCATCCCAGAAACGGTAAATCCAGGATTTTATTTTAAACGTGATTGAATGGAAACAACTTTTTTTTTTAAACTTATTTTTATAATTAGTTTGAAGGTTTAACACATTGTTTTCATACAAATGAAACTATGCCTAATATTACATAATTATTTTCACTAAGAAATCATTACCCGAATCCACTTACCAAAGCGATAAATAATTTTTACCCAGATATTAATAATTTAGATGATTAAAAAATCAATTTATCTTTTTGATTTAAAATAAATCATTGATTATTTAGGCTATTGTAATAAATTTTTTGATTTTATGTTATGTCACTAGCTGTTGTGAAGAGGTGAATACATCAAAATTATACAATTTTTAGCGGGGAATTTATGATTATTTTCCTTATTCCTGTAATTGTTCTATAAATGCCATTTGCTAAAAAAGATACTTTAAGATTTTATGAAGGAGCCAACGTTAACAATTTTTCGTAAAGCATATTTCAAACATGTTTTCAAAGTAATTTGACTTATCCACTTCTTCTCGACAGTTACCGATGTATTCTGTCTATAAAATTTTATTTAAACTAATCCAGTAAATGTGATAATAATTTAAATAATATCATAGCAATTGCTTACGAATCACCTACCCAGTGTTAGCACTTCGATCATTACTATTTTAAAATAGATATAAGACAAAAATTATGACAAGCTTACATAAATCGGTAAAAAATAAAAAAATATGTAAAAATGACCACTAAGCCAGTATATTGGAGAATTGAATAGCATAATGATATTAATAGAGGAAAACAAATATAATTTAAATAAATATAATTTACAACATAGTCATATAATGTAAAAAATGTATATGAAAGTAAATGCACATAAAGAATATAAAGGAAGAGCAGAAAAACAATGACACAATTATAAGAGACGGTTTCCAAAAAAAAGATAACCCAGAGAGTAAGAGCTTATTTTTTTTTGTTTTATCTAACAGGAACTGGGTAAGTTGGTATTAATTCCAACCATACAATGTGTTGAATAGTCTCTATTTTTTGAAATTTACAACTGTATAAAAAAATAAGATACATCTAGTTAATGAAAATAATAATGACATGTTAATAACATTATTTGTGACAAAGTAAGCAGCGTTGAGGTTTTTGGATTTTAAGGATTGCATACGAAATTAATTGGTTGATTTAGTGGAGCATGAAAGTTCATTTCCAAAATAATTGTCATGTAAACAAGTCTTTTATAATTAATTGTAATCTTAGAGCATTTTTCTAGTAAATGTTGAATTAGTCGAAAACAAGGAGTACTTTTGTAAATAAATAGGAAATTGAAAATTGAAAATGAGTTACTCCTTAATTACATGAAACTGAATTATAAATTACTAACAGGATTTAACTATAAATATATGCTATGTTGCCACTGGGAGATTTAAGAAATGCTATATTGATATAATATATAGTTGCTGATGAGACAATAGCCACATATATTGATCCTGACATATTATTTATTGGAATCTAACCAAATTAACGAACAAACCAATTCAGTATTATTTAGCAGCATTTAGATAATGGAATAATTATTATTATCATTGATTGTTCTTTATTTAATATTACTATTTTAGATATTTATAGATGAGGATGAACTTTGCACTTAATCTATGTTAGGGTCAGCACACAATTTACAATTATTACTTATACAACTTTATTGGGTACTTATCAATTATACGGTGTTCAGCTCTAGTGTCAACATAATGGGTATTCTATCCATCAGATCTTCATCTCCAGTTTCATCCATCCCAGAGATCATATTTTCGCCCTCAACTCCCCCACATCTAACTTTCTATCTCCTCGTCTATCAAAACTCTCCATAAACTGTCTTAACTGTTTCTTCGTTTTTTTTGTTTTTTTTCAAGCTTCTAGTTAGGAAAACATTTTTCTGGAGGTGAAGATAATTCATAGAAGGATAACTGGCCTTTTTCTGTATTGGTAGATACACTAAGGCCATCTTGGAGTTTTTTGTTATCTTGAAGTGTGGGAATGGGAAGTGTCAGAAAGATAAAATCTTTTTTTGTTTTTCTTTATTACCTAAGTCTTATTTTGTTCCTTACCTCTAAAATAAATTAAAAACAAAAACAAGCAACGTCCTTATAGGTCGCATTACAGACCTGAAATTTGTTCGCTAATTACGTTTCGGCTGTTTGCTGACAGCGGACTAGAGGTGGGGCCGGAGTCATTGTTTAGAACAATCGATTAGCCAGAGACTGCGACGAGTCCAAGAACTTAATGTGCCTTATTCTGATAAATTCGGGAACTGTATGAAGATCGAAGTGTTCAAGGAGAACCGGGAGCATCGTCTTCTTCAGAGATGTAGTCCTCTTCCTCAGCATTGAATCCTAGAGGCGTAGTAGATATCTGGTTGTACCATTTGTTAGACCTGTAAATAAAGCTGCGCCACACAGGATGGTAAGGCGCAGGATACTTTTGTATGTGCAGATTTTGAGGTGAAGGGAAAGTGCGAGAGAGGAAAGGAGATGATGTAGGCGGTAGGATTATTTCCTCACTTTATTGTGTGTCTTGTAGTAGGGGGTTGAAATCTTGAGGCCTCTATCTAGAGCTACCCCAAGGTAGACTATGGAGTTGGAGGGGGCGATGGTGGTCTTTGCCACTTTCATAGAATTTGGTAGTCTTGATTTCTTCCCACGCTGATATGAAAACAATGCGCAGTTTGTTTTAGCTGGATTTACTTGGATGTTAAGCAAATCCAGCCGTTGAACAATCTCTGAACAGACGATTTCGGCCTGACAAAGGTGGGGTTTATACTACTGCTGGTGATGGCAATGTCATCGGAAAAAAGCTGCTGTGTTTTTTCGTTTCCAGAGACATCATTATATACTCCCTTATCTCTACCATTTAACTTTTGCCTTTCTTTGCCTATATATTTTTATTTCTTTGTTTTCACAAACCGTTTGTATCTTCGTAGAACTTTTGCCGACAAAATATTATCAGGTAACCGGCCGGCTGCCAGGGTTATTTCCAGCACTTGAAGGATTTTGGATTTAACTCCTCATAAACCTGACATCATAGAGTGCCACCCCTTTTTGATCTTATCGCCTGTATTAATTATTAATCTAATTTTATCATTGCGTAACCTTAATACACTGTAATGATATCATCAATAAACATGGCTCAAGATGCAGTGAAAAAAAACAAAGGCAAGCTAGATATGGCACTAGCGGGAAAACACCAGTAAAATACAAATAAATCAAATATTAAAGTTAAAAAGTGGGAAAGTTAAAAATTAAGTAAATCTAAAAAAGGAAAAGAAAGAAAGAGCAAGGATTGAGGAAAATATAAATAATAAAATCCTTCTTTAAAGGTCGGAAAAAAAGAAATAAAATATTTATAAACTTTCTTGTTTATAGAAATAGGGACTAGATTTTTGTGAAGTAATTTGGAGTGGGCACTGTGGCAATAATAGTAATAATGGTCTGGAAATGCGGATGAAAAATAGAATGTCAAAATCAGATGACTAGTTGTATGATATGGCATGCGCTGATGACATGAGAGCTGAAATAAACAATGTATTAATAAATGATACATAATGTTCAGTTTCACTAAACTTAAACTGCTATTGATAGAATAATAAAGGATCTGAGTAACTTAATATGTTTGGTACATGAGTGGGACAAGATCTTTATATTTTGATTTTAAAAACATTGTCTATAATTAGGCGTGAACGCTGTTATAAATAATTAGACAATGATTGAGAAAATGTTTGATTACAATAATATTTGCCTTATTATAAAGGCAATAATAATATAATATAAATAATATAATAATAGTAAAGCTTGGACGGAGGAAAGAAAAGCCAAACATGCATAACGAATGAGGAGGTTTTGGGAAATGAAGAAGAATCCCAAATCATGATATTCGCGTGGTCTAAAAGGCCTTTTCGCGCCCAAAAAAAAAATAAAATAAAAAAAATAATATAATATAAATATTATTACATTAATGTATTATAAAGGTAAATAACTATTGCAGAATTACTTTATTTATTTCAGAATTATGTCATTTTGTAAAGAATTTTCAATACTACTGCTATTTTCATAACCGTATTGAATAGTAAAGAAAAACGATGAGTTTGCTGACCCCTTTTTGTCCTGGATATCTTTTGGCTGAGGGTATACTTTTTTTTTCCTCATTTTTCTTTTTTCATCCTCAAACATATAACAATTTGACACGCTCTATCACTGTTCGTGTTGCTTAGATAGAAAATTTGCTGATATTTTTTTAATAAGAAATTAAAATGAAAATACTTTTTGTTCTATAACATTTGCCGCTAGGACCTACCGTTTAGGAGCTGTATTGGTTTGAATGAAGAAACAGTTCTTGCCTACATTTTTCTCAATATCGAGATCCAAAAAGACCTCATTATTACTATTATTATTATCTATGTAAGGTTTTCATTATGGATTGATAAAGCATTGAAAGTTTAGAAATAATTGTTGAAGAAAAAATAGGTTTCTTATTGTCATTCTTAATTATCTGACAAAATCCAATACCAAATTAACATCCATGTTGTAAATTACTTTTTATATCCAAGAAAGTGGTTCTGTTTGATTAAGATAAGCAAAACGTCATTTAAAGATATGATGATCACATAAAACCTATCTTCATTATCAATCCACTATTCAACTGTAAATATTTTTTCTTAATTAATAGCCAATAGTTATTCATTACATACAATAATTAAATTAAATTAATATTAAGATAATGAAATCGCTAAAAGATCCGAGTTGTACCAACATGAACGAGAGCGGTCCCTATTTTCTACCCTTGTTCAATGGCTAATTGATGAAGTCGACTTTAGTGGCCAAGTAATAATTTACCAACTTTCTACTAGAAACTTCATTAAGTTCTTAATCCTCGAAAACGAAGTAGCTGTAAATCAATGTTAGTTTCCAGACCAATTTTATAAATTACCATCAAACCAAGGTATTTAGTTTCGATGACAAATATGAGGAGTGTATTTTATTGTCTGCTCTCTCAGCAGCCCTATTCAACAACTGTATATGTATAGATAGATGTCCGTTTTATATGGAATTTATTTTATGTAAATTTATTTCCAAATACTATAATTTTTTTTTTTTTTTTTTTTGTAAATGATATCTTACACACAAAGTAAGACTTTCTAGCTCTATTCGTTGCAACTTAAAAATGAAATACCAATCTTCCTCCAGTTATTATCTAGGTCAAATTTCTTTTAATTCATCATTTTGGAATGTTCATTCCTCTACTTGTTATAATAATAGTAAAATACGCTTCATAAAGTCCTATAGGAGGAGATTATTATATATTTATAATAATATCGAAGGAACGATAGCGCATTAGGTTAGACTGTATAACGATCAGTAAAATTCTAGTCACTGGTTCCGAGTTCGAGTCCGGCTGTAGGCAGAAATATTATTTTCTGTAATTTCAGCTTTGTCTCAATTTTAGGATTGGAGGACCCAACAGTTAGTAAAGTGGGTATTCTAAAGTTGGGATATTTTGTAATCAAAAGTTTTTCCTTCCACACGCTTTGGCCTGACATAGTCATCATTAGTTAAGTACTGCAACTAAGACCACTTATGTTTTATTTTTTTTTTTTTTTATCGTTATATCTTGGTCAATTAACATATTAATACTAATTTTAATATCACTTAGTCGATTAAGTAAAAAAATCGTATTCAAGGAAAAACGCATTTTTTGCACAATGATTCCATTAGTATTCATCTGTGTAATAGTTTCATAACTAAGCACATTAAACACAAATAAAAAGAAAGAACTTACCGTTCTGGTGATACCTATAACCCATATTTGCATCTAACCAACTATTCACGAGTGGTAAAGATTTAAAATAAATCGGATATGGCGGGATTAAATGTAAAGAAAAAAAAAATTGCCCATTTTCATTCCTTTTCATGGTTACAAAAAGGTATTTTTAACACTTAAACGCAATTGCTCTTTATTGTTTAACCATTTCATTGTTTATTTTTTATGTCGAAGTTTTATCGTTAAGTTAAACAATTTTACTTGGAAGAAAAGCTGAACTTTTAAAAATGGAAAAATTTGAATTGCATTAGATCTTTTTTGTCTATTTGTAATAACCCCACAATAACCCCAAAAGTAAGAGGTTTCCTCTTGAATATAAGATAAATTTTTCATTTTTAAATTTATAGCATACCAGACTAAAACGACAATAAACTACCTTGCCTGACTTCTTATCATATAAAATGATCTGTTTGTCCCCAAATCACTGCTCTCCTCAGAACCCACTTAAAATGCATCTTCGGTGCAGTAAAAGAGGTAGCATCATTATTATCAAGAATGTATAATGTATATGTGTGTATATATATATATATATATATATATATATATATATATATATATATATATATATATATATATATATATATATATATATATATATTTAACTGTTTAACAATAATCGGGTTTTTGGTCCTTTATATTTAACAATAAATATTAATTATCCATATACATATTTTATTCTTCCTTCTCCTCTTTCCTTTCCTTTTGACGTTTCGACCCCTTATTTAATGGGGTCCTCATCAGAACTGGAAAAACAATACCATTCTTAAACATCTTTCCCGACATTGGCACACCTCTATTCATTAATAATACAAAATTTGACAAATACACACCAAAAATTGGGTACCCCGAAACTCCAGGCCAGTAAGCCCACCGACTCCTGCAGCAAGTGCTTGCCAGCTCAGACACCAGGGTACTGAGCTGCTCGGCGGACTACCCGGCCAAAGAGTCCGAGGTCCAATTACATATTTTTTTCCTTTTTTGTAACTAAAATTTAAAATCTATAACTAAAGAAAAACAATATATAAACATTCACACACACACCCATATGACAATACACACAAATCTATAGGGGATATTTCCCTTTGTTAAAATACAATAAAACCATTATGCTAAAACAATACCCAATTAAATATTTAAAACAATTTAAAACTTTCTAAAACAATAATAAATATTTAAAATAAATTAAATAAATCAAATATTTAAAACAATTTCAAACTTATGATATAACAATTAATATAACCTAAAAAAAACATTTTTACAATTTTATATCCATCATTTTACAAACAATAAACCAGACCCTCCAATAACCTAAAAACAACAACAGTATTTTGACACTTTTTATATTTTAAAACATTATTTTCAACTAAAAATTTTTGATAATTCAAATAACAAATAAATAAATAAAATTTTTTAAATTTAGACACTTAAAAGTTTACAATTTTGGCAATTAGATAAAAGTAGACCAAACATGAATATTTTAGAACAGCCCATCTAATTTTTAGCTTATAGCCTTTAAAATATTGTGGTAGGCCTGATTTAATTTGGAACAATCATTTCTCGTGTTGATGCTGTTAATATCTTTTTTTATGTGCATCATTTCGAGGATGAGCCTTTTTTGTTGATTCTTTTCCACATCTAGTATGCTCACCCTCTCAAAATCAAACACGTGATTATTTTTGATAGCGTGTATCGCTAGAGCTGTGTCCTCTTTACCACTTTCAATGCTATATTTGTGGCTATACATCCGTCTGTGGAGGTATTGGGAGGTCTGACCCACGTATTTTCCCTCACAATTCTTACAATTTATTTTATAGATTACGTTTGACAGTTTCTCTTTGATGGTTTTGTCTTTTAATTTAGAAAATATTAGTTTGTTTAAATTATCATTGTATTTATGTGATAAAGTAATGTTGTAATCCTGAAAAATCTTTTTTGTAGTCAGTGCCAAAGGTTTGATATATTCTATTGTAAAAAAATGATTTGTTTGTTTACAACTATTGCGTTTATGGGACAAACTGTCAAAAGCATCCTGTAGACAATGTTCTATAATTCGTTTGGGGTAGTTATTATTTATTAATATATTTTTAACTTTTTTTATATTGTCATTTTTGTAAGAATTACTGCTGAGGGATATAGCCCGGTAAAAAAGGTTTTTTGCTGCATTTATTTTGATCTTTAAACTATGGTTAGACTTAAAATTCAAAATTCTGGTACCATTTTTATTTTTTTCCACCCAGGATACCTCTATACCTTCCCTCACTCGGACTAGTTTGGTATCTGAAATGATGCACATAAAAAAAGATATTAACAGCATCAACACGAGAAATGATTGTTCCAAATTAAATCAGGCCTACCACAATATTTTAAAGGCTATAAGCTAAAAATTAGATGGGCTGTTCTAAAATATTCATGTTTGGTCTACTTTTATCTAATTGCCAAAATTGTAAACTTTTAAGTGTCTAAATTTAAAAAATTTTATTTATTTATTTGTTATTTGAATTATCAAAAATTTTTAGTTGAAAATAATGTTTTAAAATATAAAAAGTGTCAAAATACTGTTGTTGTTTTTAGGTTATTGGAGGGTCTGGTTTATTGTTTGTAAAATGATGGATATAAAATTGTAAAAATGTTTTTTTAGGTTATATTAATTGTTATATCATAAGTTTGAAATTGTTTTAAATATTTGATTTATTTAATTTATTTTAAATATTTATTATTGTTTTAGAAAGTTTTAAATTGTTTTAAATATTTAATTGGGTATTGTTTTAGCATAATGGTTTTATTGTATTTTAACAAAGGGAAATATCCCCTATAGATTTGTGTGTATTGTCATATGGGTGTGTGTGTGAATGTTTATATATTTGTTTTTCTTTAGTTATAGATTTTAAATTTTAGTTACAAAAAAGGAAAAAAATATGTAATTGGACCTCGGACTCTTTGGCCGGGTAGTCCGCCGAGCAGCTCAGTACCCTGGTGTCTGAGCTGGCAAGCACTTGCTGCAGGAGTCGGTGGGCTTACTGGCCTGGAGTTTCGGGGTACCCAATTTTTGGTGTGTATTTGTCAAATTTTGTATTATTAATGAATAGAGGTGTGCCAATGTCGGGAAAGATGTTTAAGAATGGTATTGTTTTTTTTCCAGTTCTGATGAGGACCCCATTAAATAAGGGGTCGAAACGTCAAAAGGAAAGGAAAGAGGAGAAGGAAGAAATAAAAAATATGTATATGGATAATTAATATTTATTGTTAAATATAAAGGACCAAAAACCCGATTATTGTTAAACAGTTAATTATATAGTTTCTAAGGGTCGACAAAATATAATTTTGATATTATATATATATATATATATATATATATATATATATATATATATATACATACATATATAAATATGTGTGTTTAGTAAAGCTCTTGAGGTACAGTCAATAAATAAAAGTAATTATTTTGGCGACGTTTCGAGACAATATTGTTCTCATAATCCATGCCCTACAGTGAAAAAACAGGTTACACTAAAATTGTTATACAAGCTATTCCAAAACATAAAGTTAGCTAAAATATAAGTATATAACAGCATGTGTTAGAATAATAAAAATATATATGATTACAGAATATAGAGGTGTATTAGGTGTAATATACTTATAAATAGATAAATGATCTGTATGATGTATATTAATGTAAATGTATACTATTGGTATGAATGTATTAAATTGGAAGAACAGGTGTTGATTTTTTGTTTATCGCGCGGTTTTTAAATTTTTCTATGGTTATCGTTTCTTTAATATTTCTTTTAAAATTATTTTGCTCACGGTGAATAATTTTGTGGGGATCAAGTTTAAATGAATGTTTTGTTTGCCTGTAATGTGTGGTGAGAGCTGTTTGGTCAGGTTTATTCGGGTTTTTATTTATAGACGTGCAACTGTATTTATATTGATAAACACGACGTTTAAGATATTGTTCCGATGTACCGATATAAGACGCCACAACTATATATATATATATATATATATATATATATATATATATATATATATATATATATATATATATATATATATATATATATATATATATATATATAAGTTAAGGATAGAAGGTACCAATATACATGTTAATCCTTAATACTAACTCTGTAAACATTGGAAATGTATATATAGAGGATTTAAATGAGGAATAAATCAGTTGTTATCAAGCCGTTGTACGTGTATTATTTCATTCCTTTTTCTTTTTTTTTTTATCTGTTCACTCTCAGTGAACATAAGTGGTGCCGAAACCCGGGAACACGTAAGAGGAAATTCTTTACTATATTTTTTTTTTTATCTCTCTTTTCCTAGTGGTTCAGAGATAAATTCGCTTAGGAGAATTCAGTATTTTCACAAATTATTTTAATAAGCTAGCTGAAAATGACTGACATGCCACCTATACCAGCGCAGCCGCTGTCGGCAGCACACGCGAATATACTGGAACTGTTGAAAATTAAAACGGCCACAGCACAAGACCTGAGGAGAGCGATTTCTGACCTTGAAGGGTATGATGGAGAAATCGGAGAATTGAACCACTTCCTCAAGGGTGGGGACAGGTTATTGGCTAGAATAGATGCAAATGCCGCAGATAACCTATTGGATCAAGGAGATGCCAACACCCTCAGGGCCGCTTTAGTATGCAGGGTAAAAAGAAGTGTACTGAACCATATCCAAGCGGATGAAGACACGCCTTGGGTAATAGTTAAAGAGAGGCTGAAGAAAGCATATGGAGGTGGGCGGTGGTCCCCAGAAGAAGACATATTTCAGATGTTCCGCGAAACGAAGCGGTCCTACCAGTCGAACGGGCGCTATGCGGGCACTCTGATCGTCCACTACAACCGAATAACGGAGAAGATGAGAGAGACGGAAGAGCGTGGACAAGTGGAAGCGAAGATGACATTTCTGTCCACCATCCTGAAGGTGCAACTAGCACGGGAAACCGGAAGAAAGAAGGTCTGCCCAGGGAGAAATCGTTCCTAGAGTGTGCCCAGGAGATGGTCGACGCTGGAGCCAGAGATGAAGAGTTTCGGAGAAAAGACGAGGAGGAAAACAGCTGGACCAGAGTGGTTAACAGAAGAAGGGACGGAAGAAGGAGCGATAAGAGAAGCTACGGCGTGGAAAGGAACGAGACGAGCTCCGGGAGAAGAGACAAAACCGTGGAGGCCAGAGGGACGTCGAGACACAGAGAGGAGGAGCGGAAGGAGAGAAGAAAGACGCTGTCACGGATGTGGGAAGACCGGACACCTAGTAGCTCGTTGCCCGCGAACAAAATGTTTCGAGTGCGGCACAGAAGGGCATATAGCTAGACAATGTCCATATATGAGTAGGCGCAAGGACAGGTATCAGGGCGAACCCATGGAGGTAAACGCGCAGAGAGTATGGCGTCAGAGAGAGGTCCCAGTAGAGTCGGCAAGCTCGTCCGAGTCGTCAGAATCAGAGGAGGAGAGGAGCGAACCAGGAGATACGGAAGAAGGAAGGAGGAAGGAGAAACCAAGGAGCGCGGGCAGAGGAACGCGGACGGAGAGAAGGGCGCTACAGGAAGAATGAGGGGAGTGCGCTTCGAGGGGCAACCGCGCAGTATTAAACAACATAGAGGGAGCGAGAGGTAGGGTTGCCTATCATCAGAGTCACCGGTGGAGTAAAGTGTTTAGTGGATACGGGTAGCTCAAATACCATCATGAGCCGAGAAAAGGTAGAGGCATTCTGTAAGGGAGAGAGGAGACCACAAACGCAGGTATGTAACTGCAGACTAATTACGCTAAATTACGCTGTCGTGTAGGACAGAGGGGGAAATAGAACTGGAACTGACAAAATGGGGGGAGAAAAGGGGTAAACTGAGGGTACATGTGGTGGAAAAGATGCCGCGGGAGTACGGGGCGATCATAGGGTGTGATCTCTTAGAGACGCTAGGGGCGCGAGTGAGGGTGAGAAACGGGAAATGGACGGTGCACATAGGGGGACACAAATATCGGGGAAGGAAGGGAACAACCGACGAACACGGAATGATAGGGGTGGTGGCACAGTCAGAGGATTGGCGACAGGTAATCATGAGGGAATACCGGGATGTTTTCTTCAGGGAAGGAGAACCTCTGAGCGCAACAGGGGAAACAGTGCATGAGATCCCGTTGAAACAGGAACGCGTGGTATATATAAAGGAAAGAAGGTACCCTCAAGCTCTGAGGCAACATATCCGCGAGGAACTTGACAATCTGAGAAAACAGGGAATCATTGTGGATAGCACCTCACCCTATAACAGTCCATTGTGGATAGTCAAAAAGAAGAGTGATGGGGGGAAGGGACAAGAGAAATACAGATTAGTGGTGGACTTCAGGAAACTGAACGACAACACGTTGGACGAAAAATACCCAATACCGAGACTGGACGATATACTGGACAGACTGGGAGGAGCAACTATATTCTCAACTCTGGATCTTAAAGCAGGTTACCATCAAATTAAGATGCACCCCAAGGACAGGCAAAAAACGGCGTTCACCTTTGAGAGGGGACACTTCGAGTTCACGAGGATGCCTTTCGGGCTGAAGAACGCGCCGGTGACATTCCAGAGGTTAATGGATGAATTCCTTAGAGGGTTGGACGAGAACGTTTGTCAAGTGTACATGGACGACCTGTTGGTTTTTAGCAAAGACGAAAGGAAGCATGTCGATGACTTACGAACTGTGTTTAAACGACTAAGGGAATTCGGCCTGAAACTATCACCGGAAAAGTCCAGATTAGGGATGGAAGAAATTACGTTTCTGGGGCACAAGATATCGCGGGAGGGGATACAACCGGACCGGGCTAAAGTTGAGGCGATTCAAAAAATGGCAATCCCCACAGACGCAAAGGGTATCCGGAGACTGATGGGTACGCTGAATTATTACAGAAGGTTCATTCCGGAGATGGCGCAATATTTAGTACCCTTGAATAATCTACTAAAGAAAGGAAAAAAAAAAAAATTGTAATAACGCCGGAAATCGAAGATAAGGTCCGAAAGTGTAGGGAGCGCCTTCAAGCAGAGCCGATTCTAGCATTCCCAGACTTTACCAAACAGTTCACGATAACCACGGACGCAAGCGAATATGCACTGGGGGCGGTTCTATCACAAGAAGGGGAAAGGGGCGAGCGGCCGGTAGCATATGCCAGTAGACGCCTTACCGAAGCAGAGACAAGGTATAGTGCGGTGGAAAGGGAACTGTTAGGGGTAATATGGGCGATAGAACATTTTAGGCCGTACGTGTTCGGACGCAAATTTACAGTACAGACGGACCACAGACCTTTACTTTGGGTGGGGAAAATAAAGGAGTCGTCGGCACGGGTCACCCGGTGGAAGGAGTACCTGAGGCAGTACAATATGGAGATCGCCTATAAACCCGGACGGGAAAACGTTGTAGCCGATTGGCTATCCCGAGCGATTCAGGTGAACGCGATCGAGAGAGAGGAAGGGGAATATTCAGGCGGTATTCGGGGATTCATCAGGGAATGGACACCGGAGGGAGAGGGCCTACAGGCAACACAGGACGAGACTGAGGAACAGGACGACGCAGAGTCGAGTGCGTCAGGGAACAGACCGACAGACATGGAAGAGGACGATACCATTATCAACAACAAAAGACGACAAATAATTTGGAAAACCAGGACTCAAGGGCTAATGAAGATCGAATATTCGTCTTACGCCGGGTGTTCCATTACAACCATTTGGTCTCAGCCAGGGGTTAGGGAGGATCAAATCATAAAGGTGCTTAATGATTCCTCGAAACCAGGAAAGAGCTACCATTTGTACGTGGGGAATAACACGGTATGGGACAAAATCCGGCGGATGTGGCAGGAAGAAAAGATTGGGGTCGATCGGAATTTCACCAGGTGCACCAAAATCGGAGAAACTGTCAGGGAACCGGATAAGCAAAAGGAGGTCACACTGGCGTACCACCAAGGAAAGACCAATCACAGGGGTATAAATGAAACGTTCCAGGCACTCCTGCGGCGATATTACTGGAAAAACATGAAGAAGACGATTGAGGGGGTAATAGCCGAATGCGAGGTGTGCCAGACGACGAAATATGATAGACACCCACCTACGGGACTGCGGGAAGTATCTAGGACGCCATCGGGACCACTAAGTGAGCTGCAAATGGACACGTTCACCTGGAAAGGAGAAAAGTGGGTGACGATGATCGATATTTTTAGCAAGCTAGCGATGGCGTACTGGATCCAGGAACGGACGGCAGAAGCGATCGTACAGGCTGTGCACACGTGGTTTCTGTTCTACGGGGTACCCGATAGAATCTCGTCAGACGGAGGGCGAGAATTTGATAACGGGAAGCTACGGGAAGAGCTCAAACGGGTGGACGTGGAATGGCATAAAAATACGCCAGGACACCCCAAAAGCCGAGGAGACGTGGAGAGGCTGCACAGCACACTTAGCGACCACCTGCGGATTTTTCACCAGGAAAAAGGACTGGAACCTAATGAAGCAATGCCGAAAGCAATAGTAGCATACAACCATTCGGTGCACGCTGCGACGGGATTTACACCATTCGAGATACTCTTTGGTCCGCGGGAGAGGCGGCGGGACGAACGTATCACGGAAGTGGACCCGGACATAGGGGACAGCATAGAAGCGAATCGGATTGCGGTGGGAAAAATTCGCAAGAAGGTGGGTACAAAAATCGCGGCGGATAAGAGTAAGAGGGTGGAGCGGGAAAATCTGGAGGTGACGGACGGGATGGGAAGGATAAAGATTGGGACAATAGTGTACCGGAAAATCGTTTCGAATAGGGGAAAAGAAATACAGCGTTACGAGGGACCGTACAAGGTAGTCACTATTCGGGAACATAATGTGGTTACTATACAGGACGTACATGACCCAGGGAGACGACGGACGGTACACTTGGAACAGTTAAAAATTCCCAGAAGCACAACAACATAAACAGGACATGGACGAGGTATCCTCTCTTCCACTGCCTTGGGAGAGGCTCAGGAGGGATACGACGTTGTATATCAGGTCGTAAAATAATCTTTTGATAGTGTTGTTAAGTGTTAATTTTAGTTTGAGTGCTTAAGAAGAATTATTTTGTGTTTTGTTTTTTTTTCAAAGTGGTAAATTTTTGGTTATTAAGTGTTACTTTTAATTGGTGTGCTTTCTGTTCATGAGATAAGGTATGTTTTTTTTTTGGTTTATTGTTTTTTTTGAATTGTAAATATGTTTTAGTTCTTAAGGAGTTTACGAGGACTGGTCGTAAACTGGCAGGGGGGAGTTAAGGATAGAAGGTACCAATATACATGTTAATCCTTAATACTAACTCTGTAAACATTGGAAATGTATATATAGAGGATTTAAATGAGGAATAAATCAGTTGTTATCAAGCCGTTGTACGTGTATTATTTCATTCCTTTTTCTTTTTTTTTTATCTTTTCACTCTCAGTGAACATAAGTTATATATATATATATATATATATATATATATATATATATATATATATATATATATATATATATATATATATATATATCCAATAAATGTTTGGTTTTTTGTTCTATTATTAAAATTTATATTATTTTGATTATTACTCATCCAAAAACAATCCTTTTATTTCGCGAAAAAAAAAGAATTTCAGCATAGATGAATGAATGAAACATGATTCAAATCAATCACGTATATAATTAAAGTTCGCTCTATTTTTGATACATTTAATTCATTCTAGGAAATTAGTATTAATTTACCTTTATTTACTTATCATTAGTCTAAAACAATTAAACCGGTAATTCCCTTAATAATGAAGAATGGCAGGGGAACCCTCAATCTTTCCAACTTGATTTAATGTTTTAATTACAGCACTTAATTTAGTGGTGATTTTAATCAATTGTTTGATCGAATAATTAAACGTTCAACCCCTGAAGTACTAATTAGTTTAAACTTATTTCTGTTTATCCCACGCTATCTCTGCTATTTCAATACTTTTATTTGTATTTATATATTTTTTTAGTTTTATTATTTATTTTTTTAAATGGAAACATTTGACTATTTATTAATCGAATGTTTATGACAAAGTGGGATTGTTGAAAATTAAAAAAAAAAAAAAAAAAATTCGCTAGTTACCGATAGCCAAGCTAGCGTGCACCATTACTCATGATTGCGTGCACATTTAAATAATCCTCCTTCAGGGAGTGAGGAATAAACAGTCGGTGGTTCTGGTTGTTATTTATTTACGGTAGGGCTTCTTTAATATCAAGTGATATTTCTTTAATTTGTTTTTAGGGTGGAACTCTTATTAGTATTAAAGTTTTTTTTCGACTAACACCTCATATTGCAAACCGTTATCATTTGTACATAAGGACCGTGAAGGACAACAAAACAATTTCTTTTTTTTTCTTTTTTTTAAATGAAAAATAATCTTTATTCTGGGACACCTTGTCCCCTGAGAATAACATAAAAGCACAATAAGAATGTATTATTATCTGGCTGCGTACATATCAGGCTTTATATAGAATGTAAATTATATACATATAAATATATAAGGTAAAATTTTAGATTTAAAAACAAGTCTTCGGGTTCATATGAGAAAAACAAAATTAAAAAAAAAAAAGAAATGAAATAAAAGGAAATATTCTAACACTAATATACTATTACATAATTTCGGAAGAGGAGGTAGATGAATAAATTATGTTTAAAGGAAGTGAGAGAAGGAGCATTGCGGATCGAAATGGGTATGGAATTCCAAAATAAAGCTGCACTATTAATAAAGGATTTTTCAAGGAAGCAGTTCGATGAGAAGAGATATACAAATCTATAGGCTGAGATCTGGTGTTCAAAAGATGAATGGAAGAACGAAGGGCAAGGATGACGTAAGTGTACGAAGGTTTTTTGGACTTTAAGGATTGGAATAGAAAGAAACCAAGGAAGTATTGTCGCCGAAAACTTGGATAAAGCTACCTTAACCCAGAATTATATAAAGCAATCAGTCTTTCTAATCTAAAGTCTCTCAAACTACTGTCATAGATGCACGCTAAAAGAACCCTACATCAGATGTAACTTGGATGATATAACAGAATAAATAATTCTTTAGTTGGACTCGAGTCCTACTCCGGAGGTTAAGAATCCTGTTTCATATCCAATTGGATTTGAAAGCGCATTTTTTACATTATTACTTGATTCTCGCCGGAACCTATCCAATCTTCTCAATCCTTCAACTTAATCACTGTTCAGTTTTTACCATCCAAATAATCCTTCCTGAGAGTTGAAGCCTTTTGTTGTACTGAGACTTTTGGTAAAGAAAAAATCATAAAGTTCTGGCAATAGCCAACTTCTCGACTCATTGTGTATTTAGATACAAATAACATTAATGGGAGTGCTAGATATTGAAAATAGTAGGATTTTTCAAATCCTTTCTTTACCCATCTGTGATAGGAACAAATTGATTGTGGTGATCTCCAAGCTAAAGTGTAAATTTTATCTATAAATGGGTCTAGTTTATCAATTATTTATTTTTATTTTTTCATTTATAAAGTTGTGCATTTATTATTTAAACTATTACTTGTGTTATATACATATTATTTTTCTAATTCTATTTCGCAATTTCTTAAATATATTTTTATTTTTTATAGATTTTTACTGTTTTATAAGTTAACGCTGTACATAATATATAAATAAAAACCAAAATAACTTTATTCTTAATGCTTAAAATTACAGATCACATTATTTTGTCGATAAAATGAATAAATATTTTTAAAAAATATATATTTCACAAACTATTTATTTTTATTTTTTTTGAATTGGACGTTCATTAAAACACGGAACAGCAGACGCCTTTTTCTAAGATATTTTTGACCAAAAAATGAGTCGTTATAGAATGGTCCCATCCTCTTTTTTTTTCTTCCAACTTCTCCTAAACTTCTCTTATTATTCTCTCGTCGATTTTTTTTTTGAAGGGAGAATGGAGGTTTTAAAAATCACAACGATTCCGGATTTAAATTTGCATTTATGGCTTAATTTTACCTGTCAAAAAAAGTATTGTAACTTTTCCATATTGACTTAGAATTCTACTATAATTTTTAATTTTTTTTTACTATGTATTTCTGTCGCGATTTTGTTATATCTACGAGTACATAACACTTTTACAAAGTATTTAATAACATGTATCGTGAAAATGATAAGTAATTCCTATAAACTTCCTTTGGATTCTCTTCTCGATGAGTGGCTTTGAAAATGAGAGTTAGTTCTTTGAGTTGAATGAATGTTTAAAGACAAGTAATGAGATATTAAAATTAGCAAAGCATTTTCTGAACTCTGAGTCGAGTTTCGTCTTGTGCTTTATGAAATTGCTAATCCCGAGAGCCATTGTAAATTTCCATACGATCATTTATAATAATGATTTCAATCGATATAGTTGTCAAGGTAATTGAAATTTTTGACTACTTTATAAAACATTCTTATCTTATTTGCAATATACAAAAGAAGGTCCTAAAAAAGTGCTAAATTCTGATTTCCTTAACCACGTTATCACTCTATATTAATGAAAAGATTGACCTTTATTTAATATATATATTTTTTTTTTTTACATATTTCTACTTAATTAACTCATTCTTACACAGATAAAGATAATTTAGGGAAAATATCGTAGCTGAAACTGTTTTCTTATAATACTTTAAAGATAGAGATTCTATTACGTTAATACAAAACTCCCAAGAAAATACAAAAGACTATGTTGATGTTTTTACATGTTACAGGATAAGTGCTCGCGGGTCAATTAGGAGGTGGCACCTAGCAGAATCTAATACTTTCTAGATTTCCTTAAATCTTCAATATAATATATTAAAATGTGTTAAATACTACGAAATAAAATATTTATCGACAAATGTTTTTCTTTAATGTAGTGAAATCCTGACTTTTTACCTCATGTGACTTTATTTTTAGCATCAAGTAAAACTTATAATACCTTTCAATAATAATCTGATGTTTTTGAATATTATTTACTGTTGTATCAAAGATTTTGGAAATTAATTTAGCCTGAATATGTTGTACTCGTATGTTGGGAATATTTGAAGCGTAGAGTTAAGTAAGCGTAGAGCTGTTGTCACAGCTGGTCGAAAAAGATAAATGTTTGACACAAATGGAAAAATACCTTCTTCTTTTTTTTTTTTTTTTTTTGCATGGCCTTTTTCATTGTGATTTAACTACTTTTGAGAGAAAAGTTGCCCCCTGGATCCTGTCGGCTAAAAAAAGAATAATCTGGAGCATGTAGCCCCCTTGGTCGTCAGTACTCATATCGTTGGTGATATTGCCGAATCCGTTATGTGAAATTTTTCATTTTAGGTTTTTTTGCAGGCTTCGTTTTAAAACGAAATTCCGCGTCTAATGAAAAACCCGAATACGCAAATTCAGTTTGGATCAGGTTTTGAAAAAAACACTTCTGAGATTTTAGCCCAAAAAATAATTACTCATTTGTATCAAAGCACATTTTGTATTAAATATCGTAGAAGGTGCTAAAATGCACATGCGTTTGATATGTTTTCTATTCTTTTTTTCGCTTAGCCGTATGATCGTATTGTCAATTTTCAAGGGAGAATATTTTTTTTATGCACAACAATCGAATGGGATCGAGCACATTTGGTGATCCTAGTCTGCTAATATCGAGCTATTAAACTACGCATAACTCCCTAGCGTTCCTCAAAAGCGTATTAATTTTGACCAACCAAGTCATCGGTAGAACATGTTCCATATTATAAAATATTTTATCTATGTACCTATGTATTAAAAAAAAATATTTTAAAAAATTATAAAATTTGGTAATCGGACTTATCTAGTTTTGGAATTCAACGCCTCATTAAATACATTTGGGTATTTCTTCAATATGATGTGTGCAGATAGTTCTTCTAATTCAGGAGTACAATCGTGACTACGCAGCAAACAGTTGTAATTTTTGCTAGGCAAAAACTTCAAGAATAATTACAAAAACCCTTTAATATACCTATTTAATTATGGCTCATATACAAAGACCTTATATTGAGCGGATATTTTATAGATATTTCAGAGAAAATGTTTGGCTCTGTGAAGCATATCAATCTGATTATGCTGAGGCCCAGTGCAGAGTGTTGTGTTCTAGATCTGATTGGAACCGGACATTGTACAATTCACAAGATTAATTAAACGAAATGGTTGTGATTTCCACATAGGAAACCACTGTTTGGATGTGAAGATGGAAATAGAAAAAGAGGCCACCACTTAGATGAGCAGACGACGCCGAAGCCAAGTACAGAAGCTTCTGGACAAAAGAGCTTGATAGACTCTTGACAGAGAAGATTTGAGAAGTGTTTTATTACAAAGAAGACTCGATTCAGATTTTTGTAGTGTAATGATGAGACCTTATTATTTCTAATATTTATCTTATTGGAGTTCAGGCACTGGCCAGACTGTACTCAAGTCCTAAAGAACTTTGCTATAGCTCTCTCGCTTAGCCTCGACTGGATTCTGCTAGTGGCGTCGTAGCTAAGAGCAGCGCTGGGATCTCTTTGATCTAGGATTACCCTTCCAAAGTGGGGGGACAAGCGTAGTTCGGGGTTTCCCCGGTATGTTTGTAAATATTGTATATATAGTAAGATTGTGTATATTTTTTATTTTATGTTTCTTATCCAGTTCTTATCCAAATTTATTTTTATTATCATTTATTACATTTATATCAATTTCTCTTACATTTATAGGCTGTTCATTTTTATTTTATTTTACTTCATTTTTTTTTTTAAATTTTATTTATTTATTTATGTATTAATTTTTTTGAGGATTCATTTTCATCTATATAACTTATTTCCCTTAAGTGTGGCAGCTTGTAATATTAACGTATACTGCATCAGATAAAAAAATCGTGAAGGGTCTTCTCTGACCCGACGGGTATATTGGGGTGTAAATTACGTCAGATTTGTTTTTGTAGGTTTCGGTGAGGGATTTGTTACCAGATACTTTTGCTAGTGTCACTGAGCATTTGGGTTCTCTTGGTCATTTTATACTAACCACAGCATGCACACATTGTATCCATATGAAATCTGGGTTTTATTTAATGTTTTGATCCTAGTTGTATTATTTGGTCAAACTTACCCATTGATTTATCTAAAAACTATATATTTTAGCAGCTTGAAAATATCTCTCAATACTAGTTTTATATTTTATCATGCAACGATAGTGCATTCCATTTTCATTTTTATAGCTAATATATATTCAAACAAACTATAAATTTCGGCTTATTTACGATAACTCAACTATATCAATCTATTCTAATACTTAAGTACAATAAGTGAATAAAATCCCATTCCTTTGATAAGACTGCAGTTCATTATGATAAATTAGGATTGATTTATTTAATCAACAACGTGAAAAGTTAAGTTCCCTAATGAAGAAAAATGATGAGGAACCTGTTAATCTTCTTCGACTTGATTAAATGTTTTTAATTAAATTTAATTTCAGTAGTGAAGCCGATCTTTATTAACTGTTTAATTGTATGATTTAACGTTTAACCACTGTTAGCAATAGTTGTTTAAATTTTGCTTATGAATTAATTTTAAATTAATCAATATGCAATCGCATTGCTTGCCTCATGCTCTCAGAGGCAAGCAATGCGATTGCCTTAAATATGAATGTAGTAGAAAAACCTTCTGAAATTAGAAAACTAATATATCAACATCCATACCATAAAATGTTCCTTTTATTATTAATTTTATAAAATAATAAACTTGTAATGTTGTTTGATAACGTTATAAGAACGGAATAGGTCTTTACTTATATTAAATGTTGCATCCGAAGAGAACCAATCAAAAATATACCCGCACAGTAATAACTCATTCCATAAAAGATATGTCCCAGTTAGCGTATACCAAATTCATCAATAAATACATTGTAGCATTGAAAAAAACCCACCATCAATATTAATTTCTAGTTTTGTAACTAAAGAGGACAATGAAGCGTTAGGATCACTTGAGACCCAGATTGAACCCTCACATAATGGGAAGAAAGCTTGAGTGGAAATACGAGCTAAATATGGATGTGTTCTATAATATATTTTTTTTTTTATTAGGGCTTATTTTACTTTTATTTGTTGATTAGTGATTTATATTTGTTTTCTTTTTTATTTCTCTAATATATTACTTTTTAATTAATAAATCAATATATACTTTATACAATAATTACTTGTTCCCCTTGATTACGGAAAATTGTAATAAAAAGTTTAAAGCGCTGAAGATATCGAAAAAATAATTTACTAGAGGAGCTAGAAGATGTAGGAAAATCGAAAGAAGAAACCATTTTAGTAATTGTAGTTATTTTATCAAATAAATAACATTTATAGTTTTAATATCACAAGCTATTAGTTTTTTCATACAATCTATGTTTAGAATTAATTTTCTTTGAAAATTTTGTTTTAATATACTTATTATAATTATAGTATAGTTGACTATAAGATGATCATCTGGGATGCTACCAGGAGAAAGAAAAACCAGGTCAAAATTTAAAAAAAAGTTTCTAATATAATTCCGATGTTTCAACATCAGAAGTAGAGAAGACCAATGAATATTTTGCACAATAAAATCAGTATAACTTTAATAAGTATAACTTTATTATTTGAACTTTAATAATTTTGCACAATAAGATCAGTCATTGTTCATCTCCTCACCTGACTAGTTCAGATGTCCTGGAAAAGTCCTGCTAAGCGGGTTGAAACATCGGGATTCTATTAAAATTTTCTCAACTTGGTCGTGTTTTTTCTTTTTCCTAACTGTATCCCAAATAATCTTTAGCCTCATCTTTATCATTAATAAGTTTATTGCTTTAAAACTATAAGAACTACATAACATTATATTAAAACTAGCAATTCATGTATAATGAACAATGCACGATGCTTTATTTTGTAAAATACAGAAACCATTGTGTTACTATACTAGGAAAAATTATTTTTAAAAAAATATAAAAGAAAAAGAAAATCCCTGAGTATTTTAGATGATTATAATTTTCAATCAAGGCAAACTGTGAGTGCACACATTAATAAAAACCAATTGACAGAAAAAAAAAATACAAAATTAAAGATAAGAAAAAGGAAGTCATATGGGATTTAAAATTTCCGTTAACGAAGCTACAGTGTTGATACAGGTGAAAAAGAAGTAAAAGGAAGAAGAAACTATTACGTTCATTGTGGTAAAAAATTATGCTGCCCTCAACAATTTGAATGTTGTGATAATGAAACCATGTGTTGCAATACAACGGATGAGAGCAGGTATGTTATGTTCGTACTATTTTAAATTTAAAACAATATACATAAATCTAAACACCCATTTAAAAATAAGATATAAACTAGTACATAAACATTAGGCCAACAAGATAAGCTTCTGATGGCTGACCGGGCATGGATAGTGGATAGGATAGTTCAGGGTATGTTAAACAGGTTATATGTTTATTGTGTAAAAGTTTCAGCTTATTTTGCAAGGGCAAAATAAAAAAAAATAAAAATAAAAAAAATTAAAATGATATTACTAAAAATAGGGAAAAAAAAAAAAAAAAAAAAAAAAAAAAAATATATATATATATATATATATATATATATATATATATATATATATATATATATATATATATATATATAAAGAAATATTTGATAGATATGGTAAACAAATATGCGTATGAGGCATAGAATATAAGTAGGAGTATAAAACAAAATAAGATGTTGTTGTTGTTTTTTGGGGCTTAACGTCCTTATGTACTACAACTAGGGCAGAAAGACGGGTTATGCTATAGGTTACCAACCTATTCTAGCCAGGGTGGGAAGATTTATTCCTAAGGTGTTAATATGACGAATACAAATTCTATATAACCTGTATAAAAAAAAAAATACAGAAGTTAATGAATATATTGATAAATTAAGACTATTCTTGTTTTATTTATTTATTTTATTATTATTTTTTTCAGGAAATTCCCGGCATGGAATGTAAATTCTTTCTATTTGGTTACTCACTGATTAAATACAATAATAAGAAGATTGTTTTGATTGATAATAAGACAAGTACCAAAGATATGGGGAAAAGTTTAATAAATTCATCTTGTGCATATGTTTTTTACAGTTTTATTTAAAAGGCTACCGTTACAAAATTCTTGTATGTGCATCTCAAACCATTATTTCAACAATCATTTACTTTTGATAGTCTAATGAACTATGATCATGTAAGGTTTTTGAAAGCAAATTTCAATAAATTTGATTGAGATTTACATGGCTATAAATAGCTCGTCCTTTTCCTAAAAAAAAAAAAAATAATAAAAAAATAATTAAAAAAAAAAAAAAAAAAAAAAAAAAATAAAAATTATTTATATACAGACCTATTTTGACATATGGAGTTGGGCTTTGGAGCAAAACTAAACCTTTCAATTTTATCTTGTGTCCTATCCTTACAATCCAAAATCTTTAAAATGTCACAAATAAACATATCCATAATGATTTAAATGGTCCATATGTTGCAGATGTGGCCCAAACAAGATACCTGTTCTTCCTTGGCAAGCCACATTACCCACTCTAACCCACTTGTTTCTCACTCAATTCCCGATAACCCTCCGAGGCATCGGAAAAGCGGATGGCCTAGGGACCTTCCTATATAGAACATTTATTAAAGTGCTACTAATGGTTTTGTAGTTTCTTCAAACGTTAGTGACATATCATTATAATTATTTCACCTTACCGTTACTTATATTTGTGGTATATATAATTGTAAATATCTAAAAAGGATAAAGCAGGAAAAATTAATCTGCTTCCAAACACAGTTCAACCGACTTATTGAAGCAAAGGAGTTTTTTGTATGGAGAAAAACAATATTCAGAAAAGGGAATATATCATAGCAACTTATACGTTATAGACGGTATAAATATTTGTTTATATGTTATTGTTTATCTTTTGTCAATTTATATAAGAAATAGAAAAACATTTTTTTTTGTTGACTATTTCATTTCCTCAACTAGATGTCAATTTTAGAGATTATAAAATATAATGTTAGGATTATATTTTATATTAAATAAATTATTTATTCCGTTATTCCTAGCTTTTTCAGCTGCTAATACTATAACTAATGAAGCGGCAACAGATCTTATGGCTAGCAGAAATACCAGAATAGAATCAACAAGCATTGCATACTAAAAAAAAAATAAAAATAATAATAATAACAACCAAGAAATATCTAATCAAAGAAAATGGTGAAATAACATAATACATCTAAAATTATTTGAATTTTTTTTTTTCAAGAATTGGTGATTTAAAAGAGATAAATGTTTTACGTCCTAATTTATTTCTAATAAGCTAAAAAGGTGGAGAATTAGAAGGAAGTAGAGGTGTGAAGGTATAAGTATATATATTTTTAAGTATATACAAGGTATTGTTCGCCAGCCATGGCCCTTGTAAGACTAAAAGTCACATAATGTGGAGAGACTTATACTCTTTAAAATATATGATATTTTTTTCATTTATAAAGTAATTCAATACGACTGTATAATAATATACTTGATATATGTACATGTACGGTATTGTGATCGTTATGACATGACGAGAAACTTGTAGCGAATCAACTCATTAATAAAACTCAAATGAAAGTACTACATTATAAGAAGTTCTCACAGCCTTCTTTTGGAATTGGAAGCAAATAGAGAAACAAGAGGTATTGGGTGAGTATTTAGTTAATTATGGAAGGAAAGGTATCTAAAACCATCTGTTAGATCAACGACATATGGGATATTAAGGCCATTGCGGATTCGTTTGTAAAAGAGTAAGGAGCATCAAGGATTTTTCGAAGGTTATCGGGTTGGGGATATTAAATATGGTAAGAATTCGATAGTTTGACGGGTCACCATAGATACCATTTAATAATGATTTTTAGAACAGGGAGAATGATTTTGAGGATGACTAGGGCTTATAATTGTAAATGGAGATCTATGTAAATATTGCGCTATACTAAATCTATATGTAATTTTGTTGTTAATAATTATTATTGATCTCCTAATGTATACTTCATTATCATATCTGAGAAGGTGTTATTTCTCATTAATGGGATTCTATGACAGTTAATTTTATTAGCTGATTATATAGCCCGGGGCTATTAAGAAGAGGCTGTTTGCAGAGGAGGTAGGGCTTGCTGCAGTGTTTACCAAGGCCCGGTCCCACTGTCACTGAGGCCAGGCTGCGGAGGGCAGTCTATTTTCGTTTTATCTTCCTTCTATTCCTAGGCTTTTTTTTTAGTAAATTGGGACCCAGTTCGGGGAAATACGTCGCAAATTGAAATAATTTTCTCGACTTTTGATTATATACATAGAAAGACACTCAGAGATAGAATAGAATAATAATAAAAAAAATTATTCATAAGTCCCATTATGGTATCATTACATAACACTAAGTAAAATTATAACTGGTCGAGAGCTTTTGAAAATAAAAAAAAAAACGTAGATAATAGTGAATACAAATATGTATGAGAACAAAAACAGAAAAAAGAGAAAAAAATAAATAAATAGATAATATTATTAACAAAAAAAAAAACAAAAGAAAAATGATAATAAAAAAAAATAATATAGAAAATCGAAAATTATTATTACAAAAAATTAAAATATTGTCACAATCAAACAATAATTTATCCTAATGTTGTATGTCTGACTGACTTTGTGATTAAATTAGATGATAATTATAATTAGAGAGCAACAGGTTGGAGAGAAAGAAAAGATAGTTTAAAAATGAATATTTACACGCCTCTTAAGCATAGAGTGTAACTAAAATTGAAGTAATTTATATGATTGGAGATGTTCTTTTATAAAAGTATATTTTTGAAGAGTATGCGAGCAAGCGTCATCAAGTAACGACTCCGACGAAGTCAAACTGTTCAAGATTCTTTAAGATCTAATAAAAGAAAGAGAATGAAAAAAAAATTGAAAGTCAAAACAAAAAAATTAAAATTCTTACTTATGAAACCAAGTGCCAATCAAAGAAAATACAGCTGTACGACAATTAAATAATTGTAGGAAATATTTTACTATTAAAAACAAAATCAATTTATTCTGTTGGAAATACTCTATGTAAAATATTGTATACATGACTTAGTATAAAGGTAGGTTTTAGGATGCTAAATGTAAAGACTAGAAAAGTAATGGTAAAATCAATACCTATGAAATACATTCTTACTCTTATTAAAATTAATATATATTTTTTGTTTTCTAAGTTAATTAGTAAGCATGCTCAACTTTATTTCTTAGTTTTTAATCGTGATATAAAACAAATTTTGACATAAAGTCATTAGAAAATTCCTTGCTGAGAATGTGACTAAAATGGATGATGTTATCTTCAGGGCTGAAAATCGATTCGATAATATTTATCTATCCAAAATAATTATAAACAGATTTTATTAACATTTATATATATATATATATATATATATATATTTTTTATTTTTTAATTTTATTATTTACCGCATCTGCTCACATGAGTCATTAGCGGCTGAGTACACAAAATGTTTTTGATTTTGTTTTCTGTGGCTTCCAGTGCTTTATTTATACTTAAGGGTATATTGTACTTTGTTCTGGCATTAGAGTATAGTGTACATGTTGTTACAATGTGTTTCAATGTCAGTGTTGTCATTAAAGTTGTTCAAATCAGTGGTCCTAGGCTTCTCATCAGGTAAACGTGGGTGAAACCTGAATGCACTATTTCAATGCAATATTTATTTATGACCATGATTATTTATCTATTCTTGATTATCTAAAAGATATTGTCCAGGGCCAGGTGTCTTGTTTAATTTCTCGAAGTTTGATGGGTATTTGGTTCCATTTTATTTTCCAATGTTGAAGCAACTTTTTTCTACAGTATGTTTTTAAGTCAGGAGTTTTTGCAATGTCAGTAATTATGGTTCCTATTTGGTTCAGTCTCGCGAGATTTGCTGCACTCTCTGCTGCTTTATTTCCAGAGATGCCACAAAGTAAGGGTACCCACATTAGAGCAGTAATATAATAGAATTTAATTTAATATACTTCCCTTAGAGGATTATAGGATAGAGAGAGATCTCAGATTTCAATACCTCAGGAGATTAATTGAAATGCCTGGAAGATGACCACAGGGGCTGGGGACGGGGCGGTATGCCCTGCGGTTCGACCTCTGGACCCTTCGTTCCTTGGACCCTTGCAGGCCTGTAGCTCCTCCCACGCAAGGATCATTTCTTCTTCAGGGTAATGATGGCCGTAATGGTAAGGTCCAACCTTGATGAAGAGTTATGATGATGATACTAATTAAGATTGAGGCAGGTCCTGGCTAATACTCGGAGATTGCTTATCATCAACGAAGATATTAGTTGTAATTATCTCAAGGATTAAGGTAATTACTGGCTGATGAAATATGATAGTATTATTTCTTAATTGATCTAAACTGATATAATATATATCATCAGTATTAAATGAATTATATATCATTCATATATATTTATATATTTGAATGAGATAATAAAATCCTAGAATTTATAATGACTTATATAAAAACATTTTTGCCATTCTTTCAACCCACAAAAGTTTAAAGAATGAATTTCAAATATCAGGTCAAATTATAAATAATTTCCAATGCAGCTGAGTTTTTTTTTTCTGAACATCTTTATTCAAAATAAAGTAGTGCATTGATACATATATTATTAAAATATAATGTATCTACACAGTTTTACGAAATATCATCCTTTTTGGATGTTTTAATGCAATTGAGTGTTAGTTAAAAAATTAGTGAATGCAGCTGAGTAGAATCTATTGTTCTTATCTACCCGCTATGAGTCATCATGATAACAAGTTTTTGTTTTCACTGTGTAGAAGAGGCTCTGGTTAATAAGTTGTCAGTTGCTTTGTGTGATACACGTTACGTTAAACTGTTTTTTTAACTTCTGAAATGGATAGTAAAAAGTACATATTCGTCATATAATGCTTTCGGAATTTAAAAAAGGTTAAGGCGAAAGCTAAAAAAATATGCAGTGCAATAGAGGACTATTAACTGAGAAAGCAGTTAGAAATTGGTTTATAAAATTCTGTTATGGAGGTACGACCTTAAAAGACGAACCGAAAAGAGACGTTCTTCCGATTATGACGACAAACTTTTAAATGTAATATTGCAGTGAAATCCACGTCAATAAACAAGAGAGGTATCAACCAACAAGCCTGAATACATCACAATCAACTGTTAAACTTCAACTGGAGATGTCAGGGAAAGTCAGCAAGTTAGAAGTATGGTTACCTCACAATCTCAGTGAAAGGAATAAAGAAGATAATCGCCAAAAGACTGCACTCAATGTTAAAACTTTAATCTTTTCTAAACAAAATTGCAACAGGTGATGGATAATGGATAGGTACCTATGACAATATAACCCGCAAAAGACAGTGGCTTGATAAAGATCAACCACCCCTACCAGATCTAAAAGCAAACATCTATGGCAAATATATTTCATTGAGTGTGGGGTGAGATTGCCAAGGAATAATTCACCAGGAATTGTTGAAGTCAAATTAACGGTTACAGCGGATAGATATGTTCAGCAGTAGCAACTAGTGCAATTAAAACTCCATGAAAAGGGTCTTGTACTTGCAAATCGCAAATACATCATTTTTTACACAATAGTGCGCGGCCATATTTGCTGTTTATCGGTAGACTAAAAAAAAAAAATCTTAATTTTGGATCTGTTTCACTACATCCACCTAGCCCCGACGGACTAGCACATTTACTGTTCCATACAGAACTTTTTGAATAGAAAAACCTTTAACTTTGAAGAGAAAGTCAGCCTGTCAAAAACTTCTTCCAGTCCAAATCAACCACATTTTACAAGGAAGGAATTGATAGACTGCCAGGAAAATAGAATAATTTCATAGATAATTGTAGCGAATACATAATAAATTAATATAGTTCAGTTATTTATTGAGATCAAAATAAGTGCCTGATAAAAAAACAGAGGTTACTTATTATTCGACCTATATAATACTGTTAGGATTGTTGAATTATTTGCTGTTTCTACTAGTATTGTTTATTCCAAGAATAGTTATGGTCAATATTAATTTGGAATGTGTCAATCGGAAACGCTGACGTTACTGATAGTTTTGTGATACATAGTTATGTAATTATTATACATCGATTCCTCTATCTAATAGAAAAAAAACAACTTCTATAAAACATATTTTTTCTTCTTAAATAAGAGCGCAATTTTCCATGTACTAGATCAAAACTGGTTGGTACAGAATTAAAAAAAAAAATCTCTTGAAAAAAAAAGCAAATTTTTGAAGATATGTATAGGGTATTGTAAAATGAAAAAAAAAAATATTACAAAGCTGAATCATTGACGAAATGAATTTAGCTGGATAGTAGCACCATATATACTTTTTTTGATATTCCTATTTCCATTATCCAAAAATATAGAAAATATTTTATTTCAATACGTTTTAAAGTTTTTTTTATATGCTACTAGAACAACTAGTGAAAGATCAATGCATCTACCCATCTAAAGTGTTTAGGGTAAGGTTTTGGTAGAATAGCGATTCCAAAGTATTGAATGAAAACCAGAGTAATTTTATGTAAATTGTATGAATTTATATAAACTTAACAATTATATGTACCAGATCATAATTAACTTATTTCTTGAGTAATTATTGTTTTGTTATTTGACATGGTCAAAATGAATTTTTTTTTTTATATAATTTTTTTTTTTAAACGAGGATAACAGAATCAAGTTCTTGTCACTAGTACCATATCAACCGAAACATGTTGATAATGACAGATCACTAATATGAATCATCAATTCTAAAAGCATTAAAAATTTAATATAACCTAAATTTATTTTACAGATTCACTATATTAATTTTAAAAATGTAAGACTAGAAATCAAAGAGGTCTCTCACTAGAGGAAGCAAAGCGGAAAGGCTTCTTGAAGATACTGATTTATAGAATGAACTGTGGAGTGATAGAAACAAAGGAGGGGGTGGAGTAGTCAGCTAGGTCAGGAGTAGTCCCTATTGAAGATTTTATTAGGATGGACATGAATATTCACCCATCCTAGTAAGACATATAAATACTAAATTAGAAATAATATGTACACGTATACATCGTTATAAATAAATAAAAAAAATATTTTGTACTTTCTTTAATTTGGTTAAAATAAATTGTACTAAAATAACAAAATAAAAATACTACAATGATCGAGGAAAATATGGAAGTCAACAAAATGAAAGGATAAACTTTCGTTTATTTCATTTCGTTTCATTATTGCATTTCGTTTCAATGCTTCGAAAACATACTCGTGGCTGTTTGTTACATTTATACAAACGAATAATTGATCTGTTTTTATTAAAAACAATAGAAACACACCTCAAGTAATTTTTAATTTGTAAAGCATTGATTTTAATATTTATCAGAGTATTTGAATTAACAGATTTTTAATAAAAATGTTATTTATTGATGTAATCCATAATACCAGCTTATATCCATAAATGCATTGCTTATGAAAAAAATAATAATACAAATAATTTGATGAGGCAATATTTCTGAAGTATTGTTAAATAAATAAGAATAAAATGTAAAGTGAAAATCATATATATAAATCTTATCAGATAATCGTCAATTTAAGTAAAATATATTACTAAACCTCGCGGTTTTTATTTTTGTTTATAAAAAATTAATTTGAACAACGAATTATGAATATTTATTAGTAAAGCAAGTTTATGTTAATTCTTTAGACTTTTAGGCATTTATTTCCTCACTTTTTCAATGAATATTTTTTTTCATCTTCAGGTATAAAATTGGTCCTATTAATTCTGTAATAAATTCGTCAGTTAAGTAAACAAATATTTATACTATGTCATTACATACGTCTACATGACCAGCATTTATTGATTCACTATGGTGTCAAGTAACTCACTAATTAAAAAAAAAAAAATAACTCATATTTATGATTATAGTTAGACCTATTTATATATCCGGAGTTGAGCTGCGACTCCACTAAAATATTAAATTCATTTAATATCTAATCCGTATATATCTTTTATTACCGTCCTTAGTTTCTCAATCTTATTCCAGACAATTTGGGACTTCCGCCAACTATGTAAGGTGAATGGCCCTGGCGTTATTCTGAATTCAAAACATCCCTCTCTTATAAGAAAGTTCTTATTCAGGAGTTAGGTATTTCGACATTATTAAGTAAAATATTTAATATTTAGATAGAACTTAAAGTTATATAAATTACTAAGCCGATTAACAATTATTAAGTGGTTCTTAGATTAATTGGTAATAATTGGCGATGAGATTTCTTTAATATTTCAAAGAAATACGATGAAAGCACTCAACTAAATTTAACGAAAAACAAAATACTAATAAAATTTTACCTTTAAAAGAACAAAAAAGGAAATAAATAAGAATCTTAACTTTAACTGATTTTTGCGATAAATTGAGGTGGAATTTGCAGGGGGTAGTGTCAATGAAATCGAAATGGTAATGTCTTTTCCCTCAAAATCTATAATCAGTCAAAAATAAAAATAATAAAATGTAATGAATTCGACCTACCGATTTGGAGACCAAGTTCGGTCTGATTTGAGCAGCTTATAGAATCTGCTCAAGTCATTAATTGCATTGAAATTAAATTAAAAAGAACCTTTAAGTGGATTCCTGAACAACGAAATGTGGGAATGAAGCGATATTTATAAAATCGTATTTCTTTGAATGTAAAACAATATTAATCAATATAAGAGATATTTATACGTAATGTTTTTAACAAAGAGGGACCAGGAATCCACAGTTATACATAGATATGTCACATATATAATCTACCATAAATAAAAAGTTATGAAAACTAATATGAAAAAATTACCGAATAATTAAATTTTTGGCCGAATTTCAAATCAAAATCCGTCATGTTCAGCACAAGATAGAAATATACGGCTTGAAGTGTCATCAAATTTTACGTACGTGAAAAAATTAATATTTTGATTGTAATTTTTTGTTCTGTAAAAATTTTGAAAAATGGAAATAGGTTTTTATTCTAAACGACTTAAATATTAAAACTATAAGCGCATCAGGTGATTTATAGTAAAAAAAAAAAATCACTATAAAAATACAGCTAAAGGGCGGAAGAATTTATCGTATATTCACTTTCATTCTAAAATCAAAGAAACTTTATAGAGTCTCTAGAGATGATAATGTGCAATAAGTATTAATTAAATTCTAAAACAAGACAAACTTTCAGATAAGACTTACAAGACTTAATCAAGACTAGAAAAGGGCTAAAGAATTCAATAGACGGCTTGGTAAAAAAAAGAAAAGAAACCTCGGATTCCTCTTTCCTTTGAATAATAATCAACTATCGATTAGTTTCCCCTTCCTCCATTTCCCTAGAAGAAAGGGTGACAAGTAGAGTGAATAGGAAAATATTGATGATTCAACTTACCTTTGCGTTATTATTTTGATACTAGCGTTATTTTATAACTATAATTAGTTAAAAAATAAATATGTATTGCAAAAACAAATTAATACTTACAGCTGATATTATTTCATTTTTGCCAAGGTAATCAAAAGTTTTGATATTTCGGTTAAACACTTTATATAAACAAAATTACTGTTAATTACATTTTAATTTTTAGATAAATATTTTTATCTTCAGCAATGATAAATGGTCCATTGGAAATAGTTCTATGTGTATTTCCCCCCTTATTTTGTTGGACAAAGTGAGTAAGTATCAATTAATTAAAAAAAAAAAAATGGTAAAGTTTGATGGTATATATTAATTAAATCTATAAAATAGATTTAAACATGTATTAAATTACATTGATCTGAGGACTTCTAAGCCACCTTTAACCACATAATTTTCCAAATATAGTCCCTAAGCTGTTGGATTATAAAACGACCCTTATGTTTAAATTAAGAAAAATTCTTCAATTATTCATGATTTTTATCTGTAAAATCAATTCTTGAATTGTCTTGACACATTAAAATAAATTTTAGATATAAATATTTGATTTTTACTTATGAGAAATCTCCATTCTTGAGCTCCTTGGCCAGGGGGGAGTTCGCATATTGAAAGCATTGATCTGAATAGGGTTGGAGGGATGGAGAGATGGTGTAGGGATATAGAAATGGAAGGACCCGGGACCTCTCCACTGTTGGACGAACTTGGAGTGGCTTTGGAGAGCGGCTGCTATGGACAGCGATCGCCCGGCATCTATTTGCCTCCCTCCTTTGGAAAATATTTGGAATAAATTCTATTTTATGCTCCATATAACTTTATGAAAAGTACTGAATGTGATTCATTTTTGGCCGAGTACCAGGCTGAATAAATTTGTAAATATTGAAGTAGTCGAAAACGACGGGCAGTTTTTTGTAATTTAAGTATTGTATGTGGATTCCAAGTAAGACGTTTGTCCAGATGGAGTCCTAGGTAGCGGATCTGTTCAACGGGAATAAGTGGAAAATCATTAAATGATACTGTAGGACAGGAAGTCGTAGGTTTACGACAAAGTGTAAAGATTATTTGATGGGATTTATTTTGATTCTACAATTTTGACACCAATCTTTAAGGTTTATTATGTAGGATTGGAGTCTTTAAGAAAGATTTTTTTTTTTTAAGATTTATTTACTTACTGTCTAAAAACACGTATATATTTTTGCTGTTAGACAGTTGCCAGTGAAAAAAATAGCTGTTTGTAAAGAATTGTATTACTATAAGTTTAATATAGTTTACATGATATCCGTTAGGTATCATATCAAAAAAATCCAACTACCCCCCCCCCCCCCCCCCCCCCCAAAAAAAAAGCACTGATAAATTATTAACAGCTAAAACATTTTAGCTGCAAGTCTACGAGTTTCTTGTGTAGTGAAAACTTTATCATGGCAACCAATAGAGTATAACATTATTTTCACCATCAAAAATTTAACATTTTGACACACCTAGTGTGTTGGTGTTACCCGGGTGAAAAATTCAACAAAATTTTTTCCCATCAGAAATTTATTGGAAAATATTTTTCGTTATGTAAAATTCGTCACTACCGCTTAGGAGCTCTATTTGCTTGAATGAAAAAAGTCACGTTTTGCCTACATTTTTGAAGTGTTTTTGGACACACACTTATTCGGATCGAAAATTATGAAAACAAATTTTAAATTCAAATAGGACTGATTTCAGTTGAATGCAGTTCCAATTCGAACTAGAATTGTAGATTTTTTTTATAAAAAATTAAAACAAACCTAAATATATTCTGAAGGCTGTTAGTTTGAATGATGATACCGTTCAACACACTGTCCTATTCTGATTTGTTTTTATTTCATCACACTGCTTTTAAATGGTTGTATTAACTTAGTTATTTAAATAATAAATGCTGTCATATAGCTTGAAGCGATTAAAACATGATGAACATTTCCAGTCAAGAACTAAACCTGATGGCATTCATTTATTCCAAAGTATAATACTACGAATTAAATTATTTATTCTTAATTTATTTTGTTTTTTAGTTTGGTTGACGTAAGTATGATAATATAGAACTATCGACTGGCAAATCTATGATATTTAATCTAATAAAAGATAAGTTTCAAATGTTTAAGCATTAATTTTCAGTTATAAAAAATTTAAGTCATGTTTATTTCATTGAAGGAAAAAGTTAAGAATTACTTGTCTTGCAAATGCATGTTGGCAATCACCAAGGGAATGATAGTATTAGGTCGTTACAAAAGTCCTTATTTCTGATAGTATGTTTTAAACATTATGAATAATCTTTGAAGTAAATTATATTATTTTCTACTTTCTGCCAGTAATGGAATTGTTGCCGGCTCTACTTCTTTTGTTTTCAAGCAAAGAACTTTTCACACCCAAGTTTCACATCCTTCTACTTATCAAAGATTTGGAATTATAAAACACACCTTTTTAAAAATAAACTATTCATTAAAGCATAATATGATGATGCAAGAGGGAGTTATACGCAGGACGAGGCAAAAAGTTTACTCTTTACAGTTTCCTAAGTCAAACGAGAACAATGTGAGGGATATTATTGTGTTGCATAATGATTGGGTCCATTTAACCATAGTACTTACAATTAGTAATATAACTGGATAAAGTTTGTCATGCTGTTCGCAGTAAAGGTTTCAATCCACTGCCCGACCATCAGGAACAAGATCAAAATGCAAGAACCTTCGAAGAAAAGAACAGAAAAAACCAAACACAAGGTAAAATATATATTTTTTTTTTTTTTCAAAACGATATTGAAAATGTTTTTTATTCATAAGAATTCGTAAATATATAAATTTAGATTAAATAAATAGTTCTTATTAGATATTCATTTCTCATAAACATGTAATATTTCATATGATTTATTTATTTGTTTAAATTTGCAATCATTTACCTATTTACTTACCATTTACCTAATTACCTACCATCACAGTTTTCACTCCTTACCAAGAGATGCTACAAGGTATGGTCTTTCAGTCTTCCGGAAGTATTCGTTTCACACCCGTCTTTGTTGAATTTATTCCTGTTTTCATTAAGATACTTCTAATACGACTAGGTATTTATCGATTTAGACTTTTACAGGTGTATTTAGCTTAGTATACTCCGCTTTTTCGGGATCGGTCTTTTATGTCGTAAGGTGAAATAATAGAACGACTATGACTTTTTATTTTAAATCTTTTATGTTACCGTTATTTTTTTTTTTTATAATTCCTTCCCATATTTGGTAAATATATCACCTTTAATTAATTATCTTGTTTATCACTAAAGAATTGTCAATAAATATGGAATAGTTATATGTGAAATCCATACGTTGTCACTTAAAAAAGTCACTCAAAACTATTATTTTAATTTAATAACTAGTTAAATTAAATAAAAAGCATCCATGAATTCTAACACTTTTTATAACTTTTTAACTGTTACTTTTTAATTGGAGATTAAGTTTATTCAACTACTCTCCGTCTGGTATTGATTTCAGATATTTCCAATCACTTATTTAGCATTCTGAAATAGTAAAACTACATTTCTGAAAAGTAGGTTTTAACTAAAAGTTTTTATCTTATTAGCGTATAATAATTAAGATACTTTAAAATAAATCAAGTTAAGAAAGCTCACAGAAATTTCCGTTTGGGGGACTTAGTCTGGAAAGTTTTCAACACAATTTAAGGACTAGTTTATGAACGCTTGGGGAGTTCTGATTTCCAGTCAGAATTAAATTATAAATGATTTTTAAATGTCTCGGGAAAACATAGTAGGTTTAAAAATTTAAAATCAAGCACAATTTAAGACATCAGGTTTAGGCTTTTAAATATTCAATGCCGTTACAATTTTTTTAAATTATTTTTGTTTTGTTTTTTTGTTTTTTTTGTATCCTTCTATTACTGTATCAAACAACGAACAACTATGGTGGCATTTAAAAACCTGTATACTGGAGACATCAAGGTAAGTTAGTGGATTGCGCAAATAACAAGGAAACAAAGGATTTTGTCCAGGAAGCCAGACTCAATACTACACTTTTACAATAAGGAGCATCGCAGAGAAGGCTTGAGACAGAGCGAGTACATGGCATTTTTGGATCTCAAAGGAGAGTTTGACTCTATTCCGAGAAAATTAATATGGGATGCTTTGACAGCAAAACGTGCTCCAGGAGATCTCACAACCATAAAATCAGCTTATCAGAGAACAAAGCTTATTACGAGAATCGGTGTAAAGGAGTCTAAGCTTTTTCTTATAGAAAGAGGCATGAGGCCGGAAGACAGCTTAAGTCCCCTTTTATTCATAATATTTATAGATGAAATCCATAAAATTTGTAAAAGCCAAATGTCATCGAAAGTTGGAACATGAGGAATGTTTTGGTCAAACGTTTACTATATGCCGATGACATTGTTCTGATTGCTGATACTAAGCTAAAGTTTCAGCAAGTTCTTGTTGAATAGCAGGAGAATCTCCACCGCAAAGGATTGGTTATAAACATATCCTGCGGGGAAATACTCGAAGGGCCAGAAGAGATCGATTTAGAAATGAACAAACCAGAAGAGAGATGGAAGTAAAGTTAAAGACTTCGCTCGTAAATCTACAAGTAAAATGGTTTGGTCACATCTGTCGGATAGAGGAAGAAAAAGAACCCCGGAAGATAATGAATGCTCGATCCATCGGAAGGATACCACGAGGTTGCCTTAGAATTTCCTATATGGAATATATTCAGAGAATTGGAGGGAAGAAGGGCAAACCCTTCAAGGAATGAGGCAGCTTAGCAAGGACCAAGAGGCCTAGCTGCATTGTATACACGCTCTTCGACGCACACTGGGGGTCATCTCCTCACTAACACCACTCAAAGCTCTATTTTCGATTTTTGGGGTATTTTTAATATTTTTTTTGTCTAAAATAATCTACATAATATGGCAAATCAACTAGTGAACAACACGAGCTTCTGTTTGTTAACTTTCAATGTTTTAATCCGTTTTATGTCGCGGATTATTAGGGAGCATTATTCAGTCAATTGTAAAGTGCAAAGCATTTCAATAAGCTTTTAAAGTTTTATATTTCAAGTCATACTATGTGGTGTTGAAGTGAAGGTATATAATATAAAATATTAATAAATAAAATTTTTTAAATGTTAATATTAAGGATGAAATTAAAAATTTAAATTCTTAAAACTTAAATATGATTAATTCAATTTTGCGCAAGGGAATTGCAAAACTGCCACTGTGATATAATAATAGAATCCTTTGTAAAAATAGATGTAACGGCAAAAGTGCAATTTCCTTGAGCAAAATTAAGATATTGAAAATTTTGTACTTAATGAAAGGCCCACAACAAAGATTTTAAGGCTTACAGGGAAAATTTTAGTAGAAATTTATTAAATAGAAAAGGCTTGCAAGAAAAACTTCTAGAATTAAATAGGTATGTAATATAAAACACTAATAAATAAAATCTTAAGGACGAAATTGAAATAAATCTTAAAATTTTAAAATTTGAAGCCTAAAACTTTGAATTTGATTAATTCTGTAGATTTTTATTAATATACATAATCTTTTATTTATAAAGATTATGTAGATTTTTATATTTTTAAAATAATGACTATTACGGGTTTTTTCTTTTTTTTTTAAATATTGACTATTGTAAAATGTCATATTTGGACTGATTAAGTATGCTGTGTTTTTAGCAACTCATTTAAAATGGGCAGCACCACTTAATAAAGTGTTTCTCTCTTCTAGCGCAAGGGAATTGAAAATCTGTCATTGTAATATGATAATAGAAGCTCTTGTAAAAATAAATGTGAAGGCAAAAGGGAAATTCCTTCGCGCAAAATTAAGAAATGGAAGATTTTGAATTTAGCAAAAGACCGCAACAAATATTTGGCTTGTAGGGAACAATTTAGTAGGAAGAAGTTTAGAATTCATAAGTTTAAAGACGTTTTTAATTGGTTGCTAACATCTTCGATCTATTGATAACTAACCTCAGTAAAACGCCAACACAAAACAACAAAATCATTCGACCCCGAAGTTTAAATAAATTGACTTCAACCATCTAGCTTAGACAGCATTGCATATCGCATTACAACTAGCTTCATTCAACCGTCGGATTCGGATCATTCTGATTACAGCCATAATAAATCTTTTTTAAGGGGATCAGGTAAAACTTACATTGATTCAATATTAAAATTTAAAATGATTCTTCAAAATTTACGTGAATATAAAATACAAAATTGAAAGACATTATGTAAAAAAAAAAATTACATAGTTATTCTTTAATTATAATCCTGAAGATATGATTGAAACTTAAAAAATGGTAAATGCTAATTGTTCATATTTTATTCCTCTATCTCTAGATATTCTTCGAAATATGTATACTTACAATATTTTATTATTTTTATACTATAGGTATATATGAGGTAAATGTTATTACTTTATGTATTTATTCAATTGTTCAATAAGTAGTTCTACAAATGTTGTTTATCATTACGACAGTTCGATCGAAGAAAGTTTTATATTAAATATATAATATAAGTACATTATTAAAATTAAAGCATTTTATTAAATTAAAACTTATTATTAATACAAAAATATGCCCTTTTTAACTCAATTAAAACTGTTATTATTATTTAAAATAAATTTATAAAACGAAAAAAACGCATTTTGGTGTTTTGAGCGCGAGTGTCCTATTAAAGGCCCCAGTGTGCGACGCTAGAAATATCACAAGAAGACAAAGAAGAAGAAGTAATTTTTTTTTTTTTTTTTTTTTTTTTGTATTCTTCTTCACTGTATCCAAAAACGAGCAAATCAGAACAACCATGAGCTTCTACCATAGCACAACAATGTTTGTATTTCCATTGACTTCTAGATCAAATTTCTCTTTCCCGAATGTCATCTAATAGTGATGTTTTTCTCTTTATTATTCAATGAATAATGTAAAGGTTTATTCAATCAATATAGCAATGAACATGTATCTTTTTTTTATGTTCCATCAGTGGTTGAACATATGATACCTTTAATTAAAATCTATTTGCATTTCCGGCCATTGTGCTATGATTAAAACATCGTATGCAATGTTGTTTTGTTTTTTAAACTCAAAACCTGCTTATTATTCCATTTATTATTCCATTTTTCTAGATACCTTAATTTTATACAATCTAAATAAGATTAAAATTAAAAAAATTAAAGGAATAACGAATCTTGAGCGATAAATGGAAATTCTTTGGAAACAAAATAGAATTATCTTTAAAATTTTGAACACACTAGATAAGGGTGATCAATTTTGATTAGTGTCCGTATGTGTTATAATGCAAAAAAAATAAATATTATTATAGATCAATGGAACAATAGCCCTATTGATGCTTGATTTATTTTACTTCTATCTATCACGTTAATTAATCATATTCTAATTAGTAGCGTTTAGAACATTGTCTGTAATTAATAGTTATTAAGTATTTTTTATTTAATGATATTATAATTTGGATTATATTACACTTGTAATGGATCTATTATTCATCGGTAAGCACACCACTTACATCTTAATACTTATTACTGGATATTTACAATAAATAGTACTTATGTGTTCTCTGAATCGGTCTTGCAAGGTATTTTTCTATCTAATCTTCCATAATGTCTCTGAGCCTCGCTAGCCTCCAGGACCCACACCATCTTATCTCACTTATTACACTTATTATTACTTATTACTTATTTCAATCAAAAAATATCTCTTTTCATTTTCCGGTTATATCATAAATAAGGGCATATCTCCTCCTTCTAACTATAGAATTTATACTTTGCGAGCAAGCTTTCCGCCAAAGAACAAAGTAGGACCTGACCAGCAGTTATCATGGCTATACCATAATTGGGTGCTTGTTTGTACCTATAGTTTTGGTGTCACTAACCCTTTAACCTTTCTTTATAAGAACATTTATTTGTGTATTGTTTGGTTGTGAGCCAAATATATCATAGACAAAATATTTGGGCTGGGACCACGATAAAAAAGTCTAGATATGTGAAATTTTAGCTTTATGACCCATTTTATAATTTTTTTTTTCTTATTTAAAATAAAATTATATGGGCTACTATTAGTTAAATCGGGTTGTCCGGTAAATAATGTAAAATTTTCCGGCATTAGAAAACCCAATCCTCGAGCCCATCTAAAACAACAGAACACTCCTATTTACCTTTGAATTTCTTATCTTAAATTTTGAATCCTATGTTTGAAAACTTTCTTCAGGGTATTTCAGTCAACTTGCCGACAAAAGACCGACGTTAGGTCGGCATTTATACTACAGAGGAAATAGAGCATAATCGATCATGTATAATAGATTAATTAGGAGTATAATTTAATCCAATCTAATTGGATGCTTATCTGTATAAATCTGCACTAAGGGTCCCACTAAACCTTAAAACCTTTTCTAAATAGAAGTAATTATTATTATTATGTATTATTTTGCTCTTAGTTAAATATATATGTATATACTTGTGTTAGTTACAAATTGGTCTCTCCAAAATTACGTGTGTCATTTAATAGTAATATCAGTAGTAAATGCTTGCAAATGGTTTTATTTTCATTCTAATTTATAAAACTAAAGTCTTTATCATTATTAATAGGAAACCACATATTAAATGGGATTAAAGAGAGAGATATGAAAATTATCTCAAATAGAAACATGAATATTTTTGTAACAGACTGAAACTTTCAGTGTTTAATTCACAAACATACACAAAATATTGGTACTAATAACATTTGTTCATTTAGATAAAAAAGGAATTGTATAATATAAAAGTTTTAACTTCATTAGGCATGTTTATCATTTAAAAGGCCTAGAGCAGCTGGAAATTTTCCAATTTAATTTTCATTTCACAATAAAACCTTCCATCTGTTTCAATGATGCGAGATTTAATTGTTATGCGGTAAAAGAGAAGCCCTTTGCCTCTCCACCTTTATGCAAAATGCAATTTAACCAAGGTTAATGTGGCGGTTAAAATTCAGTATTGTGCTGTAGGGCTATAAGAAACTGTAAAGGGGTCAGGCATTCCATTTTAGGGCCTCCGAAAAGGACATAATTAGGGTCTTTTATGCTCCGGGCAATATCTTTTTTAAGATAGATCCCCTGATGGGTCTCATAAAAAAAGATTTATTGTTATATGTGTACTTAAGTCACTATTTAAAAAAATCTGTATTTATATAAAATGATATAAATAACTATTCTACAATATTCGGGTTATAGGTCCTCCTTTATATTTAACAATATTTTGTTTAAAAAATATATGCTTTATTACATTTTTATTTATCTATTTTATATATATATATATATATATATATATATATATATATATTTCCTCCTCTCTCTTCTCTTTATTTACGTTTCGACCCCTTTTTTAATGTGATCCTCTTCAGAATAAAAATTGGTACCCCGAAACTCCAGGCCAGTAAGCCCACCGACTCCTGCAGCAAGTACTTGCCAGCTCAGACACCAGGGTACTCTAAAAAGGGGTCGAAACGTAAATAAAGAGAAGAGAGGAGAGAGGAACAAAAAATATATGAAATAGATAAATAAAAATGTAATAAAGCATATATTTTGTAAATAAAATACTGTTAAATATAAAGAAGGACCTATAACCCCAATATTGAAGAATAGTTATTTATATAATTTCTAAGTGTCGACAAAATATAATTTTGATATTATAAAATGATATATATCTTTGCAAACAATTTCAAATTTTATGGAACGTAAATGTAAATAATAAAATAAAGAAGAATGAAAAAAAAAAAGAAGAAAAAATATTAAAGAAAATCTATTATTATTTATTTATAATGTAGACATATTCTATATCTGTATGTTTTTAAATGAATAAATCGATAAGTATACTATGTGGTTTAGCTACCCTATGTATTGTTTAGGATATTCTTGGTTAGTATAAATATTAAAGAAAAAAAAAAACTGTATCACTGCAACCTATGAAGTGTCTTAGGTTCTTTACTTTGGTAAGGACATACTATTACTGGGCCAACGGTTGTAAAAAGAGAAGATTTAGCCTAAATCACGCTTAACCACCTGGGTGTTTTTCATCAATAGAGAGGAACGACTTTATTGAAGCTGGGTATGCCACTGGAGGGTCTACCGACATCGGAGCCGATTCACCGCTGAAAGAATAAATACATTTTCTGCTTTTACAACTCGGGTCTAGTGCATTATCCAATGAACTACTGATATGCTATATATATATATATAAAGCCTTGAGCATTTGCGACTAAAGCGCTCTTACCTTGCTTCCGCTGAGACCTGCGATAAAAAAATCAAGGTTTAGTATTCTTAGAAATTATAATAGTCTGTTTATATATTTTAGTACTTTTATTTAGGATACTTGTGTTATTATAAATTTGAATTTTATTCTTACACTTTTTTCAATTCTTTAGTTTAATCTTTCCTAATTAAAAAATAGAATTGTATTATGCCTAATTATAATTTGTAAAGCATTCTCTGTCATCGTTTTCGAGCTCTTTTTGCTGGAATTCGACTGTTCTAAAAGGGTTTTAAAACTTTTTATGGAATCATGAAACTCCTTTATTTTGTTTTTAAGCCTCGTGGTGCTTGAATGTTTTAATTCGTTGTTTCTTGGTTCTTCTTTCTATTCTTCTCATTCTTTGATTTTGGAATTATTTCTTGTGTTTAGTTCGAAAACGGTGGTGCCCGTATTTTAAAGAAATAATCTTTATTGTGGAGCAATCGACCTATTAAAATAATCATAGAGTACAAAAATGGCTAGCTGCCTATTGTATAACTTAAATTAATAAGAACTCAAGTCTCAAAAGGGACAGTCTAGTTTTAAAAAAAAATCCTATATATTAAATTGTTTTTGTACGTTAAAGTTTGTTTGTAATTTCAATATTTATCCTTATAGTAGTGTCTTGTGTCATTTTGTATAGAAACCTATCTGTTCTTGCAACAATCCAAGTTTATTAAGCTTCTCTACGTGTCTTACGATATTATACCTAGTGTTTTTATTTTCTTAATTTTTTAATGTTCAACCTACTTCTAGCCTTATCTTTGTTTTGTTTTTCTCCAGCCCTGAAGAAGTCTTTTAACGTAATCAGAAACATTTTAATATTTAATCGCAATTTTAATATTTTTCTTATTATTGTGTTATTATTATTGTGTCTACAACTACCAACGTACTTATTGAATTATGATAAATTAATTCATGATCCGATTTCGAAAAAGTAGTTGTCTAGATTATTTTCGTTATGGTTTTCTTAACTACTTTATTATAGTATTAATGTTACAAAAAAAATTACAAAATGTGTATAGAAGAAAATTACTTTTATAAGCAGTAATTAGCATAAGCTTATCGATATTATATAAAAAGGTTGGGCAGTTATTTTTTTTTTTTAATAAATTTTGAATTTCATGTTAGAAACGGTGACTAAATCGAAAATAGAACTATAAAATTTGGAAACATAACCGATGTATTCTGAAATAAATATATAAACTTATTAAAAATATATTTCATTTTTCCAGTACATTCTCATGCACAGCTAGCAATAGTCATATAATCACTTATATAAGTTAAGGTTAAAACAGCTGATATTTCTAGAGGCGATAGGGTATTTTAATCGTTATGAGGAAAACAATGAATTTAGGATTAATTTGAGAAATACGGTTGCATTAAGAAATTCGATGATCAAAGACGGCTTTGTGGATATTAATAGCTTTTCGTAATGAGGTTTGAGGAAAACGAAGACAATATGGAAATGAATAATAAGGAACCTTAGAACCGTTTTGTTTTAACTTCTTTCAGTTTATGATTACAAAATTTATAAAATGAACATTTAAACTATTTTTATTCGTTTAAATATAATGTTTTTTTTTTCGAAGGAAAATTCTTTTTAAAGAATTTTGGAGTTGACAGGTCGTTAGATACGTGTGCTCTTAGGGGTTTTTATATTCACAAACAAAATCATTTTATTTTTATATTGTTTTCCAAAGTATCTTCTTTATTTGTATGACAATGTTTTATGAAGTTTAATATACGCTCCTTTTTCTGCTTCTCAACATTTTAAGAAGTCATATATAATTATGTTGGTTATCGATAGGTAAAGTGTTAAATAATATAATAATTAGATTTTAAGGGTTGCAAACGTATATTTTAACTAATTTTATGGATCGTATGTACTGAAATAACACATGAAATTAATATATCATCCTATTAGTGAGGAACAAGTTTGGTGACGGGCAATCCGGGTAGGTTATTTATATAGTGTGATCGTTTTAAAATTCTTTTCTCTATTTTACTTTATTTTTTCTATTATTATTATTTTAATCATTTTATCTTAATATTTATTTCATTATTATTTATTTATTTTTTATTAAAGACCTTTTTACAACAATATGTTATATATTTTCTGCAAAAATAAGTTGGTTCCATTTTTGTATAGAAGTATTTTGGCCTGGCTCTTATTAATAGACCAGGACACGCCTGAATAAAGTGTTACACTTTCCAGGAACGGTTTATATATATATTTTTTTTGTTTTTAAGGACACCGACTTGCTCCATAGTAAGGAATTTAAAATGTTAATTATTATCCTATCGTTGTGAATGCTCCTTTCAATGTCCTTGTTCTTCGTTCCTGTATCACTCACCCAGCTACCTAGATATTTAAATTGAGTCTCTGGTTTTAGAACCCATGAATCTATGGATAGGTATTTTTTTATTATATATCGTAGGTGACGCATAAATGGATTCATAGTCATCAATATTAGTTATTATCATTAAGTGAGGTATATTATAATATTTATTAAATGAAACAGTCAATACCAATAATAATAAAAAACTTTCCAATGAAGGATATTTTGATACCTTAACAATCACTTATACTTTGTATAATACTGTTATAGTATGGATTGTATTACAATATTAACTGACTTGCTCCATTATTGTTACATGAAAGTAATCTAATAAAAATAAAATACCTAGTACCTAACAACTATTTTTATTTTTTCAACATGCCACACAAAGAGGTGTTACAAACAGTGAAAAAGGAAGAAGTGTAAAGTGGTGTTGAGTTAGTCACCATTTAACGCCGAGTTAGGACATTAGCTCGGTTTTATCTCACTCTTCTCCAGACAAGTTTTTTTTTTACACTCCGGCATGTCGTTTGTATAAACTTTTCAGCTTAGTTTGCTTAGTCCGTTTATTTATATTAACTCCAGTTATTATTCTCTGGATAATTATAAACTGAATTTAGGATTTCCTTGCGGATAAGAAAGCAATGATTGTATAAACAAAAAAATAACCAAAACGAATCTACTCTTAACTAACGAATTTGACAATATGTGGTATAAACTATACCACATATTGTCAAATATAACTATATTTATTAATATAGATCATTTCAATATCGTTTCATCGTCAAATACCATTCTTCTACTACAGATATTTTCTAGTATTGACTCTCTACGTGTTAATATGGATAATTTCTTGACTGTTACTATTAGATATTTATTTATTGACTGAACTTCAAGATCCTTATTAAACAGGTTGGTCATAAAGGATATTCTGATCTTTTAAAAGAAAGCTACATATTTCTTGCTTTGTAATAATATAATTTGAGCCATACAAAAAAAAAAAAAAAAAAAAAAAAAAAAAAAGGAACAACCCCTTAAAGTTTTAAAAAGTAATGTACATTGCAGAATATTAGGCTTAAAAAAGGATGAGTATACGGGAGATTTTAGAAGGCTCCACAATTCGGATCTGTAGGAGCTTTTTCTGGTAGATATAGTTCAGGTAATAGCAGCACTACGGTTAAATGGGCACATAAGGTCATTTGTTTGTTTATTTGGGCTTAACATCCTTATGAACTCCCACTAGGGCAGGAAGGATTGGTTATCCTACAGGTTACCAAACTTTTCTAGCCGTGCTAGAAAGGTCAAGATTCATTAGTGGGTCGGCCACGAGATAAATTTTAACCCACTCCAGTGGGATTTGAATCCACGACCTTCAGTACGAGTACCATATAAAGTCAAATTATTTAATAACAACCCAATTCTAAAAAAAAGTAATAAGTTATGAGCTTTCGCGACCGATACGTAAATGAGAGAATTATGACAAGTCTGATCTTGGAAATTCAGGTTTTGGTGGGAGGCTTGGAGGAAGGTGTGAGGTCGATGGTTGTTGTTGCCGGCTTTGAACCTTCTGGTTCATTAAGCCTTTTATTTATTAATATAAACAACAAAGTCAGTGTTTTTTTTGTGTTTTTTTATGTACTAATCTTGTGTACAAATTTTAATTAATAATTTTTATAAACCTTTACGTTACGTTTTATATTGTTTTATTAACTTAAGTTGATGTCATTTTTATTTATAATTTGGCATTTTTTATTTTTTTACATTTATTTTTTTTTTATCTTGTTAAATCCGTTTTGAATACTTTTAGTTGCCCGAAAATGTTAGGATACAAATGATGTTGTATGTATGATGTATACAAATTTTTTTATTTATTTATTTTTTATTATATATCTCTGTAATCTATACCCTCGAAGTGAAGTTTAATCTCTGTAAATATTTTGAGTAAACTCCAATCGTACGAACATTTCCTTTTCTCAAAAGGCCTAAGACCTTTTTTACGACCCGCAAAGGCTCTCAGAGCTTCGCTACTGCCCAGAAATGTAAGAGCCCCGGAAGGGGAAGAATGTTGGGGAGAGGTCAGAGAGAACACGTCGTACAAGGGACTTGGAGTCAGCTGCCAAGGGCTCTAAGCTTTATAGGTCCATCTTCTCCCCATGTTTAGGAATCGATCCTGGCCTAGGGTACTAGGGCCATCTACGGCTGTCGTAAAACTGCTATTGGAGTAATGCCGCTCCCAACGTCTACTCTTTTCAATAAAAAAAGTTTTATTATTACACGAACAAGGTGTTTTTCTGTGGAATGATGAATATCGGCTTTATTTAAGGAATAGGATACTGAAAATGATACAATAATATAACCAAAGACCCAATATACACTCCCACAAAAAAAAAAATACAAACATATGGTAGTACAAACTGATATCTTTTATTTTCCGGTAAGGAACTGCATTTTTTTCTTCCGGTCCCAATTTTAAGTCCAGTAGTGAAAAAAGATTGAAGGATTTCCTAGATGAAGGAATTACGTTACAGAACCCAATTTTGAATTTATGTTGTTAATCTTCTTTATATCTCTTTGTCTAGTTGTTTCGGAATATTCAAAATTTGCTACCTAACACTTCTGCAAAGGAACTCTTCATCCAATGAACTATGCAATTTAAAAAAAAAAAAAAAAAAAAATGCGACATATCCCCTTCATCCACCAAACCGGAACGGTTACAACAGAAGAGGATAGTTTTTTGCAGCTCAGTATAGACAAATACTGCATTTTCTAGCATGTCCATTGCTCCCTTCTTTTTACGAAGCAATACACTACTACTAATAAAATAATACTAACAAGGGGACGTTTGCAGTTGTAACTCACAGATTTGAATGCCGATTTGTGTGTGGGTAGTAGGGACCTGTAATAGTGCAAAACTAGAGTTATAGCCGCCAATGGGCATTAGGAACCGAGAAAAAAAATAAAATATGAAAATCACGTTTTATTTTTTTTCTCAGCTCTCAGTCAAGATAGAGAAATGATTCTTTCACGTTTAATTGCAGTTATGTAAGGTATTTGATATAAAAATACTTTTGTTATGCTCAAGACACCACCCAGCTTCTGAAAATAATATCAGTTTTTAGTTAAAAAATTTTCCTCACCTATATTATAAAAATAAGACTGATATAAAATGATCTTTTTCTATTATTATTTTAGTTTTTACACAATAAATTTCAAATAAGACTATTTAAAAAATATATACATTTTTTTAAACCAAAACCTGGTATTAATTTTAGATTATTCATCAATCTTATGATTTCTATGCAATTTAAAATAAAAATATGTCATTTTAAAACGTTTTATTTATATAATATAGGTGAGGAAAATTTTTTAACTAAAAACTGATATTATTTCCAGATTCCTCATCTCAAAAAACATGTAGAAACTTAATTTTGTCGAAATCAAAAATAATTTTTTTTTACCTTTAAAATTTTGTAGGATTTTAGAAGGCAAGGGGCTGTCAATTTCTGAAAAAATGTAAATAATTAGCGCTATCTCACATATTTCGCAACTGATTAAGATAAAATTTTAAGGTCATCTAGAAGCCTTAAAACTGCATAGTTTAGCCCAAATCCGGGGGTCGTAGGATTTCCCCTTATTGAAATATCTCAAGTTATAGCTGACCTTGGATTTTTTCATTCACATCAGTTTTTGTCCACTAAAATCGGGAGTAAAGCCAATGTTATAGGCATGTGTAAAAAGCAGAATGTATGCTGATTCTAGTGATGCTATTACTATTGCAATCGGTTGAACACAGCAGTTGTTATGGCCGGTAGAAAATGTTGATGAAATCTCAACTTCAAAATTTTAACCTCCTTGAAAGGGGTAAAAAATCAATATATTTTGATTTTGATAAAATTTCACATATAAGGGTTTTATGGTGTGTTAAATCGAGATTTGAGGTCAGTTTTTCATAAAAAAAAGTTTCCACTGATTTACAGCGGATTTCCTTGGAATTTTGTCATTGTTTTCTAGTTTTTGAGCACCCTAAAGCTGGGTGGTGTCTTGAGCATAACAAAAGTATTTTTATATTGAATACCTTATATAACTGCAATTAAACGTAAAAGAATCATTTCCCTATCTTGACTGAGAGCTGAGAAAAAAAATAAAACGTGATTTTCATATTTTATTTTTTTTCTTGGTTCCTAATGCCCATTGGCGGCTATAACTCTAGTTTTGCACTATTATAAGTCCCTGCTACCCACACACAAATCGGCATTTAAATCTGTGAGTTACAACTGCAAACGTTCCCTTGTAAGTATAATAATACAAGGTTTTTCCGATTGGATTTTTTCACAGGCGAGCGAAGAAGTATACACGACCGGATTATTTAGCCCCGACGGCAGCAATGCAACCGTCCACTGCCTCTGCAATTGACGGATTTTTTTACCGTCTTCCCCCAAAGGGTGCATACGTGAATAAATGTTATTCTACGATTAGACAGTACCGATGGTCCAGTTAGCCGATGATTGCTGTTATGTCGCTTCAAAGCTACAAGGCCGAAGTGGTTGTAGTTGAAAAAGAATTATTAATTAATTTTGTACAAAAAATGCCTATGCTCTAGGACATGACCTTGGACATTGGTCAAGATAGGTACGGCAGAAGGAACGCATTTTCGCTTCCTCTTCAATCGACAACGAAATAGCAATAATGCAAGAAGTCGTTATCTATTCATGTTAGACACAGCACTATTTGAGGAGTACGACTACCCAAGATACACAAAAATAACTGATCTGCTTCACGATCTAAATTTTCAAACAATTAAACAGTTCATTTACACCCAGTCTCAGAACTTTTTCAACTCAAGGAATCCCATAATACAAGCAATAGGCAAATATAACAAGCTAACCTTAAGAAGATACGTACACAAACGAACTAGACACATATTACTAGAATAAAATTTATTTAATAAGACATTCTTGAATTTATTAGTTTTAGTTAAATTTTAATTTAACAAATCAAAGTATTGTAAGAGATAATTTATTGTTAAATAGCAATTAATGTTTACGCCCAAAACTTTTGCATATTTTCCATTTATTTATTTTATAACTTTGTTTTATTTAATTATAATTATTATTTATTTTTTTTCTTAGTAGGTTTTTTTATTCGTCAGTTTTTCCTACAGTTTAAAAAATGTATTCTAAGTTTAATTTATACTGAACGAAAATGTAGTGTGAATTATTTTATTAGCAATAAAACAAAATTGTAAATTGTTAAATAATTCCGTAAAATAAAGCTCTTTATATATATATATATATATATATATATATGTATATTTGAGGCGTAAAATTCCAAAACCAGTCAGGTTTAATTTCCAATTTATTATTTTATTTTTTCTAGTTTTTCTACTTGGCTATCTTTAAGAGAAAGGTTTTCTCAAAATGTAGTTAAATCACATTGAAAACGCCCATACAAAAAGAGGCCTCTTCCAAATCCAGTCAGAAATGGTCTGGTTTTGAAATTTTACGCTTCAGTTATATGATAATAAAAATAAAGTTAAATAGAGAATTTTGCACGATGATTGGTGATCAACTGATGTGTTGTCGGTGTGATGATTAGACATTGCCGGATATTTTATTGCCATATGTGGTTACCACTAAATTATGTTAGAGCGACGCACAGTGGGGCAGAACAGCCCAAAAGCGGAAAAAACTCTTTTTCTCGAGAACAGTTAGTCCCATCGAGCTGCAAATAGCCTCATTCGATTCAGAAAGAAAAAATACATTAGAATTGCAACTATATTGAAAAATTATATCATTATTTTCTTTAATAAAACTGAGAGATATTTTATAAAATTTTATTTAACATAATTTTAATTTAATTTAACATAAGTGTAAGCTAATTTATCTTGATTATAACAAAAAAATTGGTTTTTTTTTTGGTTATGTAATTTTAATTACATTTATCATAAAATCACTTGTTTGTATTTCCAAAATTATTATACTAAAAAAATAAAAAACAAAATGAATTTTTCCATGAGCGTCTATCAGTGGAATAAGAAATAACTATTTCTCAGAAAATGCAAAACATAAACTGGGACATCTATCCCTAAATTTTTGTTTGATATTTGAGAATTAGATCACTTCATTTGTATGTCTGAATCCCTTCCTTAGGTTTGGTATATAGTGTTTGTAAATAAATAAACATAGGGATCACGAACAGGCTAATATCAACTTTGTAAGCAATCGTTGTTTTTTTGCAGTTTTTTTTTTTTTTTTTTTTTTTAGTGTTTTCCTTCCAGCAGTAACCCTGTTGGAAGGGATTTTATTCTTTTCTGTACACACCATACTTGTACAAAGTATACAATGTACATGTAAATATTATTTTTTATTTGATTATAATTTTGTATTGAAAGGTATAAGAATATAAATAAACAAGAAAAATAAATTAAAATAAAACAAAGAAAAAGAAGTTATATAACATAAATAATTTAAAATTCAATAAAAACAGCAACAAAGTTATGTAGAGAAAATTTTTTTGAATATTTAGAGGTTTAGAGATATTTCATATTTATATCCTCTATTTAATGATTGAATTTTTAAGAAATATTTGGAAATTTTCAAATGAATTGTTCATCAAACATTGACCATCCACCGGCCAATGTCCTAGTTTCTGTACTGTTTTTGTCTGTAGAATAGTTCTGTAGTCAGTGAGTAGTCTGCATTCATATATTTTTTGCACAGTTGTTATCAATTGTCAATAAAATTTATAGGGATATTACGTAGTGGTGAAAGCTTTATGGTGATGGTAGTTTTTAACCGGAGCTCAGCGGAGCTTTTTTTGTAAGACCACGCATGTTAAACAATTCTGGTTAATTTTTCCCTCTCGCTCTAGTATATTTTTTGACAATATATTTCATACATAGGACCAATCTAATATTTTTTCGTTATTCTTTAGAGTTTGAACTACAAATATGTTTCATTATTCAATATTGTCCAACTTTAAAAGGCCTCGAAGTCGCAACTAAAAATGAAATTGAAAAAAAAAAAACTGGAAATATTTGCACCATCTAATAATGAATACAATGGCCCATCAAACAGGACAAAAATAATAAAGTTGTTTTTAGAGTTTTTTCCGTGTTTGCCCCACTGTGCGACGTCGGTACGAAATCCGATCAGACAAACTAAGAATCTTTCATCCAAACTTAAAATAACAAGATTTGTAATTTTTATAAAATTACTTTTTTGGAATCAATGTATGTTCAAAATGTACAGCTGATGAGATCTTAAAACTATTTTTGATCACTTAACTCAGATGCTGTAACTTAAGTAATATTACTATTAATAACTTATATCCCTTTGCTACAGCAGTTCCTGATCAATATCCACTTCTCTAAGTTGGCCTTCTGTCATAGGAATAATGTATTGCCTATAAGGAATGTAGTACAAGGGAGAGATTGTATAGAATAGACTGAAATCATTGTGTTATTGGCGCCCTTTGGGGTTTCGCAGCACAATAGGCCCAAGGGTACAGTTGGAGAGAATATTAAGGTGGTTTGAGTGTAATCGCAAGTCGATTAGGTTTTAAGGGTTTCTTCTTTTTAGTAATCTAAATTCGAATTGGGTCGTTTCACTTCATTTTAAGAGATGTGCTATTGTTTCACATTGAAAAAATATTAAGCAAATTTATACATTAATTTTTAAAATTGCTTATTAAAATTAACAATCTCGTACGATTGAGGTGGTGAAAGAAAAAGTGGGGTAATTCACTTATTTTTTTTTTAAAATATTGAGTTGTAGTTATGTTTTCTTTCTCCATAGTCAAATCTATTTGCTTGTATAGTAGTGTAACTCATAGATATCTTAACAATCGCATATCATGCAGCACTTGCCTAATAGGCAATAGCAATCTTTGTTATGATAGTGGAAACTTTACAATACTTATCCCTCTACGTCTTTGATCATTGTCTGATTTTTCTTTTGTTGGTTGACATATCCAACATCCAAAAAAAAAATCGAAACTAAGATTTTATCGCCACCTTTTAGCTTGTCCCATATACTATCACTTGAAGTGATCTTATGGAGGCTATAATGATGTTTCTCACAAGGTTTGAAGCTTAACAACCTGTTCCCAGTAATAAAGGATATATGATTTGTAATTTTTATTTGCGATTTATTCGGAACTATGGTTACTGGACACCCTTCAAGCCTAACACTCTTCAAGTAATAATGATTTGTTAAAAAAAAACAAGAAAGCTATGATGGTGATATGCAATTTTGTCTTGGTGGGTACATGCTGTAAACACGTGTTTCCTCGGAAAACCTTCGAATTGAAAACATGCATGTTTTTAACAACATATTTTCGATATGTTTTCCTAATTATAACTGCTGATAATTATTATCATATGGTATATCGCTCATTTGTTGCAACAACGACATAATTCAAAAAGAAGCTTTTGACTGTAATATGAACCATTCAACCGTGTAGTTTAAGTCGGTAAAACGTTATATTTGTGCTTCAACTATTCACTAAGAGAGAGCAGGATAAGTCACTATTGTATGTCTACAGATCTTCCTGTACTTTATTTACAATACTGTCCTACTGCAAAACGAACGATTTTGAGTTATGCCATTGTTGCAGCAAATGAGCGATATATCATAAGTCGTTATTCGGCGTTTTTTCTTATTCATGTCATAAAGGACAATTAATCTCCTGATAAAGGAGAATCTGCTGTACTGTTTAGCGTATATTTCATTTTTTTTTCTCTTTTTATTTTTTTTTTCTCTTTTAATAAAAAAAATTGCCTCTTGTATAGATATCCGGCAGTTTTACATGTTAAACCTGTTGTCAGTCTCGGTAAAGCCTTTAACAGGAGAATCTACTACATTGTTAAAGATATATTTTCTTATTTCTTTTTCATTAATCCTTTTTATCTATTTTTAGAAAAAAAAAATTTTTTACTGACAACTGTCGTTTTTTCAGGTCTTCTGTCAGTCTCTGTAACGCCAGCGAAGGAAGAGTCTAATGTATTTTATAAAAATTCTTATATGCTTGTTATTTTCACTACATTCAGCAAAACTATTGAAGTTATATTGAAAAAAAATATATATATAAAGATCTGTATTAGGTCTGTGGTAAAACTATTTGGGCAAATTTTATTTGTATTTTAAAATGTCCTAAGAAGAAATTTTTACTAGAATAAAAAATTGTATTTTAATATCATTTACATAAATAATATATACCATAAATATTAAAATAAATGGTAGTCACGACTTCTTGAATACAGCACAAGTTCAAATCTATCTTACTTTTTCGTTCTTCAAGGAACAGTTCGGCAAGCACTATATCCCTCTAAGACACCCGAGTACGAAGACTCGAACTTTTATTCCAGGAGGACTAATGCTTAGAAATATTTCACAACTGGAATAAAGTCAAACACTGTCGTCTCTTGAAGAGTTGATTAAACTCGGCGAAGATCCCTAGCAACAGCACCGGAGGGCTTAATCAAAACTTAGAAAGTTTGTCATTTTCTAGTTGGCTGTCGGATTAGTCTACCAACACCCACACCATCATATTTTGCGTCGTGTCTCCAAGATTCTAAAGTTCTATCAAAGGCAAAAATATTATAATAGGCATTATTCTGCAGCTGTATAAACAATGAGTTAGATAAAAACAGTTAGAAAAACTTGAACAACTAAACAAACAACACCAGAAGTAATAATACTTTGATAGTGAAATTACAATAAAAAAAGAAAGAGATAATGAAAAAAAAAATCTTTGTTCTGGGGCACCTTGTTTCCTAAGAATGACATGAAAGCACAATAAAATATTACTGTCCGGCGTACATATCATATAGCAAGTTATCTAGATTAGAAATTAAGTACTTATAAATATATAAGGTTGAGATTAAAATTAAAAACTAATCGAATTTGTGTACAAAACAATCTTAATCTGATCTAAGTACGTAATTTCGGTACATTGAGAATTTTTGTACATGGAAAAGGAACTGCAAAATAAAGCTGCATGAACAATAAAGGAGGGCATGAACTCAAAAGAGGCAGTTTAATGAGAAAAGATGATATTAATGGGCTAAGCTCTGGTTTTCAAAAGGTGAGTGAAAAACTCAGGACAAAGAAATGTTAAATTTCGTAAAGATATAGTGAATGAATAAGATTTTTGCGTGCAATGCCTATTTCGGTTTCCTATGCACTTTAGACTTAATTAACCGAGCCTCGATCAACCGAGGTTTCAGTCACTCGAGCCTTCTATTTATTTATTTAATTTTATTATGTATTATTATTATTTTTTTCACAGAACAACCCATTCCCGAACAAAACATCAGGAAATCTTTGTACCAGCAATGCTGGAGGATGGGAAGGACTGTCAACGTGGAAACGAATGGTCATTGATAATTTTTCATTTACTTGGTTGGAGAAGGCACTTCAATATCTAGAAGTCAGAACTGATACAACATCGTTCCTTTTGATAGATTTTAGACAATGAAGAGATTGTGCTTGAATGTTGGAACAACAAAAGAAAATTTGTGATTTTTTTTTTTTAACCATAAACATATACGCGGCTGAGAACAGCGTCGAGATTTCTGTGGGCCTGGCTTGGCATTCCATAAAAGAGGGACAAGCTTGGGCCGAGGATTCCCTTGTATGTTTGTGTACATTGTATATATGAGCCGGTGAGAATGAAAGTGTTGTAAGTCAACAAATTTCAAAATTTGGTTTATTCAGTATTATTGCTCCTTTATCACTACCACATTAATTGGCATTCTCATTTATGTTAAATATTTTACCTAGCGCCAGTAAAAACACAATGTCATTATCAAATTTAACAAAAACGGATATGTGTTGAGAATGAGAGAGGTGTAAGTCAATAGGTATAGTCAAGGCGCTGAGTGTGGTTGAGCATAAAAAAATCCCGCACCGATGTTTCAATTCTGATTATTATTCAGAGGGTCTAAGGCCGCGGTCACACTAGGCTGTTTAGCAGCCGCTACTTACCAGCCACTGGTAAATATTGTCTTTTGCATGCGCATCTGAAGGGTTCACATTATAAGTAAATAGCTGCTAGTACAGTTGCTGTTGATGACTTGTGCGTGTAATATGTCATCTACTGGTATGAGTCGTGACGTTTTGAGACGTGTTTTAAATGTTGGAGTTAAATAGTTGTGTGAACAGATGTTGAAACAGAAGAAAAGGCGATGGTGGCTTAGATCCTGGATATTAAGAAGAAACGATCCGGGGGCATCAGCAAGGCTTTTTAAGGAACTAGAATTGGAAGATCCATCTTATGCGAACATTTTAAGAATATAAGTTCCTAAATTTAACGAGTTATTGGAGTTAGTGACACCGCTTATTCAGAAAAAAAGACACCAGATTTCGTCAGGCGAAACTAAGTAAAACCAGATTTTGGTCCTTGTTCTTCAAGTCTTTGAAATAACTCATTATAAGCTGCGTTTTTGGTATTTCTGTTAATGTAGTTTGCAGATGAAGCGTCCCTCAGACAAGGATAATTTCGGAATAAATCTAGAAATGTTATAGTGTCTTTTCCGACCACTTTTTGCTGTTAACCATATTCACTGTTAATCAGAAAAAAGAAATAGTAAAACAGTATAACGAAACTAAATAACACTGCATAAAAACAACTAGACACGTCTGAATGCACCAGCCGCTTGTGAGCTACTAGGGGTTCACATTGGCTGGCTGGCGCTAACGAGATCACGTGAATGCCAGTGGTGGGTAGGCAGCGCTAAAAAGTTAGACTTGTTCAACTTCTGACTGCGGCTAGTAAACACTAGCCCGCTGGCATTCACTAGCCCCTGGTTCTGGATCAGACTGGGCTGCTTGTTGGCAATATTACTAGCGGCTAATCAACAGCCAAGTGAGACCTCGGCTTTACTGACCATCTTATGCATGTAGCCAGCCGGGAACGTGGTAGGTTTAGGCGGGGGAAGGCGGCAATAGTCCAGCTGTTCTTATAATATTTATAACTCAAGCAAGTTTAGATCGTCATAAAAACTCGAATTATGTTCAAGTTCAAATTGTTCAAGGTTTTATTCTATAATATTTTTTATATCAAGTGAGCGGGGTGATAAAATTGGGCGAAAGGTTCCGCCGGGAATCCCTCTAAATTTTAATCCAGGCTTAAGTCTTAATGTGGCGTCTAGCATGCACAAAGTAAATTTTAAGAAATTTCTCAAACACATCATGTGACACGTTATTGTTATGTATTTTTGCACACTAGATCACGTAGCGGTTTATTTATTTTTTTTATTTTTATTAGTTTTTCTGAAAAAAACACCTCTGTTGCAAAATGATGAATATTTAAATAGGAAAAACTTGTTCTATTTTTTTTCAATTTATTTTTTCTTACTAATTAACTGTTTCCATGTGTTTCGACCCAAAGATGGTTAAAAATAATTATTATTGGTGACTCCTTATCTTTCTTTGTTAGTTATAAGAATGGTGTTAAGTATTATTGTATTCGAAAATAGTTACTAAAATCATAACTTTGAGTTGTGTTGAACATGATTCCCAACTTGAAAAAAATAAAATAATAAATAGCAAATTAGAAATTAAAAATTAAAAAATCGATCTTAACCCTCCAAGCACGTCCGTGAATTTAATTTAATTTATGTGATTTTTAGGTATAATTGGAACATTCAAAAAACACTGATTTTTTTTCAAACTAAAGGAAATTTAATTTACACCACTATCACTCTCAACGGATTTTTATTATGTTTAAAAATGGAACTGACGTAATGGATATTATCCCGTTGAAACCAATTAATGAAGAATGATTAAAACTTGCACCAAATAAACTTTATTAGCAAATATGAAGAATGTCCTTCCTCTTTATGAATTAACAAAAAAAAAAAAGAAATAATGGAAATTAATGTTATTTACTTGCTGAAAATAAGGATGTGACGGATTTCGAAGAGAGGTAATTGGGATAATAATAAATTCTATGGCAGATTGTAATGTATATTCGATTTAAAAGTTGTAATGAAAAATAAACTTTATTAGATTTTTAATGCGGAACTGAGCTCTTCTGGTGTAGGTGCTCTTGAGGCGGCACAAATCTAGTACATAGAAGGAAGTTGATGGTGATTATTGTGAATTTAATGTTTGAATCTTTCCTTTGGGATTCTCAGGTGGCACTAATGTTCCCCTGAGAAGATTCGGCTTTGCCCTGGAATGAAAATTCCTTGAAACAATCCATCATCTTCCATGACAGCTAGCTTAATACCTCTTCCTTCCTCTTCGCACTCCCCACGTACGCTTTATTACTAACTTCCATTAAGGATCATTCCCTTGTATCTCTTCCAACCTTACTTAATATTATAACGAAATAAAAGAAAGTTTAACTGTATTCTCTATAAAAAACATTTAATAATTTAAAAAACGTATTGTATATAACTACAAAACTCTGGAAGTTTAAAAAAAAAACAAAAAAAAAAACCCAAACTTTCTGTTGATTTCACAAAATTTAACCTCTAGAAAAAAAAATACATCTTTTAATTAAGAAATGCTAACTTTGACAAATGAAAAATCTGATGGGGAGCTTCACTTCAATAATTTTTCGCTATATAATTAATAATTCTAGAAGGGATGTAAATACAAAAAATATCCGTTAGATATTTAAAAAAAAGTGTCTATTATAGCTACTTGGTTGCTAGTATTAACTAGTTAAAATTGGTGATAACTAGAATTATCAACATGGATAATTCTAGTATTGGCTAGATAATACCAGTTTTAATGGAAGAGCTTTGTAAAATCTACTTCTATCCACTTTTAAAAAATACAGGTTTTGCCGGTAACCTATCTGTACTATTTGAGAAAAACAAGATAAGTTAAAGAAAAACAAGGTTAGTTAAGTTTTTGTCTACAATGAGATAACTACTTTGGGCGACCCATATTGGTGTCCTACGCATTTTGTAAAAGTAAGCAAGTTGTAATGCCAGTGGTATAAAAGCATACCATTGCCATTACAACTTGCCTACTTATACATGAAGAGTATGACTCCAATATGGGTTGCTCAAAATATTTATCTTATTTTGGACAAAAATCAACTTATCTAGTTTTTCCCAAATGGTACAGATATATTCAATAAATCTCGATAATCCAACACGTATAGTATCACATGAAAGCTAAATTACTTAAAACGGTTAATTGCTCGAAAAAAACAACAACAAAAAATAAAATAATATTGTGTTTTCATTATTTTATATTATTATAAATATTTAATACTTATTCAGAAAAAAAAAAATTGTATATAAACTCTATCAAGTAATAAACACTTCGGAAAATTCAGCTGTATGTATGTATGTATGTATGCATGTACTAATACAACTTTAAGAAAACTTTAGGAAAACCATTTAATATTTTTTTTTTCAAAAATATCATTTAATAAATATATTCATAAATAAATTTCATTATCACAAAAACACTAATGCAAAAATATATGTACCAACTTAATAATATGTTTTGAAAAATTTATCAATTTCATTATGATTTTTAACAATCAGTAAGAGCTATAGCTTTTTCTTTTAATTTTTTGAACATTATTATATCACTAACTCTGCTCAATAGATAACTTTTTCCTTGGAAGCTTCTTAATCGTCGTCGAGGTTGTGGAGTTTTCTTGAATATATGAATATAAATATACACACACACACACACACACACACACACACACACACACACACACACACACACACACACACATATATTATATGTATATATATATATATATATATATATATATATATAATTCTTACGATTCTTTAGCAGAGTGTTCTTGCTCTAGAGGGCTGGATTACCGGGGGTGTCGTACAATTGAGGAAGCAATTCATGATGCCGGGATCGGGATCGGATCAATGGTTAAGATGTGTACTGTATGTATCCTATTTAAATTAAAAAAAAAATTACTGTAAAATCGAAATAAATATCACACGAAACTTCGCAATAATTTTATAATAAAATTAAACTTTATATTGCGGACAGTCGACTTTTAAAGCTGATTAGTAAACTGTGAATACTGACTTACTTTTCCGGGGTTAAAACTTTCAGCTTTTTTGCTTTCAACTCGCTGAAATTTTATTCGAACATGAAAAGAGGGGAACATGATATTTTCATGGCATTGAGTATTAAATAATTATCAGGTAACAACGTCTCGAAGTCAGAAATTATAATAATTAAAATGCAGAATTAAATGTCAAGGCTTCTATCCATTGAAGTATAACAATGCCCAAAACTATATATAATTTTTAATTATATTACCATAATATTAATTTGTATATAACAAAAAAATATAAATACATTTAAAAAATATGTTTACTTTATTCAATTTTTTTTCCTGAAACATTCGTTTTTATCAGCCCTACACGTATGCATGCCATTACTGTTTTTAATTAGAGCATAATGCTAAAAAAGGCTATTTCTTTCACAATAGTAGTATGTTTGTCCCTAGACAAGGCTCCCAGACAATGACTATTTGAATGGTAGCGAGGTAAAAGAGATGGTTGAATGAAAAAAGTAAGCCTATAGTTTTGCTAGGCACTGATAGATCTCGGTAGTCATTGTTTTATCAGTAATCATGACAACCCGACCAAAAAAGGCGTTTGTGTTTTTGAGTTATGAAAAGTGAATCAATGAACGAATGTACCAAAATGACATCTAAACTACCGGATATCAACGGGAGTTAGAACGTCGTTGAGGTGCAAATCCTCCATCTGATAGCAACATCCTAGATGGTGTAGACAGTTTCGTAATACCGGTTATTTTTATCAAGGGAAAAGTCCTGGCCAGCCTCGCGTTTCAGATGAAAATACGGAGGACATAAAAAAAAAATTTTCCGTAGCATGATAAATAAATATAAATAAATATTTTTCAATTTTCCTAACTGAACACTTTTCTGAGTTTATAATTTCTAAACTCCGATATTCTTTTGTAGAAACCCTGTATTAGAAGGTGAAGCTTTAGTGAATTCGGCAACTGTAATACATCCTTCTTATTTTTCTTATGAAATTCCTCTTTTGCTCTTTGGAAGAAAGAATCGAGGTAAATTTTCGAGTTTTCCCGAGTTTCTGTTCTCCTGAGAATCATTTTATTCATTCTTTGAAAGTAGATTGTAAAATTTTCATCATAAACTACGTTGAGCACTGTTCAGCAAATATGAAGAATGTTCCATTTCCTTATGAATTAAAAAAAAAAAATTAAATTAAACTTATTTCGCCACTAAAAATTAGGATGTGAACGATTCTGAAGAGTGGTAATTACGATAATAATAAATAATAATAATAAATTGATACAATTAATAACATTAATAGTAAAGGAACTAAATATAAGTATCTTTGTTCTATTACCCATTTGAAGGAAATTCGTAATGCTTGACTATAAAACGAGATCAATACACGACGCCTGATTACCAACACTTAGAAAACGATACGGCTTGAAGGATGATGATAACAAAGTAAAACTGAACGACCCTACAACCTTTTTTATTATTGCATCAAACTGGAAAGATACAGACATAAATTAATAGCCAAAGCCCAACTGAATGGAATCCAAAGGCTGCCTTCAAAGAAATATCTCATAGGCAAATACTTTGAGTAGTTTGATGCATGAGTATCAGGTAGACCACTTATGAGCTCAACAACTGAACAGCTTACTACAATTCTACATCCTTTTATTCTCGATTATTTACTTTTATTTTTGTTTCTTCTCATTTATTGATATTTACTAATGTATACGATATATATACGTCAAGTAAATGTGTGTAAATGAAATTTAAAAACATATCTTTTTTTTTTATATCATATTTTATTCAAAAGTATTGTTTATTATACTAATAAGAATATTTTGTTAATAATTTTTCCATGCATTTTCTTTTTAACCTTTTCTTATTATTTGGTAATTAACTTCTAAATCAATTTCTTTAAATATTATATTTCGTTTCTCAAATCAATGACCATTCTTATTCTATTTATTTTTAAAAATGGCGAATTTATATTATAAATAAAAACATTGTATAATTGCATATTTTTAGATGATTTGTATTGCACCATGGAAGAGTAATTATACAATAATAAATACATAAATAATTAATTAATTTAATTTACTAATTTATTTATTCTATTCGATTGAATGGATTTGTAATGTAAAAAAAAAATTGGAAACTACAAAGAAATAAAATTTTCTTAGTGAAACTCTAAAAATCAAAAAAAAAATATCGCCAGATATATTCTCCTGTCTCTAAAAAAAGGGCAGTTGATAAGAATATGATGGCATGTTGGTTGTTTTTGTCTTTCATAACTGTAACTATGTTATTCAGATGAAATCATTTTGGGTATGCTTGGTTTTGTCTATGTTGGGTCCAAAACCGTCTGACAATTTTCTTGAGTCTTTAGTTTCCGTCACATCTAGGGTTTGAATCAATTTTGCATATATTGCGGGATTTACCATTTTTTTATATGTTATGTTTTTATATTTATATTTTCTTATATTCGTTGTAATTACGTGCTCGTTTTGTTAGTTGTTGAACAAGATGTTAACATTAGAATATAGATTATTCTGATACATATATTATAAACATGTGTTATCAATATTTAAGATAAAGGACAAATCACATATCCTCGGCTATGTAATTATAATACTAATCAGAGTTAATTATTAAATTATAATTAAATCATTATTTGTATAATTGTAATAAATTATAATCGTATTAGTATGTGTTCATTCATAGTAAATAACATTCACTATTTGGTTAGTACTGTGTCTAATTAGATTACGATCATGAATAAAGGATAATCTGGAACAATACTGGAAATATTTTACTAGGAGACTACAAATAATTAACATCATTTTAAATATATATGTACATTCATAATATTACCGTTAACGGGGCTATATTGAAAAGGTTTTCTGCATTTTTCACTGCAGCGCGATCGTTTCTGTATATATTTTAAAATTTATTAGACCAAATAATAGCTAAACAACTCAGCTTTAAATTTCTGTACAAGCGATTCCGCTATCTTCAATACGAAGGTGGGGGGGGGGGGTGTCATTTTGCTCTTGTTCAAAGTAGCCCTTCAAGAAGGGACTACATTGAACAAGGTTGATTTTCACCTCAAAAACGCTTGCCTCGGATTCCTCTTCAATTCAACCCTTTCAATTCTCAAATTTAACATATTTAAAAAAAATTTCAGAATTTCTTTTATTTTCTAGTCGAAGAACATGGAAAAAAAAAATTCCCTTTTCATCAAAATATTTGCGTAAATCTACCAATTGTGTTTACTTCATCACCAGATTTGTTGATGGAACTCAAATAATAAAAACAAAATTATTTTTAATATAGTTAATAGTTTTTACAAAAATATAGCTCTTAAATAAATATAAACTTGATTTAGTTTTCAATGAACATTGGGCCTTACCAAACAAAGCGTACAAGGAAAACTTGAATAGAATCACAAAATTACTAGAAGCAAAGGCACAAAAGTAAGCTTCAATTTTCAATTTAATTTTAATTATTTTTGTTAATTTTATTTTACTGTTCTTGATTTGTTAATTTTACTAATGCCTGATAAACTGGTATCCTTTTTGTTTCTCATTAAGTTGAAATGAAGCTTTATTATAAAATACAGGGATACATCTAAAATATTTTTAATTAAAAATATGAATGAAACTATTTATACATAAACAATAACCAAAATAGATGTTAACACATTGCTAAAATTAACTGTGTTTTCTAAAAAGTATCGACAACTTTGTTCAAAGTAGTCCTCCAAGTTGCTTATTTTTGTCTAGTAGAATACATAAAAATTAAATAAATGAGTTAAAGACATGAAACGAAAAAAAAAGAAAAGAAATGTTGTTGAACAGATTGGTGATTATATACTTAATTTATTACTCATATGAAACAATCCTGGCGCAACATACACCTGGCCAGATGTGGTTTGGACAAGTTAATAAAAACACCAGTGTGGGTGTGTGTGCGTTTAATAGTACAATAAATTCTGTGTTAATTTCTGTTGGCTAGATTTCCTAATAACTAGCTAATATTAGAAGTTATTGATTCCTAGTTGGTTTATTGTTCTTGTCAATCAATTATTTTATTATTTCTATCTATATTTATCTTTTTTTTTTTTTACAACAATATAACAAACAAAAAAAAAAAAAAAAAAAACTATTGACCAACCTCGAGAATCTTTAACACCATAGTGATAAAAGTATAGTTGGCTGGTATGATGAATGGAGAAGAAGATGATCAGGGATGTAGTCGAATTCCTTCTTAGACGTTTCTCCAATTTTTAACACCATCTCTAGAGGAAAAGGAACCAATGCCTAATGTGTAAAACAGGTTCGAAAAGATCTGGAACTTCTAGGAATCAATCCTAAGGATGTTTCCAGAGATAACTACCGAACCCTCATCAGAAGATCAGATGCTCTCAATTTGTTGACAGCTTAATCATTACGACAGGAAAGTGGACCGAGGAGAGGAAGAGGGCCCATAATGCGAGAATGAAGGGCCACTGGGCTAAGGGGAAAAGTTAGCTAGGGTTAGGAACCAAATGGTCCAAGGAGACAAAACGAGGGGAGGGGGGATCATTAAGAACAGATTTCTAAGCATCTATTAATTTCATCGTAAGTAAATATGTTTATAAACACATATGTGTATGCCTGAGTTTATTGGATTGTCAGATATTGGTTGTTCAATGCTTATTTTATTTAAGGAATTGATTTTAACATCCTGGTATAAACCCATACTACTATATAAAAGCACAATTTTTTTTTTTCCGTTTTTGATCACTAACCACGAAACTTACAGAAGTAATCTGTACCATATTTTTCCAATATCATATTCATAGTTTTAAGAAGGTTTAACAATAGTATAGTTTACTGAATTTGAATTAAATTGTAATTAAAAAAGCGATATGAATGAGGAGATTGGCGATATGTATTTGAAGTTTGAAAATTGATCAACAGGTGGAGGGCACCATTCTACGAAATAGCTTACAAAGGAATGGTGTTATGCAGAGCTTGAATTGACAATTAAATTTACAGAGCATCAATTAAATTATTATTATAAAAGCGATAAATGTGTGAGGCATAAACTGGGTTCCAGGAAAATTTCAAAATCTAGCGATATGTGGCTAGTGCCATTCTGCAACAACGAAGTTCATAATGGTGAAACTACTAAACCATTTTAAATTTATAGTTTTAGACAGGCTAGCGATAATTTGATCATGTCTAGTTATGATTATGCGTAATCTTTGAAGATAAGTTAACCATCTGTTCTGTGTAATGGTACCAGGTTAAGAATCACAATTAAACTAAAGTTAAGGAAATTCTCATCCTGTAGTTCTCCATGGATCAGTGATAATCCCAATGGTTCCTACTGATCTGTCATTTCAATTCAAACATTTACAATTAAATCATCGCTAGGCCATATACACGAAAAAAAATGGAGTCGATTTTGGGACTGACTGGCTCTTTAAAGCTCATTATAGGTAGGACTCTCAAATATGGAAACTTCAACAATGAAATCATTCCAGACAAAAATCGAAATATATTTCAATCGGAAGTCTTATCAATATTGTTTCCTTTTTGGATGCTTTCTACAATACAAGATTGTTATAATAATAAAGTTAAGTTCGTAATTTATGAGAGCGGCTACGAGGAAGAGTTGGGCAAAATTTAATCATACTTATTTGACAACTAATTTCCTGGAATGTAATTTAATAATTATTACATCTTTCAGTTATTTATTAGTGAAATAATGGTAATTTGGCTGAAAGATTTAACCATTACCAAATCAGGTGATTGATTCCAGGTAATCAGTTGTCAAATAGCTATGAATAAATTTTGTTTATTTTTTAGCTATTACTAAATTTTGCCCAGCTCTGCTACGAGAGATGCTTTTATCTTTAGACATAGCAGGGCATTTATTTAGATTCACTACAGCATAATTTAATAAAATTGTAATGCCCTCTAATGAACCTCACTGTGACTCCTGTAAATAAACAGTATGACTTATTGCACACTTCAATCCATGAATGAGAAGGTAATAAAGACGAATTGTGTAAAAGAATTGAGGAGAGAGTGTATGACTGAATAAGCGGGATTTAAGGGTGGCTGAGGGGAGAGAAAGGGCCGGATATTAGGTGGAAGTGGAAGGGAATTCCATGCAAAGCTGCTCGGATAATAAAGTCTTTGTCAAATAGAGCCTTTACATAAGAAGTAAGCCACTGATGGGAAAGGGAAGGGTTGAGAGATGTGTACGAGGTAAAGAGAAAGAATTCTTCCCAAAATATAAAATTAAATCTATGAAGTATATTGTGATCTACAAAATATATCATATACTATTATATAAAAGGACAACCCATTTTTCGTTTGTAACCACTAAACGCGAAAACTACTGAAGCAATCTGTACCAAATTTTAAACACGCCATCTTCATAGTTCAAGGAAGGTTTATAAATAACAAAATATAAAGATTTTCAATTATATTGTGAAGTTTAATAATCGACCGATAGGTGGTAAGCACCATTCGAGAGAAATCACAAAGAGTACTTTTTTAAAAAAGCCATAAATATATGGAGCGACATGTGGATCTCAGTGCATTTTAAAAATCGACCAATATGTGGCCATTCTTCAACAGTGTTTACAATGTTAAAACTATGAATTCCAACTATACCAAATTTTAACTACATCTTCATAGGTCTACCATAATAAATTATTATATTAATATATTATAAAATATAATAATGATTAAAATGTAGTATTGAGTGCCATAAACGAGTTTTGCCAAACAGTATACTTTTATTGTTCTTTTTATTCTGCCAAATTGGATGTCTAAATATGCTTTTAATTACTCTTCAGACACCTAATCAATGCGACGTTAACTAGGTCAAAAATTACTGCCTAGTAACGCGGAAAACCTGCGAATTATATTGTTAAAGCCCGATAATTTAATATCTTCTATTTTATTTTATTTTATTTTTTTATTCTCATCTCCTATAGTGAGGAAACCGCATTTAACTTATAATGAACAATATGTAGTGTAAATAGCGTGTTTACGGTTCAAGTTAAGTGTTTATGGTTCAAGTTTATTTACGTACGCCTCGGGAGATAAGAGACTCAACGGTCAGTCCTGGCCAGACCTCCCTGGAAGAAGTAGTTACGCACCATCTCACCAACTTCATCCTCGAGACTCACCGGCAGGTTTTTTTTTTATTACTCACCCCCTGCCCATGGAAGTATGAAGCAACTCACCGTATGGATTGAAGATTGCACCAGGGACCCTCAAGCACAGTAACACGTAACTTGAACCAATATATAAAACAAAAAGGGGACGTTTAAATTTTTTTGTATATATTTTAATTTATTTTATTTTGTAATCACAATAGGGGATTTTTAATATTATTAGGAGAAACTTTTTTTTTTATTTTGTTTATTTCTAGTTTCAAACATAAATTTCTCACCACGATATTTTTAATGTTTATATATATTTATATACTCAATCATTTAAGAAAATATATTTTTAATTTCTGGTGTTCATTTATAATTTCAATTTTCTTTGTTTTTTTTTTTTTTTTTGTTTTTTATGTCATTAATTATTTTACAGGTTTCCCAATCTTTAAAACTTATGTTTGGGCATTTTTCTAAGTAATTCTTTACCAGCATTCATTGGGGTTGGGAATTGTTTTTTTTTTCCAAAAGTGAAAAGCCCCCCCCCCAACATCTTTTGGTCCAGTCCGAGCCGGATATTTTTTTATTACCGATTAATTAATTACATCTTTTGTTAAACTCCGAGACGGATTTTTTTTAACGAGTAATTAATTACATCTTTTGTTATAGTCTGAATAATTTTTTTAAAAAAATTAATTTTTTCGTTAATTGGTCCTCCATTTTTATTATCCTTTTCATTATCCCTATTTAGAAAGATGCCACCTAAGAGTCAAAGTTCAACCGAAGAACAATTAAGTAAGTTAGAGGATTTGGAAGAACAAATGGCTGATCTAGCCGATGATATTCAAAATACCGCTTCAATCGGGTTTAGTGTTCGCACCGATTCTTCTAGAGAATCTTTATTTTTAGCCCGACTCTCCCGTATTGACTCTACATATGAAAAATTTTTTGCCGTTTTTTATGAGGCTAAATCCTTAGCTAAAAAACTAGAAGTATCTTGTGATAAATTTAATAAGTTAAAAAATGATATGCGGTCCTCTTATTATGAGGCTTTGTCTTATGGGAAAATTTTCGATTCCGATAAGAGTACCTCAGATGTAAATAAAACCTCACCAATTGACACGGCTTCAATCTCACGCTTGCCTACAATTAGTATCCCTACATTTTCGGGAGATATCGCCAGTTGGCAAAATTTTAAAGAAACTTTCAGGTCCTTAGTCCATGATAGGGGTGACCTTGATGGAATTCAAAAATTTCATTATTTAAAAATATCGTTAAAAGGTTCTGCATTACAAACAATTTCGTTTATCTCAATGTCCCCTGCGGGTTATATACAAGCATGGGAAGCACTCACCAAAAAATACGACAGTGAACGTATTCAAGCAACGTTTCACTTAACCAAAATTTGAAACTTTAAACCGATAACCAAAAGCGATTTATCCCAGCTGGAGCACTTCTCAGCAGTGGTACTAGAGAGCGCTTCTGCTCTCTTAAAACTGGAGATGGCGGACCTCTCGGGATTTATTTTAAGCACTTTAGGCCTCAGATTATTAGATAGCAAAACCCGCGAGTGTTTCGAAATGGAACATGCTTCAAAATCTGAAGTTCCGACTTGGAGGGAGTTTGTAGATTTTATTCAACTTAGATCGGTCAAATTGCAATCCGAGGCCCTTCTATCGAGTACCGCTACGGAAAACTTTCATAAAAATTTTGGGTACACTAAGTCCTCAAAACATGTTTTAATGACCTCTAAATCAGGGGTTCACTCTACAAATTGTTCAATTTGTAAGAAATCACACCGTATTTATGACTGCTCAGTTTTTAAAAATCTCACCCCACAACAACGTTGCGACCGCATCAAAAAATTAAATCGTTGCTTAAATTGCTTGGCTTCGGGGCATTTATCGAATCAGTGTCAATCTAAAACATCTTGCCGGCATTGTAATAGAAGACATCATTCTCTTTTACATTTTTTTCCCTCAATATTCTCAAAAATCCGATTCAATACGCCCGCCTACTCCAGCTCGTACTAGTCCACCCACCAGTCAAGCTGATTCTCCTGCCTCGAAAAGCGCGATACTATCCGTGTCTGCCGCAGGTCAGACGGACGTTTTGCTTGGCACCGCAGTTGCTAGGATTCGGGATCATCAAGGTCATTGGCATGGTTTACGGATCCTAATAGATAGTGGTTCGCAACGCTCCTTCATAACGGAAGAATGTGTCTACAGGTTAAATTTACCACTCGCGCGCAGTAAACATAGACTAGTCGGTTTTGGGAACCAAACCATCTCTAATGTAAAATTCGAAGCACCCTGTGTCATAGTGCCTAAAAATAGGTCACTCCCCGAGCTAAATATTACGGCGATGGTGATTAAGCGAATTTGTGGAGACATGCCCACAAGTCCTGTTCCTAGCAGAATTATTCAAAGATTTCGTGCTCTAGACCTAGCTGACCCTTGTTTTCAACAATCGCGGCCGGTTGATTTTCTGTTAGGGGCAGATTTATTTGCTGACATTTTACGCGGGGGTACTATAAAACTTGAAGAAGGGGTTCCTAATGCACTTGATACCATTTTCGGTTGGATCTTAATGGGTTCCTTAAAGGGTGATTCAGCTGGCGAAGCTTGTTACCCCAGCACTGTCCTCCATAGCACAGCCCTACCCTGTTTAGAATGTGAAGAGCTCACACGAGTGATGATTAAATTTTGGGAGGTGGAAAACGTCGCGAACGTTGCGAGGTTAGATCCGCAGGATGTTCATTGTGAGGAGCATTTTGTGGCTACTCACTCCCGAGACAAAGATGGTCACTTTACAGTGAAACTTCCGTTCAAAGGAAATCCACCCGAATTGAGTGATTCCAAATTTGGAGCACTCAATCGATTCAAAAATTTGGAAAAGAAATTTGAGAAAGATCCCACACTGCAGCTTGGATATTCCAAGGTGATGCAGGAGTATTTGGAAAAGGGTTATGTAGCACGTGCAAAGGGGTCAGGGAAATGCTATCTCCCACACCATGCGGTTTTGAAAGACAGCACATCCACAAAACTTAGAATTGTGTTTCGATGCATCTGCTCGATCTAGTAACGGGTCCTTAAATGATCATTTACTCACCGGACCCAAGTTACAACGTGATATAAAGGATGTCATGCTTAGCTTTCGCAAACCCCGCATTGCTATATCGGCCGATATCTGCCAAATGTATCTGCAGATAAAACTAGCCACAAAAGACCGTGAATTTCAACATTTCTTTTAAAGATTCCGAGCTACCGATGCCTTGACAGAGTATCAATTTGACAGGTTACCGTTTGGGTTATCCTGTTCGCCTTTTTTGGCAATGCGCGTAATTAAGCAGCTTGTGCTGGACGATGGAACACCTTATCCTGAAGCTTCACGTGTATTATTAGAACACATGTACGTGGACGATCTCTTGACCGGAATGGACACGATTTCCGAAGCTTTAACACTGAAGCGGGATCTGATAAATCTATTAAAGAAAGGAGGGTTCGAACTAAAAAAGTGGAGCAGTAATTGTCCACAAATCCTTGAGGACGTGCCCTCGGAGTCCTTGGAGTCCCCGATTTCATTTTCTAACATGGAAGATACCATAGTCAAATTGTTAGGCATACAGTGGGAGCCCAAATATGATTGTCTGTCATATAAGGTAGTCATCAAAGAATGTGTTTTGACAAAGAGAGGTATTATGTCCACCATAGCCAGAATTTATGACCCATTAGGATATTTGGCGCCAGCGGTATTTAGAGCAAAGACGATTTTGCAGAAATTATGGGAAAAGAAACTCGAATGGGATACTCCCATACCCCCCGATAATGGCAAACAGTGGGAAGCATTTTATAACAATCTAACACATTTGAGTAAAATCCGTATTCCTCGTTGCATCTTTGTTGAGGGTTCCTCGAATGTAACGATTGTTGGGTTCGCAGATGCGTCCGCGTTAGGTTATGCCGCAGTCGTATATCTGCATCTGGAATTACCAAAGGGTTGTTCATCCTATCTGATCTTTGCGAAAACTCGGTTGGCTCCTCTTAAGCTTTTATCGATACCTCGGCTCGAGTTGTGTGCAGCCGTATTATTAGTTGACACTTTGAAGTCACTTAAGGACACCTTGTCGCACTGGAATGTAAGGTCCACCGTTTTATGTTCCGATTCGACTACAGTTTTATCGTGGCTTCACCTCCCTTATTCGCGCTTAAAATCGTTTGTGGCTAATCGAGTAGCTAAAATATTAGAATTGTCTGAGCTATCATCCTGGAATCACGTGAGTTCGGAAAATAACGGCGCTGATGTGGCCTCGCGAGGAACGTGTCCTTCGGAACTACCTTCGCATACCACTTGGTGGAATGGACCAAGGTGGCTCTGTTGTCCAAAAAATAAGTGGCCTATTTCGTCTAACCCTGTCTTAATTGATCCATTGGAATTAGCGGAAGTTAAGTCAGAAGAAACGGTTACGATGATGGTTATCAATGCGGGAGAATGCGAGTTCGATAAAATCTTAGAACGATTTTCCTCGTATTCGAGGATGGTAAGAGTATTCGCTTATGCCATTCGATTCACACACAATGCATCAAACCGTAACTCAGTGGTGAGATCGGGTTTATTGTCACTGTGGGAAACTCGACAAGCAATTGAAGCAGTGGTTAAAGGTGTACAATCATCAAAAGGTCTATCTGTATTGGACGGGGAGCGAATGAAGTCGATGAGGTCACTCAACCCTTTTGTTGATACCGGTGGTTTGGTCAGGGTGGGCGGCAGGTTACGACATGCCCCTTTATCATATGAAGCTAAGCACCCAATACTGTTACCCTCAAAATCTCATTTCGTTAATTTGCTTATTGATCACTTTCATCGGGTGTATCTTCACGCCGGTCCGCAGTTATTGCATTCCTTGCTGCGGAATAAATTTTGGATCATAGCCGGTAAAAGTGTCGTCAAGTCACGCGTGCACCGCTGTGGGAAATGCCATCGTTTAAGGGTAAAAAACATCAACCCTTTCATGGGCGATCTTCCCCCATCGCGGTTTGAACAGGGTAGAGCCTTCCTCAACGTGGGTATTGATTACGCAGGTCCCTTCCTTATCAGAGAATCGTTGCGACGTAAAGCTGCTCTAAGTAAATCGTATTTATGCCTCTTCGTATGCTTTAGCACCAAAGCGGTACATATTGAAGCAGTAACTCAATTGAGCACAGATGCTTTCATGGCATGCTTCGATCGATTCGTTGCTCGTGGAGGGTTGCCCAGCAAGATATTTTCTGACAATGGTACCAACTTTGTCGGAGCATCCAATCGTTTGAAAGAACTCTATAAATGGTGGAACTCTCGCGATGTCTCGGAAAAAATAAGGACCTTTTTTACCGCTAAGGAAGTGGAATGGCACTTTATACCTCCCTTTGCGCCACACTTCGGTGGTTTGTGGGAGGCAGGGATCAAATCGTGTAAGTATCATCTCATACGAGTATTGGGTACCCAGCCAATCACCTTTGAGGAATTAGCTACCATAGTTACAAGGATTGAAGCCGTTCTCAATTCGCGACCCCCCCACCCATTATCCTCTGACCCGGAAAATTGTCAGGCTCTCACTCCGGGACACTTCCTTATAGGAGCTCCTCTTGTTGCTTCACCGGAACACAATGTCACGGATATTCCACGGAACCGCTTGTCTAGGTGGCAGCACTTGCAGCGTTGCATTGCGGATTTTTGGAAGCGTTGGCGACTGGACTACTTACAAAGCCTTCAGCAAAGAGTTAAATGGACTGATCCGACAACACCCCTCTTATCGGGAACATTAGTTCTTCTCAGGGATCCCAATGTGCCCCCTTTACAATGGCCGACTGCAAGGGTAATTGAAACATTTCCTGGAAAGGATGGTATTGTTCGAGTGGTGAAATTAAGGATTGGGAAAACCGAATACCTACGACCAGTCTCCCGCCTATCTCCTTTGCTTCCTGAGGCCACCAGTAATTGAAAATTTATGAAATTTTGGTGGGCGGCATGTTAAAGCCCGATAATTTAATATCTTCTATTTTATTTTATTTTATTTTTTTTTATTCTCATCTCCTATAGTGAGGAAACTGCATTTAACTTATAATGAACAATATGTAGTGTAAATAGCGTGTTTTACGGTTCAAGTTAAGTGTTTATGGTTCAAGTTTATTTACGTACGCCTCGGGAGATAAGAGACTCAACGGTCAGTCCTGGCCAGACCTCCCTGGAAGAAGTAGTTACGCACCATCTCACCAACTTCATCCTCGAGACTCACCGGCAGGTTTTTTTTTTTATTACTCACCCCTGCCCATGGAAGTATGAAGCAACTCACCGTATGGATTGAAGATTGCACCAGGGACCCTCAAGCACAGTAACACGTAACTTGAACCAATATATAAAACAAAAAGGGGACGTTTAAATTTTTTTGTATATATTTTAATTTATTTTATTTTGTAATCACAATAGGGGATTTTTAATATTATTAGGAGAAACTTTTTTTTTTATTTTGTTTATTTCTAGTTTCAAACATAAATTTCTCACCACGATATTTTTAATGTTTATATATATTTATATACTCAATCATTTAAGAAAATATATTTTTAATTTCTGGTGTTCATTTATAATTTCAATTTTCTTTGTTTTTTTTTTTTTTTTTTTTATGTCATTAATTATTTTACAGGTTTCCCAATCTTTAAAACTTATGTTTGGGCATTTTTCTAAGTAATTCTTTACCAGCATTCATTGGGGTTGGGAATTGTTTTTTTTTCCAAAAGTGAAAAGCCCCCCTCCCCAACAAGTAAAAGGAAGAAAAATTATCGAAATCGGTTGACATCTTACGGTCGCGCATAGGCCCTAAAGTTTAAAAAAATATTAAAGAAACTTTAATTTTGTGATTATATTTTTAATATTTGGTTTGTATGTTTTCTTAATGTAATATTTTCTAACGTCTTCAAATAGAGCCGAAGTACATTGTGTTTTGATTTGGTTGAGATCAGTCGATACCTTCCAGTCGTGCTTAAGCCCCAAAAATATTGAAAATTTCACATTTTTTCTAATTTTTTTTGTGTCATTAATATACTTTTTTTGATCGCATTATTAGGAGTATGTTTATTTTTGGAACAAAAGAAAATTGAGTTTTCTATTATGGTGTGAATTAATTAACCTCTTCCGGTCGGGCAACGACCCCAATGCTATAGAAAAACAGTACCTAAAAGAAGATAGCCCCATGACATAATAGGTGATAACAATAACAAAGGCACTTTTGAACTTGCTCTAAATTTAAAAAGTTCAAATATTAGAGTGATAGTGTAGTTTTTAATAAACGAAAAAATAATTAAAAGAGTTTTGAATAACTAATACATGTTAGTTATTTACACCAACAACTTTATTTATACTGTTCTCGATTTTGTAGCAGCTGAGTGTTTTTCATTAATCCATCTCGAGATTCAGCTCCACAAACTTTTCCTGAGGCTTCCGTAACGAGTTTTACTCTGCGTTCAACAGCCTGCATGTGAACTCGGAATCGCTTAAAAGAAATGTTTCAATCTGGGATTGAGTCACTGTTGATGTGAAATTTGATACCGTCGTCACTGATTTCGGCCAACAAGGAGTGAGAAGATAATCCACCGTCCACCACAGAGTAATATATTGCGCATTGAAGTCGATTTTCGATGGTCTGAATGTTATACTGTTTTCCTCCTTACATCCATCTGCCTTTCCTTAAGAATTCTTTGAAGTTCAAGCTCTCTTATGCGTTTTTTGTCATCTTGATTCATGACTAACAATAAGTATTGTGATTGGGCAAAAAAAATCCGTTCGATCATAGGGTCGACAACATCTAGCAAAGGTTTTGGCAAATACCTGGTAGATTGAATTGATTGGTTAACAAGTTTCGGGCCGTCTGTTAGGTGTTTACTGGTTTTGATAGTAGACCACATTGGCGTGTATGATTTCAATACAAACAAAACTAGTTATTGAACTTCAGGTGAGGGACTTTCTTCACTTATGTACTATCTGAGAGTACAATCTATTTGCTTTCGTCAACCATCTTGAATATGATAAGAGCCCATGATCTTGTAATGCCAAATCTTGGTTGCAGGTTCCTGATTTTATTGCCTTTGAAAGATCAAGTAGGTATTGCTGATCATTATTAAGCTTGTTTCTGTTTATCTTTCGGATTTGACAATCAATGCTCAGGCTTTCAGAATATACTAAGAACTATACTGTTACCTAAATATTTGAACTTTTTTAAATTTAGAGCAAGTTGAAAAGTGCCTTTGTTATTGTTATCACCTTTAAGGTTTTTCTATAGCATTGGGGTTGTTGCCCGACCGAAAGAGGTTAATTAATTCACACCATAAAAGAAAACACAATGTTCTTTTGTTAAAAAATAAACATACTCTTAATAATACGATCAAAAAAAGTATATTAAAGACACAAAAAAAAAAAGTGAAATTTTTAATATTTTGGGGCTTAAGCACGACTGGAAGGTATCAACTAATCTCAACCAAATCAAAACACAATGTACTTCGGCTCTATTTGAAGACGTTAAAAAAAAATATAACATTAAGAAAACATACAAACCAAATATTAAAAATATAATCACAAAATTGAAGTTTCTTTCATAGTTTTTTAAACTTTAGGGCTTATGCGCGACCGGAAGATGTCAACCGATTTCGATAATTTTTTCTTCCTTTTACTTGTCTATATAATTCGCATGTTATTCGCGCTATTACAATTTCCAAATAAAAAAAGTGTTTTGTTGGCCCACCCTACTCAATAATCAGTAACGATAACGCCCACTTTCTTATTTGTGCCAAAAGAAAAAAAAAGTGTCAGTGTCAACTTTGTAAAGTCATAGTGAAACACATCTTCAAGTGGTATCCTCAGAACCGAAGAGATATTGAAAATATCTATTATTATCTAAACTAATAACTAAAAATCACAAGATTGATATTCAATTTAATTTTATTTTTTTTTCTAATTAAGTATCCAGCTTGTTCCTGTTCTTTGAGTTCAATACTTGGTGATATATTAAATCACTTTAAATATGAAGTAAATCTTTATGTATAAAATATTAAAAATTAAGAATACATACTATAACATGGTTACGATATTCCTCAAGTAATACATTATATGTTTTTTACTTAACCCAAGCCTGAAAAGAATTTTTTTTTCTTTTTCCTTAATTCTAATCACCAGAGTAGAAATGCAGTTAAAAAATTTAAATATAAATATTATGTCCGAAAACCATGGCGTTTTTTTTTTTCTATATAAACACAAAATAAATTTTTTTTTTAAGTTGAGGGCTTTAAATTATAGAGAGTAATGAATTACTGTCTTTAAATTATAAAATGTTGACCAGAAAGAAGCTATTGCTTTAACTTTTACAAAAATATAAAACATTGCATTTTTTTAAAGTATTGGTTGTTTTTTTAAAAGACCGGGGAAAAAACTTCTAATCCTTGTAAGTTTAAACTAATAAGAACTTACTAATATAATCTAACCAGATTTAATAAACTCCATTATTTTTTACCTGAGTAATGAGATAACTGTTAGTAAATAATGTCTTTGAAGAGAGAAAATTAATTTTGTATAATAACGGCTTAGCCTGCTACTTACTTTAATTAGAGATCCACTTTTATCTCTAATAGTTCCTCTCTAGTTCTTTGTATATTTTAATAATATCCAACATCCAACATGCTCGCCGTTGGAAAAATAATTAAATTTAACTAACTACTGTATAAATAATGTCCATTGTGGAAATATAGTAACAATATATCATATCTATTTTATGTTAATTTAGGCGAAATAAACAATTCAAAGAAGTTTATTTTTTATACATATTTACTTAATCAGGAATGGAGATAGCTAAATTGGTAAGGCACTAGCAATTTCCCGGGCCCGAGGACACATAATTGTTTTTCTCTTTTAAATCGGTCTTTGCACGACTTCGAAGCCGGGAAACCCATCTGGGGCACACTAAGTCTCTATAAAGTGGGTACCCTTTATTGGGGAAAAGACCTGGCGGTTGAAAGTGATTTCGGCCAAACATCCTACTTACACGATTGGGCCTATAACAGTACATCCTTACCTTAGTACTGAACCAAAGTACTGAACCTTCATGAATTGTAATTTATTTATTTATTTTTGGATAGAAACTTCATTGGAACCATTTTATTTAATTAAGTTAATGTATAAATTAAAATTTCTTGAACCAAGAATTAAACCCTATCAGTTTGTGAATCTCCAAAAAAAAGTGAATTTTGGTCGACAGTATCGTTTCTATAAAATTAGTCTTTATTATTTTTTTTTATTCTAACATCAAATATTCAGAGACATATTTCATATTTTAAATATTAACTTAAAAACGCAGTGGTATAGTTAAAATATGATCAACTGATAAACTGGTTACGAAACAAATCCTGTACAAATCCTTCAAATACTTTTGAAAACCTTTCCATGAGAAAGGAGTTTTATGGATAAAATCACTGTGAGTTGAAAATCCTATCAAAGTACATTTCTTGGCAACAAGAAAAAGTAATCATTTAAAAATTAATAATGAATTAATAAAGTGAATTACAGCTGTGAATTTTTGGCAGCAGTGATTAGCTGATTATTCGAAGGAAGAAAATTAAATGTTGTTCAATAAAGTGTTTTTTTTAGTTCATGAACTAATACATAAAAAATATATATATATATATATATATATATATATATATATATATATATATATATTTTATATATACTCCATATATAAGTTAATTTTTGTTATAATTTGTATATTAGTTTGAAAAAACATCCATCAGATATTTTACTAACCAACATAACAATATTTCTTTCAGATAATCTAGCTGAATATTATTTACCATTTAATTTTTAATTTGAACAGTTACAATTTTGAAAGTGTTAATATCAATATTGATTTGTAAATTATTTTACTTTATCTGTTAATTTTAGTCATATTCATTTTTTGTTATTTTTATCCCTGAAGAAGACCTGCAAGATTATTTGGAACGTCGGCACAACATATTAAGTTTTTTTAAAAACTTAATTGTGTAATTTATAAAACCTGTCTGCATCCCCAACCTTCTTCTTCAATCGAATATAAATGTATCATTATAGGTAACATCTTCGTGAAAATTTTAACCTATTTTAATTTACATTCAAAATTATAGTTGCTTTAATTTATAGTTTAAAACTAATTTATTTACAGAGTAAACAGTAGAAGTGAATTTTTAAAACTAATTGATTTTTATCTTAATAATAACGGTAGTTAACTCTATCTCTCGCTTTGTGGGTCCAATTTAAATTATCAGATAATCTAAATTTTAATTAAAACTTTAATTTATTTTTCCAGTTTACTTTTTATAGTTAAGTCAAAATATTGTTTAACATATATACCTATTAAATTGCAATGTCTTTAATTTTATATATTATACTATATTTAATATAATGACCTTACGTTGATAAAAAAATCCAATTTGAGTAGTATCTGATTGTTTAAATATAATTTCATTTTCCATATCTGTCGTTACCTATGTTTATCTACGGAAAACACTATACTGTTGGGTCAAATTACATGATTTACTGTTAATAAATTAAGTAAAAATATTTAGACTAATTGTATAACCTAAATTATAAAAAGTAACTGTCGAAAACAAGGATAAAACCAATTCTATTGTTATTATCCGTAAACATATTTACTAGTAGAGCTCGATGGCTGAATTTGGGTGAGGGTCTGAGCGCGCGGGTTTAAATTTATTTCGTAGCGAACTCTCGAATGAACCTTGACCCTGGGTAGAATAGGTTGGTAACCTAAAAGATGATCCGTCCTCTTTGTTCTAGTTGGAGTACATAAGCACGTTATGCCCAATAAACAGTAAGGACGGGTTATCCTACAGGTTTCCAACATATTCTATCCAGGACGGGAAGGTCAACATTCATTCCGCGGGTCCGCTATGTAGTATAACATGTCCTGTCCTAATTAGTTAAGTTTAATTAAGTAGTATACTTCAGACTAACATACCAGACTTAAAGACAAGAAACTGCTCGTTGTTTCCGAACATTCCAACGTTTACTAGAAAATCGTTTGAAGGTCCCAATAAATTAAAAAAGACTTATTTAAATGAAAATAATTTTTGTCAAATAATTTGGACTTTCGGTGTTGAGCCTTACGCTCCACTAAACCTTACATTTCTTCTCGTATCCAATCCTTACAATCCGAAATTCTTCGAAAAATTTTAATGCTCCTCATTAGGTCTCAAACAAACTTATCCATTAAGAACTTAATGTTCTATATGTTGCTGATTTGGTCCAAACTAAAGATACCTATCCTTTCTACAAAACTCCATATCCATTAGAATCCACTATTGGAAGACAATAGTCTCCCAACTTTCCTCAATTTCAATTTCCGATAATCCCTCGAGGTGTCTGAAAAGAAGGTAGGGAAGATACATTCTAATGTAGGACTTTTATTGAAAGTTCTACAAGTGAGTAGTTCTTTACACGTAATTACATGTCATTTTACTTGCTATACATAATTTAAAATAGTTGTTGACGTTGCCCTCTCACTAGAATTTTAATCATCAACCAGCCCACAGACGCTCAACACCGTCTTCAACATTGCAAGTAGTCGGCAAGGTTGACAAGATGGTTGATAGTGTGTGGGCTCCTTTATAAGTATTACTTTATCTCATTTTCTTTTCACAGCCGTATTTTCTTAAGCTATTGTTATTAACAAAAGACGACGATAAAATAAATTGAACTTTTTAAAAATTAAACTAAATGCTATTTTAAACCATAAACTTATAAATATTCCTTTTAAATCTACTACATTTTTTTTTTTTTTTTTTTTTTTTTTTTTTTTTTTTACCTCAAACTAAATTCTTTTTTTTAAAATAGTAATTTAAAAATTATAAGAATTCAAAATATAAATAAACTAAAATAATTATTTTAAATATTTGGCTTGGTGAAGTTATTCCAGAGCTATCCTTGGTATCCGCAAAGGCATCCCTTTTGCTCCGGTTAATATGAAACAGAAACAATGAAACCACACTCCCCTCTCTCGCTGACTGGGCTATCGACTGAATCGGGCCCCTGTGGTGGCCTATCTTTTGAAAAGTCTTTTTGTTATTTCGGCTTGTTGTTCGTAAAGCTAAGGATCAATGGGCGTTCTAAAGAGGAAGGGTGCTCAAACTCTATTCACGCCTCCAAAAACTTTCGGCCTGCTGGTGAAAATGAAGTCATGGAAGCGTCTATATTTACTTAATACTCACATTTTACTTACTTTTACTTAATGTCAACACTAAATTGTAATGTATTATTAAAATCTAAAATAAACAAAATTGAATAATATTAAATAAAATGGGCAAATAAAACTACTATATAAATCAATTTCATAAAGTAAGTTGATTCATACTTAAAAAAAATTTTTCTAGCTAGAACTAAATTCTTTCATAGGGAAAATTTCTAAGAAAGGAATTTGAAGCGTACAAAAATTTAAACATAAATAAACTAGAATAATTTTTTTTAAAAATATTTGGCTTGCGGTGGAGGTATTCCAGAGTTATCTGAGGTATCCGCTAAGGCATCCGTTTTGCACCGCTTAATATGAAACAGAAACCGTGAACCTTTAATATATATTATGTGTGCGTATATTAATCTGCCTTTGGGGTCATTGTAATGACAGAGAACGACTATCGTCGTTTACATCGAAACAATGACTAATAATAGGACGTTCAATATGAAGAGCTTATTACAATCCTTCAACGAAGCCCACTCCACTTCACAATAACAAGCTTTAGCAATTCCTGCTTTTGATCTTTGCAGATGGAACACAATACAAATATTACTTAGAGGGACAATTATGTAGTTATAATTACTGTTATAACTTGTTATAACTAACTCCAATGGTTGTCAGTCAAGAATAAATAATAAATAGCACTACCGTTGATGATAATAGTGAAGTTTTCTTTACAGTTTTTATATATATTGTTTCAATTGGTTTTGCAAACATTGAAGCGTTGAATTCAATAACCAGCTTAGTCAAATTTTCAGATTTTTGTTTGTTTTTTTTATTGAATAGTTTTTCTACTAGACTATATCTTTTAGGTGAGAGGTTTTCTAAAAAAAAAAAAAAAACAATAGTTAAATCACATTGGTAACGGCCAAACAAAAATAATTCATCTTTCTAATCCAGCCTGACCTTAACCTTTATACCACTATAAAAAAAAAATTTAAGATGGACTCAGCTGGTTTTCGAATTCTACGCTTCACTTGATATCCACATATTTATCTTTGACTATATATTGTTGAAACCATATACCTCTTTATGTATTTATTGTATTCAGTATCCTACTAATAATATCTGCAGGTATGCAGGTTTAGGTTCATAATAGGTTCTTTCAGATTTCTCAAGCAACAAACCAGCCGTTATGTGTTGCTTTTAAAAAGCAAGATTTTGATTGATTTTATTTTATATTTAATATCTCATTTAGGTTTTTCACAACCTGAACATAATATTTTTTAAATACATAATTATCACTATCCTATGTTTCTGGTCTGTATCGGGCGGACGGTTAATAACTGCACGTAATATGTAATCTATCAACGATATGTAATCTAGATTTACTAAGTATTTATTTTAATACGATTTGGTTGATAACCAATTTATCAGGTTCCTTAGAGGTGTAATTTTTTTCAATACACAATGTATTCCATGATAGATACAAGCAATTAGGATTTAGTAACAATACCACAAGACATGCACATACTATTTTTTTTTCAAAGTTGTGTATATTAGCTCACCATGATTGATTATAGAAAGAGATGGCTGTTGTTGCAGTAGCTTAAGTTACGCAGTAAAAATTAAAAAAAAAAAATAATAAAAACTTATTGTGCCAATGTTTCAACAAACATTGGAGCTATCATAAGGTTTATAAGAAACAAATATGATTAGAAATAGGGTGAATCCAAGAATTGAGCGAGATTAAAAATAAAGGCAAGAGGTATGTAATAAAATACGAATGCGATAGAAACATTGAATAAAGTACAAGAATTAAAATAAAGAAGTGGATACCATTAGTAATAGTAAAAATAATAAAATAGATAATTTGTATTTTAAAAATAAAATTGATTACATTAAAAAATATATATCAAAATAAAATTATATAATTAAAGAATCTTGTTTGAATATGCTATATTTTTAGTCATATATTTTTGTTTCACTTTTCTTTCATCTCTGGTAAAGGTTTGCGTTGCAAATGAAATAATATATTTAAGGTAAAATAAATGTAAGTCTTTTTGCAAAAAAATTGTTGCATATCTCAAGAATCTTTTTTTTTAAATTTATTAATGAATTCTAATTTTTGAAACCCACATTTTTCGATTGATTTCTACAACTGGCTATATATTTATATGCAATGTCAGTTCTGATTATTTTAGAAATTTGGAGTGTTTACTACCTTTATGTTTAGAGCTAAAATAAACCGTTATTAATCCCCTATTTTTTCATAATGTTTACTTCCACTCCAAATTAACTTACAGTTTTTAGTATGCCATCAAATATTAAACGACATCACGCAATTATAGAGAATATTTTTATACCTTTGAAATTGGATACTTGGGAGCCCAAGCTGTAAAAATCATTAACACGGCGTTCAGGGAAGCGTGTAGTAATGGCATGACAAATGACAGATGCCAAATCCAAAATTGCATTAAATAAAATTATTGGTTTCTGTGTACTGGTCAATGTCAGAAATAATTCATTTACCTTTTTTACCCAGAGATGAAACCATCACATTGTACTGGAGTGACATTGACGTAATGAATCAAGATCATAACAAAAAAAAACAAAAATAAACAGCCAGTATTTGTTAATCGGAAGGAACCATTAACTCATGTTTCTGATGTTGTGAATTGAAATGTCCTTCGACAACATCTTCATTCGACAGACTTATCTTCAGCAGTAAATTTTTTAACACGATTCTCAGGTCAATCAGGATAATTGTGAATTAATTTTGTCCCTAAATCCTTAATGTTTTGTTCTGGGATTGAAAAGTTGGTAACGCGTTGGTAAAAATGTATAAAAAAATGAAGGTAAAATTATAAATAAAAGTATTTTGATTTCATTTAGTAGTTTTACAAAAAAACCTTTTCTGTGGAAAAACTGATGCTAGATTAACATACCTATTCGGTGATTTCCCATTGGGCTGTTCTTCTTCATTTCTTCCATGTCTTTTCCAAAACTATTCTGGGACCTGCTTCAACGTTAATGTCTCTCTTTATATTCGTAAACGAACTGTAATCCTTTTCTTTCACATTTTTCTCTTTACAAAACGCTAAGATTTTCAAATATTTTTGTACTCGCGGCTTTTGATGTAAACATTGTCTGAATTTACAAAATATTTCTTTTATCAGCAAAAATTTTAGCAAGCTCTCTCGCCTTGACGGCCTAATTCTTCCCTCCCTTAATTCGCCTTGGCTTGAATATTTTTTAATAGCCCGCAATTTGAGCTAAATTAAATAAATACTAAGCATTTTATTAAATTAAAATAATATTTTAAATATTAATTAATATTGTTATTTTAATTGTATCTTCTCAGTACATATCGTACAGCATTACTAAGAAATATCAACTATCTCATATCGGAATTATCAATATTAGAATAGTTCATTATTTCGTAAAATTATTTCCAATTTCAGTATTATTCAAGAATGATGCCGTTATTAGAGAATTAAAAGAATTCCCCAACAAATCTCTTTAAATAACCTTTACCCTTCCTGCCCTACTACGCTACAGTATTCTTTAATAAAATTCCTCGGATCCCTGCTCAACAGATCCGCTACCTAGGAATCCATCTGTGCTAACGTCTTACTTGGAATCCACATAAAAGATTTAAACGACAACAAACAGCTCCTCTTTTCCGACTACTCTAAAATTTAGTAGACTAGCGTTCAAAGCGTTTAATCAATTATAAAAGACTCATTTACATGACATTAATCAAACCTATTTGGACATATCAAGTTGAGCTTATGGGGAAATTCTTCTGGTACCTAATCCCTAGAATAAAATATACTTATATCAAATAGGATCCTCAATGACCCTTATTATGTAACAAAGAAATTAATCCATAATGATCTAAACCTCTAATATGTCATAGAATGGCCAGGACTAGATATCCTTCCACGAAAAGCTCATTTTCCACCCGAATAGTACGCTTACTTTTTAAGTTACTTTGTAATTGATAACTGATAGCCCTACGAGAAATCTAAAAAGATGGTGGCTTAGAAACTTTCAAATGTATATTTTATTGAAGTACTACCCAGGGGTAGTTTTTTAAACAGACATTAACATGTTATTGTAATTATCTTTTCATACATTTACTTGACGTACATATTGTATACGATTGTAAATATCGGTAATTAAACATTAAAATAAAATTAATATTCTTGAAAAAGAGTAATGAAAGCTGCTAAAATGAAGGTTTATATATATATATATATATATATATATATATATATATATATATATATATATATATATATATATATATATTCTAATTACAATATACAAAATAAGTGAATCTGTTAAGTGAATATATACACTGCGTGAAAGACATAAGAAGGAGCAGAATCTGCCATGATGTTTTTGTTTTTAATGTTAATGTTTATGTTTTGTTTGTTTTTAATGTTTATTGAAGTGCAACTGATGATGATTTTGACGTGTTATTGTAATATTTATCAACACATTTACTTCATATATATATTTTGTACAGTTGTAAATTTCAATAAATTGATTAAACAAAAAAAAAAAAAAAAATAGTATAGAATGTCCCTTGCCTCGTTCCTTTTCAGCCTTCACTTGGTGTTATTTTGGAATATGTTTTGTGGCCATGTAATGTATATGTGTAGTATGATTTAAATGTGAAAAATACATTAAAATTCTACCGCATTAGTAGTTTGTAGTAGGTGCGTATTTGTTCATTTAACCGTTGGCATGTAAAGTTCAGTATGTAGAGTTATGGTGCTTACGTATGAGGGAACTTTTGTAACGGTCCTGAATGTGAAAATGTAGGTATTATACAGTGATGTTTTTTTTTTCTAAGCTGTAAACTTTGTCAACCTTCTGGTACATAACCATTATTTTCTCCTGTGCATCTTTTGATGCCAAAATAATAGATGTTCCTAAAGCCGATAGCTACAAGAAAGGAGAGCGGAATATAAAATTACTCCGGACGTCGGTTAAGTAAGATTAACAGCCCCGAAGAAAAATTAGCCCCTGACTGAAATATTGGAAGCCACCTTTCTAACTCTCTTTTTGTTTTAACTGATGCTTTTAGGTCATAGGGCAGGGCTTTTTTTCCACGAAAAAAAACACCTTTTCGTGACAAGAATGTGGTTGAAAAAAAAATAATCTTGTGCTCATATTTAATGGACAATTGCTTATCTGTTTAGTTTATTATATCATTATGTAAATTAAGTTATATAATTTTTTTTTTTAAATTTGGATCTATATTCACACCTGCCAATCAATATGATTAATAATCAGCGCTTTTGGCGTAAAAGGCATTATTATAGGCAGTGCGATAAAAAATAAATAAATAAAACATTAAAGTTTGCCTTTGATTACCTAAAAAAAGATGACGAGATCTGCGGTAGGATCCTGTTTACTGATGGAAGCAAATTTAATATATTTTAATCGGAGGGTATAGGAAAAAGTTAAAAGATAAAGTATCAACAGTTTTGTTCGAAAAAATTCTATAATTGGTTGGGATTGTGTAAACTCGATAGGGGTAGAAAAATTTGTCATTATTAATGGTATTATGGACCAAAAAGTGTTTGTAAATAAATTAAAAGAAAATTTAGGTCCATCAACAGAGAAATTGGAGAAAAAGATAATAACCATAAAGCATGAAGCATACAATGATGAGCATTAAGTGTTTAACACTAGACTGTGGTCGTTATATAACCCCCCAATATGCCTTGAAACCCAACCTCAATCTCTTGAAAATACCTCTACAAAAATTTATGGAATAATGTAGAGAGACAAAAAAAAAAGTAAATAAAAAAAAAATAGAAAAAAAATATTAGCTAATTAAACTATGGATATTTCACATATAGATATTTTTAAGCATTTGCAGAATGTTTTCTGGAATGTGAGTTGTCGCCTTGTCGTTTGTATGAGAGTTAGGACGTCCAAGTAACTACTTTTCATCGTTTATAGAGAGTCCGTATTTTTTCATTTAGCCTTCTAAGGCTGATTTACCTTTAAAATTTAGGAGTTTGTCAATACATTTAATTTTCGCCAAAATATGTTTGATTTTGTCTATACGTGTCATTTTAGCTGTTATATCTATCTGTGATAAGTGACTCCCAAGAGGTAAGTATAAGTGTTTATTTTGCGTGTAAGCTGTAGCTGTGAATTTTTCAGAAAAGTAAGACTTTTATCTTAAACTTTGATTGAGGGTTTTCTTTTTTGTGTTAATGAGTGGAGTCAGTCTCCTGTCAAATGTTTACCTAAGATAGTGTACAGTTTCTGACTGTGACAGAATATAATGTGTATAAGTAATGAAGATTAGTGCAGAGAGCACTGAGCCTTGCGGTACTCCTGCTGACGCCAACTTAACAGAGAAAGGGAGAGAAAGAAAGAGCTTGTGATATAAAATAGAGCAGTATTATCTGGGGGTTTTTATTCTTAAAAAAAAAAATGCAATTTGGTGTGCAGATTATTGAAAACGTGGATGGAGGAACTCATAAATGTAGATGGATTTTTTTTTTTGGTTGAAATTTGTTTTTCTTCAAGCGTTATATAAATTGAAATTTTCACTAGAAACAAATATATCGATGACAAATTTATTAATAATGAAATTATTTAAAGGTTCTGCTGAATAGAATGCAATACTAAATTGAAATTTCTTGTTCTTCAAACATTGTTTATTTATTATCATATATATTGTTATTTCTGTTAACTAAGAGATTTCTCTTCGAGTACCTTAAGAATCTACTGATTCTGAGAGTTTGAATAAAGTCTTCTTGTTGGATAAATTGTATTATCCTGGGAGCCTGGAATTAGTGGCCGGTCGCTTCCTCTACTGTCGGAAAAAACGTTGCCGAAGGATGTTATTATTGTGATTTGCATTTCCATCGGCTCATCGCGAACAAGTCACAACTATTTCTATGAGTTGGGACCAACCTCGGAGGAGATATCACGGCCCTAGCTGGGACCTTTGGCAACCACTTCACTGGCTACACTCCGCTCCTAACTCAATAGACCCTCCCCAATGAATGCAAATCGGCGGAATTAAGTTAATCTGTATTCAGAGATGGTCGAAGCAGACCTGAGATGATTAAAATTCCCGTCATTTAAGAGATTAACAGGAGCCTTCTTTGGCAGAGCTAACTTGCTAACACGTTGATAAAAGTTAACCTAGTTTTATTTTTAATTATTACATTATCTAGCAACTGAGTTTATTACGTTACATGCTTGCTTAAAATAGTTATAGCTATAGACTTAATAGAATATTAAAAGTTACAATATATATAAAACGTTTAGAATATAAGAGCCCCGCATTGAGGTAAAAATTGTTCGTCACCAGATTTAAAGCTACACGGGATAAAAAACTAGCTTATTATTTTTACTACAGTAGATCTCATATTCCAGCCCATATACTAAAATAGAATATACTGTAATAGTTCAAATTATAATAAAATTCAAAATATGAAATTGTTAATATAATGATTAGGTATGGGATCTAAAATAATATATTATTATTATGTTTGTATAAGAAATATCTTTGGGATGTTACTGAATTAATGGCATATATTGATGATGAATAAAATAAAACTTGTGTATGCAGTATAAAATTAAAATTCAAAAATAAAATTATTAATATTATAAATCAAATGTAAATTTTCATTTCTTTAACGAAATAAAATATAATTCAACCTTTCACTTCTTCTGCTATATATGTAGCAGTCTTATATATATATATATATATAGAGTATATATATATATATATATATATATATATATATATATATATATATATATGCTATATATGTCTAGTCTTATCTGCTATCAGTGGGCTACTAATTAAATTTTGAGAGTTGCATGAGTTCAATTTTAGGTTGTTATGTTTCCCACAAAAATGATTGCCATTAGTCTTGTATAATGAACCACAAAACAGTGGAGGCAAAAATAATGAAAAGTTCTGTTTTGACTTAAATCCTTTTTTTTATTTCTTGTTCAACATCTGCGAATGCTGCTTTCTTTTCCACATTATTATGGTAATCCTTCAGGATGAAATTCCATAATATTATATTTCATTCTTATAATCATTCTTATAAGCAAGTCTTATCTCACGTCCAAAATACATTTTGGACAATAAAAAAAAAATACGTCTTTATAAATTAATTGTATTATTTCTTACTAATTTCTTAATTGATTGTATCTAAAAAAATAACATCAAACTTGTAAAACGGAATAATACAATTTTACATTGACTTGTTGAGTTGTTATAGATCATAACTCTTTTCTTCTAACCTGGACTTTAGTTGTTCAAACCAATGTTAACCTCTTGTTCACTTGCTTGGTGCCAACGCTATCAACCATTTGCAATCCATTCTTGTTGGATAGCTGCTGGTTTTCTTATAGTCTATGTAGAGTGTGTTCATACAGGGATAGTTTTCTACCACACTCCAGCTAAAAAAAACTAGCTTATAATTTAACTATACGTTTTGGGTTATACGAAACGCCCACAGAGCTATAATTACACTGAAACCTATACGCAAGTTTTCTATTCCATGTATTTGTAGTTTTATGTTTATAGATAAAACATTAGTTATCCAAAATTTAGACTCTCCCTTCCAAAACAAACGAATTTTCATTTAAAATTCAAATTTAGCTTAATATATATACATATTATTATTTTCAGATAGGTAAAGTGATTTTATAAATGCTACAATAATATTGTCTCATTAAAACTTTTTTCATTGAATGATGAAGGTATCATTCAGTCCTGGGATTCAAAATGTTATAAACCGCGAGTTCCGTCAGATTTAATGTTTATGATTCTTAAAGTTCCTATTGCCGATTGAACGAAAGTAAATTTTCATAGTAAATATTTTATCATAAGGATTAGGATTTTGTCAGCGGCGGATATTTCAGATGTTTTCCGGGTGAGTAACCTGTAGAATCAGGACATGATTCGCGTTATAGAGAGTGGGAAATTATACAGCGGTATTCTTAAAATAATGATGGTCAACAAGTGAATCCCTTCTAGAACAGACACTGTAATCAGTGGTGGTTGAGGGTAAGAGGACCACTTTACCAAATGCTGAGCATGCTGCGTGATCTGACTGGCTAACGGCTCCGTCCTCAGAATTCTAAGCGCGACCCAGTGTCGTAAAAATATGATCGGAGTGACGCCATTCTACGTGTGGGTCCCCGCGATACGCTGACACGTATCCCCCCTTAACACCGCCTGAGTAAGGACCCTTAGCAACACCCGGGCTACGTATTGGTTGTTAACACAGCAATCATTATCTGCCAAACGTCCAAAGTTGCCGTATTATTTGTTCTATTTGGTGCAATTGTATGCGTATATATACCACATCATCAATAGCATGATTTATTATATAACACATAATACTCAAGGAATATTTGCTTGAATAACATATAACATATAAATTCATTGACAAATAATAAGGGTTGCTACAATGGAAGATTGCTTGAAAGTATACAGCAAAAAAAATTTTATTATTTCTATTTTTTTAAAGGATTTTATGATTTAACAAACAATTGCAATAAAAGTTTTCATGATACGGTATTATTGTAGCATTTATAAATATATCACCTTACCTATCTCTGAAAAATATATGTAATGATGTTTAAAGGCACAAGGCCATGATATCTGAAATAAACATGTGTTGTTATTAATTAGTATTTTCGTGTTAATGTTAAAGGTTAGATTTTTTTGTAATCTGATTTATAAGTTTATAACCTGGATCTTCAAGTTTAAGACTATAAACTTCTTCTGAATTGCTACAAATACAAAATCTTCATTTACAAAATTACATTATTTTTCTCTTAAATAAAACAAGGCTGTTAAAAATAAAACAACATAGGTAAAATTAAATACAAATATGTATGAAAAAAATACAGAGAAAAACTAGAAAAAGAAAAAAACTATTAATAAAAAGAGAGAGAAAAATAAATGTACAAATAAAGAGGTTAATATTGTAAACAAAACTGCAGAAGAGAAAAAAACAGAAACTTAAAGAAAAATAAAAGATAGAAAATCAAAAATTAGCATTACGAGAAATCAAAACATTATCATAGTCAAACTATAATTTCGGCTAATGTTTTATGTCTGACGGTCTTAGTAAATAAATTAGACGATTACATACATAGTACATACATCTTTATAATTAGAGAGCGTCGGGTTGGAGGGAAAGAATATGGTGAAAGAGTAGTGTTTTGAATGTTCCAAGGGAAGAAGCATTGCGGATACAGGGGGAGAGGAAATTCCAAAGAGTAGAGGATCGGACAAGGAAGGAACGTTGGAATGCAGTACTTCTGTGGGATCGAGTATAGAGATCGGAAAGACGAGATCTTGTATGCAGTGTTTTGATAGCAGATTTGAATTTCAGGTTACTGTAAATAAAGGGAGGGTGACGGGTGTTGATAACTTGGAATAGGTAGGAGCCTAGGAAGTACTTTCTGCAGAAGGATGGGAAAAGCCAATTTAAATCAGTGTAGAGATGCGAAACATGGGAACGTCTCGATGTTCCGAAGACAAACCTGATGAAGCAATTCATGATGCGTTTTAATCTGTCTTCAAGAACCGTCGAGAGCCCGCCATATATCACGCAACCATAGTCAAATTGGGGAAGATAAGGGAGGATACTAGAAGTTTGCGTGTGGGTAGGGGAAGGAGGTGACGGGAGTGGTGAAACAGTTTTAGGATACCGATTGACCTCTGGGAGATTTGTGCAATATGGGATTTCCAGGAGAGGGTTTGATCAATGGTTAAGCCTTCATTTTTAACAGAGGAATGGAAAGTTATTGGATGACCATTAAGGAATAATGTGGGAAAGTTGGCATTTGAATGGCAAAACGCAAATATATATATATATATATATATATATATATATATATATATATATATATATATATATATATATTATATATATACCAACCAACCAATGTTGCGTGAGATAAATTCTAATAAAAAATGAAAATTCATTTGTTTCGGATTTTAGAGAAGAGTCAAAATTTTGGATAACCAATCTTTGGCCTTAAAAGTTTTTTTTTGGTTTTTAAAATATATTTTTTTATTTAATGTTTTGGTTAATAAAATATATATTTTTAAATTTATTAATCACTCTTCATAGTTTTATATAGAGAAAAAAAAAATCAGACATTAATTTTCATTTTGCACAACCGTTAGCCAAGAAACTGTGCACCCTTACCAAAGACCCTTTATGGGTTATAGTATGAAGTTACTTCATATTGAATTAAAATTTTCAGCTTAAAAGTAATATTGATGACGCAATGGTTTATATATAGTGAAATTTTCTAAAATAAATAATAGGATTCAATTCAAATCAGGGTCTAATCAGGAACGTAACTATATTATTTTTGGAAGATATACATTGTTATAGGTAACTAACTATCTTATAGATAACTAAAGAAGTCCTTTCATATTTTTTTATAATTTGAGTTATTCATTTTAATTAGGTATATTTCTTTTGTTCTCTAAAAATATTGAAAAGTGTTTTTGTCCATTTTAGGTTTGATGATTTTTCAGCCACTTTTATTGGGTTTTTTATATACAAATGTAAAACATTCATCATCAGTTCTAATAACATACAAAAATGTAAATAATCAGCACTTTCCTACTTATATTATAAATTGAACTTAAAAAACGTTATACAAGAAATCAAACATTTTGATGCTTACCTATACTGAGTGTAAAAAGATGAAAAAGAGAGCTGAGTAGTTAGGTAAATACATTTTGATTGATTGGAAATTCATAAGTCAGGTAAATGGGCAGTTCCTTAGGTTTTTCGTATAACTGGTCGGTTTTTTTGTTCTTGCAAGAAAAACCCCCCCATTAAAATGGTGGTATTGGAAATATTTATCTGGTCATTTAAACAAAAATCTCTAATTGATTTGACCAAATTTATTATTTCTAATAATACTAAATATATAATTGTGGACTATTTTCTGTATAAGTTTCACTCCCGAATATTTGTCTTTAATATATATATAGTTTTAAACAATTTCCTTTAGCTGAAAATGTTACATAGCCACTTCATCTTCTTCAGATTTCTTTTTTTAGGTGTTTTAAAATATTCATTATTTTGCTACCCAACACTTCTGCACATTAATTTTTCATCTAAAAAACTAGATTGTGTTTTTGATAAAATGTGACATAACTCCTTCATCTACCAAACCCTTCAATTACAGGCCTCTATAAAACTCTCCCTTTCCTCTCTTTGCACTTAATATGCTGTAGTTCATATTATTTTATATTATTTTATATTCATATTCACTGATATCTTCAATAAGTTGCATCGCCTCCATAGCAGTGTATCAACGTATTTGATTTATATTCTTTCTATATTTATACATATAAAGCAAAGTGGAGATGTTTTGAATTTTTTTATACATTTTTAGAACTGATGTTGAATTTTTGAATTTTGAAACTAGTCTACGAATAAAAAAAAAATCTAAAAGTAGGGGCTAATAATTTATCAATCATAATTGCAAAGAGTTTGAGGCCAAAAGCTGAATCGATACCGGAGCTTCATGGAATTGAATGGGAAACGTACATAATTGATGCTTCCACAAAAGAGTCCAAGACCCGGTTAAAGAGTGTTTTCCTGCAAATAACATCGGGGAGTTTAGGAGCCCCTAAAGAGAACAAATATAGAGCCTACTGAGTCCGGGGTATCCTTTGCTTCGGTCGGCACAAATGGCTCCACAACACTAAACCACTTAGTGAGTCGTATATTTCCTTTATTAGCTGTCTTGTAGCCAACGCTATTCCTCTCACCATCCCTTTCAACACTTTAAGATCTATTATTCCTGCAATTCTCTCTGTTTTCGTGTTTCTTGGATATTAAATGTAATCCGAAGAAACATTAATATAAAGAATTTAGTATGGCTATGTATGAAACTAAAGAAAATTTAAATTACCACATATGAACGGATATTGAATAAGAGTGAATGCTAGGTGGGCAGTTAGATTGTTTTTTAGACACTCCACATCTATGGCCTTCCTACCCCGTTTACCTCATAGTGTTATTGGTTGATAATTTTTTTTTATAGAAACCATATTAGTTTAGAAATGAAATCATTTTTTCTGTATTGGTTTTGTTATCCCTAAGTATTAAGGAAAATTTTCATTCTATCCGTTGTTGCTAAAAAGAGGTTTCATATAATGGACATCATTTCTACAAAATATATCTGATTGTCAACTGAATCTTACACATGACTCAGTTTTGCAAGATTCAGTTGACTTTTCTTCTGTTTTTTGATACGATGTTTTCCATTGTCATTTCACTTATGTAGTTTCCAATTAAATATTTACCTTTGTAAATGTATAATAATTATTATATAGCGATCATCATACATAAACGATACCAAAATGTAGCAGCTAAAAGTGAAAAATTCATCGGATTATTCTATTTATTGTTCAAATAGTTTTTGTCAGTTTAGACAAAACTACTCACTTATCGAGAAAAGGAAGATCACCAATCGCAATTCGTATTCCCTTAATTCGCAAATACTCTCTAGGAATGACCAGACGCAAAAACTCGGCCATAAAGAAAAAATGCATGTTTCTTCATAAATATTACCGGTTTTCGGCAAGACATTTGAGTTGTGACCATGATGAAGGGGTCACTACTTAAGTGGATATTAGGCTTGATGATTTATTTTAAATTTATGATTTAGTAGTAGTAGCATTATCTTAGCACAAAGTAGCATAAATGATTAGCACCTGTTTTTTTTTTTATGATTTAATGGTCAAATATTCATCTGCCGTCAAAAATTGTTAAATCCTGGTAGATCAGTTTGTAGGGAAGGATTGGTGAAGGATATCCTAAGCCGTCAAAAATGATCAGATCCTGACAGATCTCAAAATATTATCCTTCAGTAGGTTTGGTACTTTACATATATTGAACGCATTTGCTCTTATAAATCTGTGTATGATTAAATCTTCCTCGGACATGTATATGACCTTTTATCGCTGCTCTATTTCTACGTTTCTAGATCTTATAGATTGAATGGCGATTGAACTATTTTAATAATATAAATTATAAAATAATCCAAAATTATATAATTATATCTAGTCAATGGTTACTCCATTTTAGATCTGCCTAATCTTAAGAAATATTTTTGTCATCCGAATTTTCAATAATTTAATAAATTCGTTCTTTTTTTTTACTGAACACACTCTTCCTTCCGTTTACTGTGTTGGATCCTTTGGTCAGTAGCTAAGATTCTTGCAAAAAACCAGGAAGCAGTTTTTTCCCCATTGATGCAATATAGGACCTAGGAGGTTTGGGGCGGGTGGGAATAATGTCCCCAAAGAACACCGATTTGCCAATTCAAGATCTTAGCCTAGGCCATAAGGATATTTGTAGAGTAAAAAATATTTTTTTTAGATGTTGGGGAAAAAACGGAGAGTGTGCCCCTAAATTACACCAACATCTATTAACAGGGTACTGCTTTATAGATCCGTCCAATCTGAGGAAATATTTTTGACGACCGATTATTTCTTTAATGTTTATATATATGAATATAACTGAAGACATCTTATTTACAAAAATACAGTACTACCAAAAATACACAAGAAGGAGGAAATCTTTTTTTCATGATTCCGTAAAACTTTCAGCCCTGAGTGACTTATTGCCCAGGCTGGGATGTAAATTTCGTGGCATGCTTAACGACCCATCTCCTTTTCAAAGTTTCTCGGGCGTTGATAAAGCTGGTATGTTATAGCTTGGCATGGACCTCCTGTTATTGTACATTGATGTGAAATCGATTCACGTCAGTACAGGAACAGAGCGTCAGAGCAAGTATGAAGAGCAGGTATTTCTAAATCGCAACAATAGAGTGCTTCTACAAACGCTGCTGAATACATAACATATAAACTTCCGATGTGTTATCTTTCATGTCAAAAGCAAATGCCTGCCACGGGATTCGTAACGGAACTTGAAATTGAGTTGTGAACTGCGGCGTGGGTTTAGATGTAATGGACTGATCGGCACTGCCCGCTCAAATACACCTAACTTACTGACCCTCTCAGTAAAATGTACTCTGTGGCCTTCTACGTAGTTAGGGTGTGAATTTTATTATTATTGTTAGTTTTATTTTTAAAAAATCAATATTGTTTTATTGAAAATTTTTTATTATTCTACTCCCAATTAAGTTGAATATATTTAATTAAGAAACATTAGAGAAACCTTCATGTTTCAAAAATGACCTCAGTTATCTCTTTTCTTTAACACTAAAACTACCCAGAGAGGTCAAACGACCCTTTTCGGATTTGTTGGGAGAAGTTCTTGGAAACAAAATTCATTTTGCTTTATAACATCCCCACTTCTATTAAAAAATAAATCAAAAGGTTTTTGTTTTTTTTTATAACCAATATGTTTTCTCTTATTTTTTTTTTTTTTTTTACCGAGAAATTGTGGTAGAAAAAAAGTGTAATTGAAATGCCGCTCAGAGGAATGATACGTGCGTGCCTCTGGGCATTGCTTTTTTTATCCGGTTAAGTAAGTATAACAATTTTAGAAGGGGTCATATTCTATTTATTGTTTGGTACAAAATGGATTGGTATATTTTGTATGAAGATAGGAGTTATAGTGAAGATGTTTACCAATATTGAACGATTTTTTATTTCGATTTAAAAGAATGATTTTTTTCACTATAAATAAGTAATAATTATTTAAACAAAAGTATATATTAAAATTTTCGGCTTCCTAGTAGGCTGATTTCCTGGGAAAACCTAGACCTTTACTCTCTGAGGTAAGGAACATGGGCCCATGTTCAAACCCACATAAGAATTTTATTTGGAAATATATATATATATATATATGTTAATAATGGTCGAGTTATTTGTAAATATGTTAATTTATTTTTTATTGTTCTTATTTGACTTAAATGTTAATTATTTTGAGTTCTGAACATAATAAAAGACTTATTATTATATTTCAAAATATTTGTAAATTAAAATTAAATGAACAGGTCAACACTTAATAATATAAATCATCAGCAACAATGAATGCGAAATATAATTTCGTTCCAGCAACATCCATCATTTGAGTATTATTCGCAACCTTCTAGGAATTCATAATCTACAAAACAGTCACTGAATCTTGTTCATTACACGTTTTCAAACGAAGATTTTAATTGTTATTTATGTTCATAATTGGTACTCAGTTGTGTCACTTGTTTAATGAATAACTAAAGAAATAGGTCTGGGCTCTGATTCTTTTATCTCAAACCTATGGATCTGTGTATCCTATTTTTTTTGGAGGACACTTAAAGCTTTTTTTTTTTCTTTTTTTTAAATAAACTAGCATTCCGACGACTAATTGTTCCATTTTTGTTTTTCACGTAGTTTACTCTTTTTTACTCTCATTTACACTAAATGAAATAATGCAGACACACAAAAAGAAAGCTGTACATTTTGTACCAGTGTAATACAGACAATTTTAATGTAGTTTTGCTACCGCTTTTTCTAATGGAAGAAATATGTATTTGACTCTTAAAAATTATTTTTATTGTCAACTCCAACAATGTTAAATGCATAGCAAAGCCGTAGGGAATGCTTCAAATTTTCACCAATGGCGTGATTTTTACGTTATTCGTCCCACTGTGTTATTCGCCGATAGTTTTAAAGTTAATCCCTAATTTTAGCCAAAAATACTCTCTTATTATTTTCTCATCGGGAGAATTACTTCTGCTATGAATTGCTTAGGTCAAATCTTTCTAATAATCATTTTTGGCTGCCTTTGCATAGCTAATTTTTTTTTTATTCTGTCTTAATGATTTGAGTGTAAATATTTGTTTACCTTTTTAACTGAGGAATACACTTTTGTTCAATTCGTTTTTAATACCACTTTTTCTTTGCATTTATAAGTACTATGATCAAAAGTCATGTAATAAATAAAAATCGCTTTTAATCATATAACTGGAGAAGTATTTATTACGCAGATCAAGAAGTTATTGGCAATATGTAAAATGTTGACTTATAAAAACATTAAACGAGACTGTGCAAATGGGAAGTTACTCACTATGTGATAGCGAAGGAGTGTACCCATTTGCATTTATTTTTTTCAAATAATATTGAGTCACCCACCACTGAAACGCTAAAATAATATCAATAATATAACCTCACAAGGATTTCTTAGATACGATAGATTTAATTTATTTAGAGTAAAACGTTTATTCATGTTTGATCGAGTAGACGTTTTTCCATAATTTTCCCATAGCTACTGACAAGCAAGGTAATAATAACCGTGATTCGTATCAAACAGGTTTAGTTGACAGGTCTTTTCGAATTCAGATGATATTGTAACCAATGTCATAAACTAAATAATTTTTATTATAGTGTAACTTTTGGTCAAACAACGAGCCTCTTTCAATTATTTTATTTTCATAAAAGTCACTTTGTTATTAGGAAACATAAAATCAGTCCAACGGGCTGTCACAGTTTGATATAATTAACAAATAATTAAGGCTACGTTAAAATGAAAATATGCAGAACAGATGATATATTGTTTTTATATATCTTTTAAACAAACATGCCCATTGTCATGTTATGGGCCACCATTCTGATTGGTAGAAATATGGCATTTACTTCTTAAGAGAAAGGATTTATAGAATTTTCTATAATCCTGATTAATAACCTGTTTAAGTAGAAAGCTGGATTGGAAATCGTCTCCCAATTTTTAATTAGTATGTATCTGTTTAAATTTATTTATATTTTATGTAGGTATTCATTATTTTAGCATATCTGTTTCATCCATACTTTTATTATCATTTGCTATTTTTTTAATGATTTTTTTATTTTTATTTCAGATTAATAAGTTTTTTTTCATTGGCCAGAAATAAAAATTTAATGTTTCAAAGCGACCGGAGTTTTTAACGATTTCAGAGATAGACAATCAATTCTTAATCTATGAGCTAAAATACCTCAGATTTGATTCTGGTGTGAGTGGCTAACCTACGGAATAAATTTTTATCTTCTTACTATGGTTAAAGTTTTATGTCCTGTCCTTTAATAAGAATGATAAACCTTATCAAACAAAAGTAAAAAAAAAAAAAATATTCTCTTTATGGACAATGAATTGCAATAACAGGATATAGTTATGAAACTGACATGTAGAATATACCATTTTAATATTTCAACCCTGATACAAATTAATGGATACACCAACAGTTAAATATTTTTTATTCTTAAATTCTTCACAAGAATTTGATAGCATCCTTTATTTTTTCAAGAGGAATGCTATCCTAAACATGTTGAATACAAGATAATTGAACTTCTATTGATATCATCGTAAAACTGATTCTTCAGAGAATAAATTATAGTTAGCTGATGACTGTAGAAAACAAAAACAAAAATTGCATAATGATATTATTAATTATTACTTAAGAATAAATTTTAATAAATATAAGATAACATAAAGTATCTAGTGTAGTGACAGATTGAAGACCAATAAAAGAATGAAATAATCCCCTAATTAAATAAAAAATAAATAAATAAAAGTTGTTTTAGGTAAGATAAATGATCAGTATTTAATAAGTTTATAAATGAATATAGTTGTTTTTACAGAAGTTTAGAATATATTTCTAGGATTAAATAAGACTGTCGAATATAAAATACTATACTAAAGATATATTTGGTTATATTATCCAAGTTTTCGCAACGAAATTATATTTCAGTTTGAATTCGACCTGAGCTGATTAAATTTTGTTTCGTGGTAGACCCACGGAATGAATTTTGACTTTACTCGACAGCTTAAAACAGTTAACCTGTAGGATAAATTGTCCTTTATTGGGAATGCTAAGCCTCAATAAAAAATAAATAAATAAAAACACATTAAATTTAACCTATTTTTGAGCAATAAATGTTTTGATCACATTAGTTAATAAGAAAAGGGTATATTTACGGAACTAACTAGTGAAATATAAACCTTAAACTAATTCAATCCACAACACAAAAAAAATAGGTGTTATAACTTATTATTATTTTATTTAATAAGAGCGATATTCTTTATATTTTTACGATTCACCCTTTTCTCCACACGACGAATACAAAACTGACAAGAAGTCGATTGCGCCCCTATTTCCATCTTTTTAAAACTGATTCCTCACACAAATCCATTATCATTCGTGAAATCCTCTTCAGGAATTCTCTCTTTACTTTTATCGAGGAAGGACCTTTCAGCTTCCTATAAATATCACTTATCCCTTACTTCCTCCCTCAATATTTTTTATATAACAGTATTTATTCAGGTGGACTCGGTTCAAACAATATTTATTTACGATCCATGAATTATTTACTTAGTCAGGCAAATGTAACTTTAATCTGTGTGATTATATTATTCTGTGGGGATCTGGTAAAGCTACCAGGAAAAAGTATACTCCATTTCAATATTGATTATATATATTTCTTTATCAGCCATTATATTCCAACTCTCTAAATTGAGGTTTGAAAAGGATCAGGGTTATGTCGGTTTTTTAAATTATTACATCAGCAAAAAAAAAATAGTACATAGAGTCCCACTATTACGGACAGGCAGTTAATTAGAACATTAAATTCTATGAAATTGTATTCTTTCATAAACGATTATAAAAAGAACATTGGTACCATTAAAGCGCTATTAGTGCTTAGTTTTTATTTTTTTTTGGTAAGTAATTCGTTGTCATTTGATATGATTCGTCATCCCTCTCATTTACTTGAACATTTTTTTTTCAATTAGAAAATAATTGAGTCAAATACAGAGAATCTTCTCATTTTTGTTAACTATGATAGGCGTGCACCTGATGGCGTTTTAGAAATACCAACCATTATAGGAACCAGCAGATTGCACAAAGGTCTTTGAGTATTAAGTGAACTGATGTCACTAAATACAAAACTGACTACTGTCAATGCCCTTTATAGATCACTGCTTATTTAATCACAAAAAAAGAAATTTAGTCGATTAAAATAGATATGGAGGAATACATACAATTATCACCATCATCACAAATCATGTGATTTGTCATTCATAATGAGCAAATGAGGTTTATGAATGAGCAAATGAGATAATTACACAAATAAATATCTAAATAAATATGAGGTAACAACTTTTAAAATTAGATAACTCCACTATAAAAAACGTTTGCTTAATTTTCTGGTTGTTTCTCCTCCCTTTTTTTTTTTTTTTTTTTTTTTTTTTTTTTTTTTTTTTTCTCTCTGTAATAACCCTGCAGAAGAGGCGTTTATTTTATAGTTGTGCATACACCATGCAAAAAGCATACTATATGCATATAATGTTTTAGGTAGCGTTTCTTCTTTAATACGATACAATATTTTTAAGTTTCAATAACTTTCAACAAAAATAAAAAAATAAAAAAATAATAAAACTGGAAAAGAAAAATGAGTATAAATAAAAATAAAATGGAAAATTTGTCAATGCACAATTAGTTGTTCACAATTCTTCAAATACTGTTACTGCAGTTTTAAATCATTGCTGTATTCCAGTAGTTCCTTTTTATACTTGCGGTATGCTTGATTGTTCGAGCAGTTCTGTCCTAGTTTGTACAATACTTCATGGAAAATTCCGTTACGTTCAGTCGTAAAGGCATATCCTACTTTGTCTGCTTGCTTACTTCCGTCTGTGTATATGTCCATTATATCAGTTTCTAAAGTGGGATCTACTAGTTCGTCCATGTATTGTAAAAGTTTTGCGTGTACTGCAAGGTGTAAACATTGTTCTGTAGTTAGTTCACGTTCGATATTGTCATAGTTTATGTCTTTGTATCCAATCGTGTGTCTTTTTATTATATATATTGTAGTCAGTTCAGTAATTTTATAATTTATAGGTAATGTACCTGCTAGTACACAAGCAGCATCGTAAGAGACCGTTTTGTAGGCTTTGCAAATTCTTAATGCCATAACCTCTGTACCCTTTGTAATTTTGTGAGATTAGCCTGTTTCTTGGCTCCCGATTCTTACACAGGTATGGCGTACAAAAGTTTTGGAACTATTGCGCCTTCATAGATTAGTCTTAGTACCTGAGTTCCCAGTCCCCATGTTAATCGTGCCGCAATAGTTAATGCGTTCACTGTTTTTAAGGTACTTTTTACTACATTGTCTGTGTGTTTATTCCAATTCAGTCTCCTATCAAACGTTAGTCCTAGATAAGTCATTGTTTCGGTTTGCTGTATTGTTCTAGAATAGAGTCTTATAGTTAGATTTGGTAGATTGTGTTTTTTCGTAAATATCATATATTTTGTTTTGTCTATGTTGAATTCCAATTTATTAGCGGTTGCTCATTTCTCCAAAATGTTAAGTGATTGGTTAGTCAGTAATTGTAATTTTGATAATAGTTTGTTATTTGTTAGTAAAAGAATGTCATTAGCGTAAGCAAAGATCTGTGTCCTTCAGGGAGATTTAATTCAAAAATAGTGTTTAAGAGAATGTTCCAAAGTGTGGGAGAAAGGCATGAGCCTTGTGGTATTCCTGTTGTTAAGTCTTTCTTGAGCGTATGTTGGTTAGTCCTAATTTCTATCGTCCTGTTTTCGAAAAAGTTTGAAATTAATAAAAATATATTTTTTGGGGCAACTGTACTTTATCAAATTTTCTAAAATCTTTGGAATCCAAGAATTGTCGAAAGCTCCGACAATATCTAATTTGAGCATAAGGCAGTTTGATTTTCTAATTAGTGCATTTTGGATATACATTTTAGTATCGTAGAGAGCGTCTATTGTACTTTTTTGCGGTCTGAATCCGAATTGATTGGGTGAAAGTATATCGTTAGATGTTAAGTAATATGTTAGTCTGTTGTTTATTAGATTGTCTAGAACCTTGCTCATGATCGGTAATATTGTTATTGGTCGCAATTTATTTGAATCTCGTTTTGGTATTATATGTAGTATTCCTTTTTTCCAAGTCTTTGGTATGTAAGTCTTTTGCCATATTCTTTGATAAATTGTAGTTATTAATAATGGATAGTTTTTTTAAATATTTTGTATGATATCGGTATTAATTTTGTCATGTCCAGGTGTTTCTCCTCCCTTTATCGCTTGGTAAAATTATATATATATAGCCAATTAGCCAATTATATAAGGTTTTGTTATAAGACATTATGATTTTTGTTATAAAATAAAATTGTTAAAATCTGTATCCCGGAGGTACCGAACACTATGTCGTTTTTTTAAACAAAAATATATTATTACGTATTCATATCCACCTTTATTCCCTTTATACAGAGGTATAGAATTCTATGTCCTAGCAGGTAAGTATGCAAGTATGCAACTAGACCTGTTGACAGTAACATATGTCATAATTTTGAATGATTGTTTTTATTTTTCTCTTTATCAAACATTTTAAATTGAAATTCTATCGCTTATAATAATTTAAACGAATGAATTCGACATGATAAAATCGACAACTGTGAAATATTGGAGGTAATTTTTTTTATTTTTTTACACCCATTTAAAGTCGATTACAGATTACGGTTAAATAGTCGAATATTTTTAAAAAAGTGTCCTTTTAATCCGCCATCTTAAAAGGACACAGTTTTACAGATCTGCCAGGATCTGACGATTTTTTGAGGCCGAAGGACATCCTTGGCCACTCTCTCCATCCACAATTAGAATTAGCTTTTTGGTCCTAAAGGATAATATGTTTTTAACGGTTTTTTAAGTTATCCGAAGGATAACTTCCGCCATTGTTATCCTCCAGGATACTATTTTAAGATAGCGGACTTCCGGACTTTTTTTAAAACTATTCGACTATTTAACTGTTTTAAGATTTAATCTTATAATACTTAAGATTTAATCTTATAAATAGAATGCCACACACTACTTAATTTTTAAAAATAAGTCAGCACAGTGCTACTAATGGCTAGTGCTTTTAATGGGTGGGTCAATTCAATTAGTTTGATCTTAAAAAACTAAATATAATCTCCACAGTTAAATGCATTTCAGAAATAACAATAAAATCATGATTTGAGAGTGATTTCCCAATTTTTCTTGGACTTCGAATTGGGATTTGAAAGTAAAAGAATTGTTTGGTTGAAATTGCAATGTATTTTTCCATTCTTAATTGAACGAGACTGACTGTAAGTTGATGGTATTATTAGTTAAAAAAATCTTTAATCTTTTCTGATTTTTGGTAATTTGACTCAACTGTACGCCGCACAGTGGGGCAAAACGGCTAAAAATCGGAAAAATAATGTAAAGAATGAAAGAACGGCTCACGTTGTGAATTATAGCGCTTCGTTACCGATGGTAAGTTATTTATTTTTTAGGTTCAGGACTCATGTATGTTATGTAGCGGTTTAAAGATTTTAGCAGCTTATAAAACACATCCTTGTTCGTGGCTGTACGGAAACATTTCATAGTAAAGTGTATGTTGACCATAGTATGTATGGTATTTGCTCATAACTAATTCATAGCTAACTTAAGTTACTAAGGCAGTTAATGTAGGATTTCTGCTACAAAAAATCAACTTTTATCCTTAATTCAGTGATAGAACGTTTTTGTATTTGTTCCTTTACTGCTTCTTAATAGGGATAATAGCTTTCATAGTTTTCCAACGCTGGAATTCCAGGATGTAAATTATATATATATATATATATATATATATATATATATATATATATATATATATATATATATATATATATTATTAAAAATGTATTCAAATAGACGTTACAGATTTTGATAGGCTGCAAAAACTTTTGATGGGAAAAACAAATATTTAGTTTCACACTAAGCTTTTGTTGTTGTGGCAAAGCGTAGGATTGATTTTGATGAAATTGTCATATGAATATTTATTTTGAGCTAGAAATAAATAAAAAAAAACTTTTGTGGTTATTGTAATATAACAGTGAAATCATCAATTATATCGACTCAATGTCACACTTCGGTAGTTGCAGAACAAGCTGATTCAGCGCCGTTGCAGTCTTGTCTTCACCTGTCGCTGTTCTGGGCATCCAACTGCTAATTGATGACCACTTAATTTGCAAGTCACACCTAAGTTGACAATGGCTAAAGAGGGACACAATTTACCTTACCGAAATGGCTGTTGTACTATGATGGAACATGAGCTAACGAAGCTGTCACTAGGTTTAGCTTATATGCAGCGGACGTGAGCTTTATGTAGCAATATAAGGCTTTAATTAGAGATGAACCTTAAAGTGTACATAACACATATTTACATTTTACCGTAATAATTGTGGATTATGCAAGAAATAGGCTAAGAATGTAAATTATGTTTGGGAGACGTATGAGAGCTATTCTTCTTTCATATAGCTATTGTATACTATTTAACTAAAAAAAATAATAGTAAATTTTCTTTATTTTAAAATGTCGGTGTGGTGCAAAAAAAATAATAATAAAAAGAAATCCTAATATTGAACGTTCATGGAGCGGAAACCCTACGAGATATAAATTATATTATTAACAGTGTGCCACACAGGTTCTGGCTAACAGGGGATATAGTGGATACTTAGTGTTTCCATAAGTTTTTTTTCCATATTTTTTTAATGGAACACAATTTTTTTTTTTTTTGTGTTGTTAGATTTAATATTTAATTGGTTTTATTTCCCCCCCCCCTTGTTATGTAACCTATTTACCTTTAAAGGAATGTATAACAGAAATTTTTTATTTGAAAAATTGAATTCATTAGATATTGAGTTCATTTAGATTATACAACTATATAACTACATTAATAACTATATTAGATTATATTAATATTATATGCTAATTATTATTATATAACATTAATATTATATTATATTATATTAATATTAATAATATTAATTATTATTAATTTAGCGCAGTAGTGAATCATGAATATCTCTGTGATAGCCGAAATTAAACTATTTTAAAACACAACTTTTAATTTAAATAAAAATAAATTAATAAGTTCGGTTTATCCTGTTTTGAGCTGAAAATAAATTAATCAGTACCCGAAAATCAGGACCGACCCTTCTGCAGGTCTTCCAATAAAGGATTCTCTTTATTTTTTCATCAGAGGCAGAATTCATTAGGAAGGGATGTTTACTGATCTAGCTGATGTAACGAAAACCGACGTCAAAGAACGTTCCAAACGAGCTTTTAGCTCGCGGCAGGACCTACCACCAAAGCAAATAGAGGTTTTTAGATGCCACTCTTTGGTAACCATCGCCACATTTCACTGTCCTTTAATTAAATATTCTTATATAATGTTTTTTTTTTTAATTATCGGAATATATGATATAATGTTTGTATTCTATAAATGATGGAATTTAGTAATTCAGTTATCAATATCGAACTACTTCTCCAATTTCAGCACGTGCCTAGAATATGGTAGGGAGAAGCTAGTTGTGATAGGGGCATGTAGTGAAACTTGATTTTTTAAACGGCCAATAGATAGCAGCAGTTTTTGACGCACTGTGCCTGTACAGAGTCATTGCTATGTTTGATTGGCGAGTTTTAAGCGAAAATCTCGGATGGCTGCTTAGTTGAAAACTTAGTTGTTTTTGTTGTGAAAAGTAAAATCATACGAGCGGGTTTGAATCGAATGACCTGTTGAAGGTAAGTTAGCTTTTTAATAGCCATTACAAAACAGTATTTATTTTTACAAATCATGCAGTTATGGTTCACATTAACATATTTCTCAAGAGTCGAGGAAATTTGAGATGGTGTTGCTGGGGGGAGGGGGCTATTTGTGACAGTGACGCCTTGTGTTGTGTGTACTATATGACAATATCACATATTATTTCTACGCTATTCTGATAGAGAACCTTTAGTTTTGTTTTAGAACAATAATGAGAAATTATAAACGGAAGACAGAAAAATACTTTCCTCCATGGAAGTCTGTAAGAAGGCTTCTGTAAAAGTTCAGCCTGGAAGATAGCTTACGAAAGGGATCGGAAATGTTTAATGTCAATCAAATGTCATTATTAAGATATATTATTAAAAAACAAAAAACCAAACAATCCAAGTGGACATATTAAAATGGTATACCAAAAGCCTCTTATTTGAAGTTCTAGAGCAGCAACAAAACCACAAGCAGTGACTGGATGGCCAAATCCATGGGGCGTCATAAGAATACTTCTCTTCGTTTTTCAAAAGCCACCAGACTCAAGAGAAATAAGAACTTTAAAAGGGATAATGTTTCTTTGTTTATAATAATATGTCAAATATTTTAGTAAGGCACCAATTTTTCTCTAATGGTATAAAGATATTGATGAGAGAATGAAAACAGTAGGCGACATGAGGTCGGCAGAAACACGTCGGAGGAGCTAACGTGACGATGGTTTTCGGAGTTAGGTTGTGACGTTTTTACCCCTCAAAAAAATGTAACATTCCGACACGCTCTAGCACTTCTGTTGTTGCTTGCTTAGATTGAAAAATTGAAATTGAATAGAGAATATTTTTCGTTTTAAAACATTGGTTGCTAGAGTCTACCGTTTAGGAGTTATATTAGCTTAAATAAAATAAGTTACGTTTTGTTTACATTTTTCAACCTTTGAGGGTTTTTTACGATATCTAGCTCTATTGGTGTTGCTCGGATCGAAAAATTGACAACAGTTTTCTGATCGAAAATTTAACGGAAAATTTATGTTATATTTGACACTAGGAAATTCCGTCTAGGAGCTATTGGTTTGAATGAAATATTTACATTTGAAACACATAGTCTATCGACTCTGTTTATTTCGAATAAATATTGATTTGTTAATTTAATTTAATTACTAATTTAAGTAATTTGATCCATTTAATTCTAAAATGCCAATTGGAAAAAGGAGTAGACCCTGGATAGACAAATCCTTGATCTATTGGTTTTCCTAGTAAGAGAGACATGGAGTTTTTTTATAAATTAAATATTTGATTCCACGGTAGTAATCTATTACAAAATAGATTAGAGGTAAGAAGAAACAATGAATGAAAAAGAATGCTGTAGTTGTAGTATTAATTATTCATCAGTTCACTCAACTCACTCGTATCTAGAGATGGCTTAATTGAGAATAATTTGATTGCTCCTTCTCCCCCTTCGTGGTGTGGAGGGGATAACCTACATACTCCGTTTGAGGAATTTTAAGCACAGTCGGTTGGGCTAGCTCTCGGAATACATAATAACGCACACATGAGCTTCACTCCTCTTCAAGAGTAAAGGTTGAGCAACCTTTCTAAGCTTTTTACTTCCCCTCTCCACAAGGGACATAAGCCAGGATATAGTCGGAATACAGATAAGCTGGGTTATCTTCATGGACCTTCCAGATTTCAGTGAAAAGGGCCCCTGAAAAAAAAGAAAAACAAAGGTTTTTTACTGTCTGACTGTTCACTTAATTAAAGTAAAATCAACCGTTGAAATTCTTCGTTCCATTTAAGAAACATAAAGCGCTAAAAAAGAACTCAGAGGGTGTCTGAAAGGCATTAAGATAAGACTGGAAGAGGACGCTGGCTAATCAATTAGATGAAAGAAGGAGTTAGGATCCAAAAGCTGAGGAAGGGAGATACAAAGGATTGCGGTCACAAAGCCACAAAGAACTGGAAGGAGAAAGAGGTAGAGGACTACGGCGGCCTATTACCGTCTCCTCTTAATGAGCATCGCTAAAGTTCCTTCCGAGATCCGAAAGCTACAGAGATTCGTTCAATCTTTTATCTGCATTGTATTATAAACTGTACAGTAATTTCCGCAATTTAAAAGTATTTAAACACTTTATTTTCTTAACTATTTAGCTATTATTATATTATTATTATATTTAGAATAGAATAGGAACATAATTCTATTTTAGTACAAAGTCCTTTAAGAATTACAAATAAGTACAAAAATGAACGCAGATTGTTCAGAGACATGATAACATGAAAAACAAAGAAAAAATTATAATGAAATTATGATAATTAATACATAGATGACAGTTAAATACACAAAGAGGGAAATAAGAGTTACGGTCCAACTCTACACTCTACAAATAAGAATAAAAAAAAAATTAAATATTGGGTACAATACTTATTTATTTATTTAATTACAATTTTAGGTGCCGTGTACAGCAACTTAGGCTAGAGGCACCATTGCATTATGTTACTTATTAACATTCAAAATTACAATTATGCTGGTTGCTACAATTTTTTTCATAAAACCTTTTTTATTTCCAGTCACATTATGGGGTGTTCACATTACATGTCAAATACTAATAAATAAAATCTTAAGGATTCATTATCACTACAACATCTGCAAAGGATTGATAGAAGATAGAATATATAAATTCATTGACATTAGACACGGATTTTTTTTTTTTTATTATACCCTATTTCTACTATTCTAGCGGAAGGCAACATCACGAATAAGCCATTAGGAATATCTGGTTGCTTAAAGAAGAGGGGAAGTTTCATTATATTATATGATTCCTTGAGCTATTTTACAATTATCATTACACAATTTAATTTACAATTAAAAGATATAGAATGTGTACATTTTAAAACACTTAGCTTAAGATTACACATTACACCATTAAACAATACAATACTTAGAGTTGTATACATAATAGATATACTTAAATGTTATTTTTTTTGTTTTCGAAGCAAAATGTTTGTAGGACAGAGAAAATCTATAACTTTATTGGACGATTTAACAAACCTTAACTAGTAACCAAGACTTATATTAAGTGGATTTTTAATTATGCAAGAACTGAATCTGATTCCAGGAATGCAAGAGCATATCTTATAACTGAGTAGATAGATAGCAAGCGTCAGCTATGAATTGAAAATAGAGGTATTTAAATGTTTTCTAGGATTTTGCTGGTCTGATATCAGGAGGAATATAAATCCAGTGGATGGTTGAGCGAAAGAGGAAGGAGAGTTTGAATGCAGAAGTTCTATGAGATTGGATATACAGATCAGAAAGATGGGATCTTGTGTATGAAACATGGGAGCGCACCTCGGACTATCGAAGACAAACCTGGCGAAATAGTTCATTATTAGCTTCATTCTGTCCTCGAGAACCGTCGAAAGGCTCCTATAAACCAAACAACTATAATCAAGATAAGGAAACAATAAAAAAGAAACTAAAATCTTACGGGTTGACTGGGGAAGGAGGTGACGAGTTCGGTGGAATAATTTGAGAAGACCTAGGGATCGGTGAGAGACTTGGGCAATCTGTTATTTCCAAGAAACGGTTTGTTAAAAAAAAATCCCTAGATTTTTAACAAATAAGTAGAAAGAGATAGAATGATCATTTAAGATTAAGGTAGGGTAATGGGACTATGAATTAAGAAGCAAGCTTTTTTTTTTAACCATTTGTAAGATAGCACTCACTACTTATCCTTAAATTTTAAGAATATTCCTAATGGAACAGTTGCAGGAATTTATTTTGAGCATGAGAAAAATATTTTTTTGCTAATGGAATATTTATGTTACAATAATATGTGTTGGGACTCATTCATCCCGAAGTGCGCTAAGTCCCACTTATAAGCTATTATTGTTAGTGGTAATTTCGTCAATAAAAACCAGATGCAGGAGAAGACCTCAACAAAATTTTTGAAATAATAATAAAAAATAAAGTGTTATTGATTAATACAAATTTGCAATTTAACATTTCAATAGAGAAAAAACTGTGGGAAAAAAAGGTAAAAATGTAATGAAACTCTAGTTACGAAGTTAACGGGAATTTTCCTAATTGCATGTAAATGAGAAAATCTTATTAATTTTTAAATAAGGATTCAGCGCAGTGACAAATATTAAACTTTATTATTTTAAACAACATATTATAACAATATTCAAAAAAGTAGGTTAAAAATAAATAGGGTTCACAGGTAAAAACAAAAACCGCTTCCTAGCTTACGGCCAATGGCAAGAACAAACTATGGGATTTATGGATCTACTTAAACTAAAATCTGCTAGTGCACTTTCCTCACAGGACTATCGGAATTGAGTTTGAGGCAATTTGTGAGACTAGCAGATTCGAGTGGGTATGGAGCTTACAATGAAAGGATAGGTATCTGGTTTGAGCCAAATCAGTAACATATGGAACATTAAGATTTTTATGTATAAGTATTTTTTGTATATAATAACGAACATTAAGGGTTTTACAGAGGTTTTTGGATTGTAAGGATTAGATACGAGAAGAACTGGAAAGTTTAACTTCGGAGATCCAAATAGGTCTAATTACTGATATATAAATATATCAAATTTTTTATATATCTGCTCTGTATATTAAATCAATAGTTTCAGCTTCAATTTTAGAATCAGAATAAAATTTAAAAAAAATTCGAAAATTATCTTATTATTAGGAGTGCAATAAATAGAGTATTTAGTATCTAAAGCACTTGTTAATAGCCGGTTACGTGCATTTTGTGTTGTACGTTTTTGTGTGAATTTTGGGTTATGATTATCAAATGAATGCTACTTTTATTTTCTTTATTTGTGTCTAATGGACTTAGTCATAAGTCTTTAACAGAAATAAATTCTAATTTGTGAATCATTCTGGAAAAAATTGCGTTTTTCCTAAAATACGATTTTTGCACCTGATCAACTATTCACAAGTACCACAGATATATATATTGTAAAAATCGATAAACTCATTCAATATTTATAGAAAATGCCCTCTCAATAAAATTATATTACTTTATTAAATAGATGTACAAGGCATGTATTTTTAAAAAAATACATATAATTTGAAAATTTAGGAAAAGATCAGTCGCGAAATAAAAGTTGAGGATTAATTATAGAATTTAATTTTATAGTAATGCATAGTATGCTATAACATCCACCAAAGGTGTTACACACGGTGACTACCTTACCTGAGTATTCGATAAATATTCATAGAGCAGTAAATATAATATCCATCACGATTATTAAACACCTGTGGCCTCGGCGACATCACACAAAATCGATTACCGTTTCTGGCCAATATCAGCTTTTTAAGATTCCCCTCGGAACCTAGAATCGGCATTTTCTCTTTAATATCTCATAAATACATGATTAATTAATTTTGAGATATAAAAATAATTAACATTACATTTAAATACAATTACAATTATATTACGCTAGTTGTCATTGTGTACGATACCAGAAGATTTGAATGCTATTTTGTCCAAAAAAACCTTAATTTTCTAAACTTCTAATTCCTTATATATTTTAGATTTGTTTTAAATCTTTGCATTTTGTTACCTTTAAAATTGTTTCTCATCCATCATCCATTGTAAAAAACGTACTAATTATTTCAATTTTTAATTAAAAGACAACACTGTTGTAATATTTTTCGGCCTCAAAAATCGTTAGATATGAAGCTAGTATCCTTAGTGTCCTAAAAAGGGATTAAACAGGGAAAGAGATTGTCCTTTTAAAAATTGAAACAAATTAATCAATTTTCAAAAAGACAAAAACTAATTTGTTGGACAGGAGTGGCCAAGGTTGTCCTTCGGCCGTCAAAAATCGCCTAGATAGCCCAGAAGAATCGCTGTGTTGTTGAATAAAATCATAAAAATAAAATGTATAAAACAGAAATAGTAAATGAAATTCCATTTCACTAAAACAAAGGGTTTTGTTTTTACTATTAGCAAATAGCTTTATTTCCATTGGTGGCATTCAATGATAGTCCAATACTAGTTCGAGAATTAGAAGAGAATTGGTGCAAATTGGCGGAAGGTCTTTTTTATCCTCTTTCCTCTCTTTCTCTCTCTCCTAAATCGGTTCCAGAATTTGACTACTTTACCTTATTCAGTCTCGTTTGAAGTGGCTCAGAAGATTGGTAATTTCTTAGACAAAAGAGGAACAACAATTTTTTGTATTAGAATAAAACTGATATAGTATAAACCACTATAAACTGTATATTATTATAGTATATAAAACTATTTATTTTCCATTTTACGGAAATTTTTCCCTTCTTAAAAGGAAGCACATTGCTTTTTATTTTTTCTAAGTTTAAATTTAGGTTTAGTAGCTTTCTATATCTAAAATGTATGTCATTTATGCTATTTAAATCTACAATTTTTACTTATCAAAGATCTCTTAGCTTTATAATAAAAACAAAAAAGTTACCTCATTGACTACCAACGATAAGGTAATCTGATTGGTTATATTATATTCATGTTTATAAATTAATACAGAACATATAATACTTTAATAATAATGTTTAAGATGATGATTCTCAAGCTGGAAAATAAAATATTCCTGAAACATATCGAGTAATGAAAGTTCATAGCATTCTTAATAAATGGAGAATACATGACTTATGTGTCGTGTTTAAAATGTTTATCCTAGTGATTTAATTATATTTTTTTAATTTATTTTAACTGGGCGGCATCCTCAGCCTTTTGATTTTTCATGAAAACTAATAAAATCGTTAAATCCTAGATTATTACAAAAACTGTAGTATTCTTAAGGACAAAAACTAATATATAAGGGAAGCAAAATGGCTAAAGAAGTCGGCCCAAAATCGTCAAAACTGGAAGATCGGTAAAATAGTATCCAGTATGCCCGGATCAGACGAATTTTACAAGATGTGAAAATCCTCTTACTCTACAAGGCACAAAATATAGTTCATAAAAATATAAAATAATATAGAAAAAATACAATCACACTCGATATATATCTATAAATATCTTGACCACCTACTATTCATCCAGATCCACAAAAACTGTCAATAGCCACTTTTTAGTTAAATAAAATCTGAAAAGCTTATATACATAAAATTTTATTGTTTTGCACAAAATTAATTCACGTTTCTGTTACATTTGACATATACATGTTTATATAAAATTGATTAGTGGGGGGAAGGATAAAGGCCAAAAATGTCCTTCGGCCGCCAAAAATCGTCAGATCCTGAAAGATCTGAAAAACAGTACCCTCAGGAATTAAGCTAAACTTATTCAATTTTGTTGTCGCTGCTTTTAAGTATGGACCCCAGATTCCTTACTTTTATTATTGTTAAATTTCATCCATTTAATACTAATTATGTAGTTTTAATTGCCATTCAGAACTAATGTTTCTTTACCTTCTTTCTAACTATAATTCCGATATTATGTGATTTTTTATTGAGGAGTCATATAAATAACTCCTCAATAACTATACTCAACTCAATAAATAACTCAATAAATAACTCCTCCTATAATATTATATAACTGTAATAAATTATTCAAAATTAATTATATAACGTTATAACCAGTTCAATCTAGATCTAACTAGCCTCCTCCTCCACCCTCCACCTTCACATGCCACAAATCATTAGCCAACATGTTCTACCCGACAACACAACCATCAGCAAGCACTATCTGGGGTAATTATCGTGTAATCGTGCAATAGGAGAGAGTTGCCGATCAGAGGATACAACATCAGTCAGCCGTTGAGCCGCGTGATGCATCACTCAGCTATAATTGCTTCCGGCCGTGGGGGGGCATATATCGCCGGCGATGACAGCCTGAAGCGGGCTATGGGGCATAACGATACCAGGCTACGTCCAATACCAGAATATGTTATTGTTATTGGCAGTCGTTTGGATGAATTATCGCTTAATCAAGAGGCGATTAGCTGTATTATCTTCATGAACATATGTCGAAATTAATTGAGAATTATATTCAGTTTATTTAAATTAAGCAACTCATAAGATTGACGAAAAATAATGTAATGCCATAACATAGCCAGAAAGATTATTGCTAATAATGAAGATTTGTTAAACCCATTCTTTTTAGTTAATAATATAAAATATTTGCAGTGATAAAAGGCAAGCCAACACCTCACAGCTCTTACCGAAAAATCAGGGAATCAATATTCCTTCTGGAATATCAACTGCAATTAGGCCGTATTCAAATTACTTTTTATTTGTAGCAAGACTAACTTTATAAAATTCTTGGCAATAATTTAGACCATACACAAATTGGTTCACAGAAATCCCGTTTACCACCCTGAGTTAAATTCCACTCAGAAATTAACTTCCAAGAAATCATATGTGTTATGGTTAGACTATTATCACATACCTGGTTACGGTGGAGGGGATATATTCGGTGCTAAACAGTTATATTCGGGGGCTTGTATTGCACTCACCAGATCGAGACCATGGCACTCAACCAATACTATATAATCTCTGACTAACATAAGTTTTAATTCTTTTGCCACTTCATTTATTAAACTTAGAAATGATTTCTATCTAATTTGTAATTTCATATATCAGCCATATATGCATGTTTTCCTAATTTCATATGCATGTTGTGATGTGTGCATTAATATATATTGTTTTTTATTTGAAACCTGCCAAGAATATTAAATATTTGCAGGTAATTAATTACTTTTTTTATATTACTTCATCTTTTAATAAACCTAATTATCCTGACCTCAATTTAAACCTTTGTGAGAATACATTTAATTTAAAGAGGTTCAAATCAAACTGAAGTGAATATTAGGTGTCACTATGGTTAATTATTTCAGAATAAACAATTATTGTTTAGCAAGTAGGTTCTGACTGGCATAATTTTAAGATCAAATTTAACCCAAACTCAACAACCCAGACGCATTATAGCACGATTATAACTTGTTTCTTTGAGTTGTTGTCACTTCTTCCGGTCTTGGAATTCGTCATCGCGGAGCATTCCAGAAAATCTTTCAGCCACATATACTTAATTCATCTCCTTTAAGCAGAGCTATAATAAAAAAAAAAAAGTTTTGACACACAATAATTTAGTTTCCTTTTTAGTTGGCCATACCAGTTCCTATTGCATAGTGAAAAATTGTTTTGTGCTGCACATATAAGGTGACCAGATTATGAGATTCTCAAAACGGGACGCTCAATATCGGGGAAGTTAGAGACACCGTTAAAAAAATACTATTTACCAAAATATATGTATGAAATACTATTTTATTCAATAACACTACATTTAGAAATAAACTTGATATCACTTTTAAAAAAATATTGTCGAAAATACTGACTTCAATATTTATTTTTCATATTTTTGAGATGAGTGAATTTTTTTTCAAAATATCAGGCTTTTGTTTGATGAAATCGAAAAACTGTACTCAACCCATTGGAAAGTTGCATTTTACTGGCATCATTGCTTTAAGGGTCGACATTTTCATTTGAGATTTTTCTAGTGACCAAATGTCATTAATAATTGAGAAAACTCGTTCCACTGGAGCGTTTGTTCCTGGTAAGGACAAGAAAAATGAAACCATCAGTGCAATATTCTTGATAGGGACATTTTGATTTGCAAAATGAAGAAATATTTCAACCCATCTCTGATCCAGAGAAGGTTTCTCTTCGGTCCACTTGAAAATCTTTTTCTGTGTCACGTACTTCTTTAGATAAGACACTTCGTCAAAAATCTCACTATTGGAAATCTTAAGCATGATAAATTTACTAGCAATCAGGTCAATCCCCTCCTCGATCCTTTCCCACTCAGGACCTTCCTTTAGAGTTATCCATTGGCAATTCTTCATGTTTTAAAGATTTAATTTAGTTAATCCATTCATCACCAATGAATGGAATTTAGGAAGCAAACTCGATGCTGTCAAAAGTACATATGGGACCAAATTTTTGTAAAACGGGACAAATAAGCGTCCCGAGCATATATTTTGGGACAACGGGACAGGTCCCTGTAAAACGGGACTGTCCCGTTCAAAACGGGACGTCTGGTCACCTTATGCACATACTGTGTTAGCAGAGCGTTAGGGAAATGTTTTGTTTTTGATGTGGCACAGGGAATTATACTTTATTCATCTCCTTTAAGCAGAGCTATAATAAAAAAAAAAAGTTTTGACAAACAATAATTTAGTTTCCTTTTTAGTTGGCCATACCGGTTCCTATTGCATAGTGAATAATTGTTTTGTGCTGCACATACTGTGTTAGCTGAGCGTTAGGGAAATGTTTTGTTTTTGAAGTGGCACAGGGAATTCTCTAGAATTCCATTTCCAGTATTTTATCTGCTATTTTATTTCATGTTTTACCGCATACAGTGCGTAATTCTCCTTTCTGTATTTGACATCCACCAAGGTATTAAGATTCATGGGTTCCTAGTAAGCTGTTATTTTCCAGAAACAAGGCTTTTATATTTCCATTACATTCGAAGTATTTGGTCGTTGACTTGCTCAATTCTAAGCCCTTAACTGCCTTACATCTTTCTTAGGATCTTAGTTCTACATTTTTGTAATAGATTTGTTTATTAGTAAGGGATCAATCAATGTTATAATTAAATGGTTACATGATTTAATTCAGGCGTCAAAATTTTGGCTATTGATGCCGATCATTAGAGAAGCAACGTGTTAAACGTAAAATTTAAAACAGAAAAGCTAGTCAGTACAAGGGAAGCGGATTTCATTGAACACGAGGTGATAGTACAGATAAGTAAACGTAGATATACTTATGGATTCATTAAAACTTTAGAGGATAGACATTTTTTTTTTAATACTGACATACCAACTAATACAATTTCTGACAGGACATAGTGGAGCAAAAAGTTACTTATACAGATTCAAACTAACTTACAACAGCATTTGTAACTGCAAAGGAAACTCTGAGCAAACATCTTATTAATAAGTGTACAAAATTGGAAAGATACTGACACAAACTGATAGCTAAAGTTCTACTGAAAGGAGACAAGTGGCCGCTATTAGGAGGACTCTCTTAGATAAATATTTCCAGAAATTTGATTCATTTGTGGATCACGTGCATTACATAGAGCTCAACGATCAAACAGTCTATACAATTCTACCCAAGGGGGTAGAATAGAAGGCTATTTGTATATATGTTTTTCGTCTTCTATTTTTCTCTCTTCTTAAAATATATTTATTCAATTGTTTTTCCTTTGGTTTTGTTCATTTTTTTTCAATTTCAATTTCAATCTTTGTTATATTTATAATTTTACATATAAATTCGATTTATTGTTTACGTTTTACCATAACTATACATTACCTTTGTAAAACATTTAACAGGATGATAAATGGGGTCTACACATAAAAAAAAAAAGGAAAACTCTTAATCAAAGGCTATTCTTTATACCCACTTTTCTCAAAACATTCAAAGTGACTACATACTTAGATACGAAATAAAAACTCTCTTTAAAAAAAATCTGACTTTTAAATCTACAGTCAAACATATCACTCTTATCCTTAGTTATTGTCTTGTCAATTGATTCTTACCAATATATTGTATCTTGGTATAAAATTACACAGGCGAAAAATATTTTGGTAATTGACGATATAAAAATAATAGTAATATATTGATATGATTAGAAATTGCATGAGAGGCGCAGTGGCTCAGTGGGTAAGTTGCTTGACTACTAAGCTACCGGGCCACATAGTTCCAGTACGACTGAAAGCAAAAACAATATTTTCTGTTATTTCGTCTGTAGCTCGAATTTGAAGTCGGGAAACCGTCCTGGGGCACTCCCAGCCTCTATAAAGAGTTATCCTTAAATGGGGAAAAACCTGGCGGTTGAGCGTGATTTAGGACAAATTTCATGTTTAAACAACCGGTGGCTCAGTACCTTAGTTCTGAACCCAAGATCCTTCATGGATTGTTACAGGTTTTAATTAATTATTATTTTTTTTTTTAAATAGAAATTGAATTTTAGTAACTACTAAACTTGCGTTGTACATCTATAGGGTGCAGGGAATTTTGTAAATAAATCATTTATTTTTCCGATGTGAATATGAAAAAAAAAAAAAAATTGAATTAAGTAAAATCGGTTAGGAGGATTCATTGCTATTTTAAGTAGAAAAAAATATTAAATATGCTATCAACAGACATTCTTCTCTAACCTAAAAAAAATTTTTATAGCACCAAAATATTTTTTAATTTATTTGTGTTTAATTTGCCAATATTACCGAAGATTTTTACTAAACAAAATATTCTTTTACATAAAATTTACATGTTATATTTTATCAAATATAGGGAGGCGCGGTAGCTCAGTGGGTAAGGCACTTAACTACCATGCTCCCGGGCCCGAGTTCGAGTCCGACTGAAGGCAGAAAATTTATTTTCTGTTATTTCGGCCGTGGATCGAATTCGAGGTCGGGAGACCCTCCTGGGGCACACCCAGCCTCCTAAAAAGTGGGTACCCTTAATTGGGGAAAAAACCTGGCGGTTGAGCGTGAATTCTGGCCAAATCACCTCCTTTCACAACCGTTGGCTTAGAAACAGTACAACCTACCTAAGTACTGAACCCAAGACCCTTCATGGGTTGTAAGTGGTACAGGGTTTTTTTTTTTTTTTTTTTTTTTTTTTTTTTATCAAAAAATGATCATAAATATGTTCCATAAAAATTACAAAAAAAAAAAATATATATACGTTCTAAATGCAACTGCCAACACTTCATTAAACGTTTATATGAGAAGGTCCTGAAGCCATCTTTTCTGGCACTTCGGAGTGTTAACTAGAATAGATAAGGAAGAAAATTGAGGTACAAGTAGATTTGAACGGTAGTGGAGTTGATTATTGACTGGTTTGGACTAAATCAGTAAAATATGGAATATTAAGATCTTAATACATAAGCATATAAATATACATACATAATATTTATATAATTATTTGGTAATTTTTTTTTTTATATATGAAACATTCCTTAATACTTTGTAACGTACAGAGAGAGAGAAAGCTATGTTTCTTTAAATTTTTAAACATTATATCGTGTTCTCCTCATCAATATTCAACAACGATAGCGGCACTTAAAAGCCAAGCTGCTTGCTTTTAAAGGGAACAGACTTGGCAGTAAAACAGGCTTAATGCTTACTGTCAACAGTTTACGCACAAACATGATGATTTTTAGGTTTACAAACACTGAAGCACTCTAGATGTGTTCTTTTTGTTTTGATGGCGTTTAGTGGAGTCGAAAAAATAATGTATATCTTCATATTTATTCAGGCTTCGGATTTGAGTTTCCTTAAGTGGTCGTGGTCCAGAGCGTTATTTATTAATCTGGAGTAGAAATGAAACAACAGATTAATTTAACAGGAGAGATATGCTAAATAAAGAAAATGATGATGTTTAGAAGGCAGGTTGATACATTATAATAACTTACAGTTATTGAGGTAAATAATACAACAGCACGATGAAAAATAAATAAAATTCATAATATGGAGTAATGAATCGAGACCAAATAAGGGAGAAAAAAGGAACAATTATACGATTGCAAGATTGTCACTCGTCCTCTGCTACTTGCAGAAGAGAAACCATTGCTAGAAAGCACCATTAAAAAATATCCTTGGAATGTATGTAATGCAGTAAACAAAGAAATGTTGAAAAATTAATTACATTTTAAAAATCAAATGATTTATGAAATTAAAATCATATTGCATCCTTGTATAAACATTTAAAAAAAAAATTCTTAAAATGAGTTAATAAAACCGTAGAAGTCAACTATAGATAAATACACATATACACTCACTATCATAAGAGAGAAGAGCTACATTTCTGTTTCGTTTGTTTTTCCGCGCGTTAATCATTAGAGTCATTTACGCTCGTTCGGTATTCCAGTCTTTATTTTTCCCACTGGAGTTAACTTCTAGGAACACTATGGTTTTATTAAATCATTTAAAGTAAAATTTGAACTTAAATCATTGTTGCTCTAAAGGTGCGATTTTTCAATGTTATTTAATAATTTATTATTAGAGTCCTTAAAATTCAGTATGGGTTTTTAATGCAAGATACTCCATCTTGAAGGGAGCAAGATCTTGTGCTCTAAAAACTATGTGAATCGATCTGGTAGCTTTATCTCAGCCCAGTCATGGTCTTAATTTCCTTTTCTTCTCTATTTATTATACCAAATACCAGAATTTAATTCTGGAATCTTGATCAGAGATAATATATAATAAACATATTTCTTGGCTATACATGTTCAGGATAGTAGAGCTAGGAAATAAAACCTTGTATGCACTACTTTTTTAGCTTTATTTTTTCTTTTAGCAATTTTTTTTCTATAGTTACATTTATTTTCATATGGAGTATACCCTCACTAAAATATGGACCATTTAAAACAATATACATATTTAATCCAATATTTGTTTTTTCTCCTTCATTCCTTTATCTATTAGTCACTAAAAATATCATATACATTATTACCAATTCCCTTTGGCTCTGATAGAGTTGTCTTGAAATTTTCAATTTGTTTCCATTTTTTTTTTCTTTTTGGAGTATATGGAAAATGTGTGTCTCTACCGAGATAAATCCTTATTTTTAATTTTATATCTCGATGCCCAAAATTTAACCAAGCTCGTTTGTTAGGTTAGTAATTCGTTAATAGCTAGTTAATCAACATATGAAACCTCATTCGTTCGATATTGCTGGCCTCAAGAGCTCGCCAGATAATGATTTATTACCGGCTAGATAATATGAACTAAATCGTTCATAAGAAAAAAACAAAACAAAACATGTTACTATTCTAGCCTGGATGAGAAGGTCTAGATTGATTTAGCAAAATAAATTTTAACATGCCCAGGTGGGATTCGAACCCAGGACCTTCTGTACTTAGCGTGTTGAGACTCTCGCCCAGACTCTTTCGGACATAGAGAGCCCCAATTTTTACTGTAAAACTTACAACATAAGCACTATTTTGTATAATTACGTTAAATTAAAAGAAACTAATAATTTTATATGTTTTTGCAGCATTATGAAAATGACATCCTTCTATTAGAGCCACAGACTTCCTTCATTATTACAATCTTCAATATCTGCAATAACATCAGCTTATAAGTGAGTACATTACATTTTTTTTCCTCTTTGTTTACTAACGTGTATTTTATTAAAATTGACTGTATATAATATTGTTTTTGTATTTTTCATAATTTGGTAGGTACATTGTGATGAAACCATAATAGAAATTTAATTATAACAAAATATAAAAATACAAACAAAGACAGATTCGCAGAAATTATTGGTTTAGTTATTTGGGAAAAGAATAGCGATAGATATAAAATGGGTACTAAACATCATAAACAAGATGGGACGCCATAAAGGTTATAGGAGATTTAAAGTTAGCAGTAAAATAAAAACAATTGGTAACGACTATATAGACAAACATATATATACAAATATATATATATATATATATATATATATATATATATATATATATATATATATATATATATCACAATCAGTTTAGGAGGTGATTAACATTTGCATTATGGTTGGTTGCAAATAATTAATATTTCTGCACAATGAAATGAAAATATATTTTATTCCTAGGCCATTGCCTCTTAAGAATTATTACAATGGCGGCCTTGAGGACATAATATTTAAAAAAAGAAACAAAAATTAAATTAAATTAAGGTATCACAATAATATTACATACAAGTTTTAAATAATAAATGAGATCTGAGATAAAAATTACAATTATATTGCAAACATTTCATATTCATTGTGATAAATATTTTTTTTCTTCTCAGTCTTTCTGTCAGATTGAATACCTAATAAGTAAAGGAAATAATTTTAGTTAATTATAATTAATATTACTTTTCCACCATCTTTTTTTTTAATTTTATTTTTTTTTTATTTATTCTATTATGTTCTCATTTCAATACCCTCTCTAACAATTGGCGGACGGTTTAACGTACTTGTCAGCGTGGAAACGGTATGACAGGCATGCGGGGAACAATAGCCATCAGTATTGTTCCATTGGCATTGATTGAGATGAAGAGATTACTGGAGTAGGCCTCTCTTTCACATTTTAGAATAGCATTCGAAAGCAACATTTATAACTAAAGGTACTCAGCAAGAATTTAGGATTTTCGAAAAAAAAATAAAACAAAAATTTAAATATATCTGATAGGTTTTTCTTTATTGTAAATGAAATCAAGTGCTAATTTTTTAAAAAGAAAATAGTAATATGGTAATATCTGTGGCATCTGTGCATAGTGGGCTAAGTCGAATTTTGTGAATTTCGAGCTATATACATCACCAGAATCGTAATTTTTTTCTCTTTTCTTTTCTCTAACTGGCTAAGTGTTCCATTCATTGCAATGAAGGATATTCCTTCGACATTATGAATCGTAGGCTGATACTCCGATCTTGAACTTTTACTTGTGAAAAGCGAGTTACTAAGCCCCACAATTTTTCACAATTAAAAATTTGTCGTACCTTTTAAAAACCGCCTTAGTTCATAGGAAAAAAAAGATAATGAAAAAGGCATTGGGGGAAGGTAAGATGGCTTAACTATAACAAAGATAGCTGCAGTGTTCTCTACTACAAGTCGATTCTCGATATAAATGTTAATTTCAAAACTGTAAGTTTTTGAAAAAGGGCAGGCTACAAAAATTAGAGCCACCAATCAGATATGTTGAATCACTTCCGATAGCGGCAGAAAAAGAGAAAGATCTGTTAGATCTTCTTCCCTACAAAAGTGCAGCATTTAGGTGATTCTATTAAGAGCTGAAGTATACATCTAAGCAGGATGTGTACCCAGTTTTAGGTGAAGAAGAAGAAGAATGAAAGAAAATCATAAGTTATTTTTTTTCAGTGTTTTATATAATACCCATACAATAATTTATTTTTCTTTAGCCATGCTGTGTATGTTATTTTATTTTCAATTTTAAAAAAAATATATAAAAAATTCAAAAATAAATTTTTGAAATAGGAAAAATATTATTTAATGTACACCTAATTTTTCTAAACTCTAAAAATTAGTTAGACACTTGGCTTTCAGAGGTCAATCACGTTAGCATTAATCGCTTAGCCCATTTCACACAAAATCGATTAGAGAAATGCGGGCTAAGAGTTCGATTTTTTTAGATCAATTAGTATTAAATCTTAGAATATTGGCAAGGATTGAAACATACCTTACCAACATAAATAGAAATGTACTATAAAGAGTTTAAGCCCCATAAATTTGAATTTTTCGAACTGGACGATTTTGGAAAAAAATCTCAAACTTTCAATTTAGTTTTCCCAAAATCGCAATTTTCGCACTTAGCCCACTATGCACAGGTGCCACAGCCTATCTATATCACCTCTAATCAAACTGGCTTTTCAAGGCTTAGATTGATGGTTTTAAGTGCATTAATTTATCTTCAGAATGTACTAGATTCTTCATGGGAGCTGATTTAATAATCAAACTAATAATTTGAATTATAGCCCATCAGATACTTCAAACATAAGCCATAAGTTCTAGATGTAGATGATAGAATTCAAATCTAAATTCATCTCTTAAGCTACTGCGCTATCTGTTCCTCCAGTATCGTCAGTAAGATCTCAAATACACATTCTCATCTATTACCATCAGCTATATCTGTGTATATATATAATCGTATGTACTAAAGATAGAGACCAGATTGTGCTGGAGAAAAGATGTCGAAGATGACAAGAAGATCTCTGCTGTAAGGAACTGGCGGAGAGCGGCCAGAGACCAAAATCATTGGAGGCGGATCGATGCCAAGGTTCTATATGATCCACAGCGCTGTATTTTGTTGTTAAATCTGTGAATATTAAATTAGTGCAAAAAAATATTTGGGGAAATAGGAATTCGAAAGTTTTTTTCCATAGCGATAAAGAATATTCATTTATTTTAGAATCGTATAATGTAACCCATTAGATACAAATAGAAAACAATAAATAGGGTGCCTGGTAATACCTTTAAAACCAAATTCACTATATTTCTCTTAATACACTATTCACAGGTGACAGATATTATTTGTTGCTACTGATTATATAAATGACTTACTCATTATTCTATTACTAACCAAAGTCATTGAACATCAAACATCAAATATTTTAAAAGTAAAAAGAATGAATGTTGTTCCCTGCTCGGCTGACATAGCTGCCGACACTGCCGTATTCCTTTCTCGTTCCTGCAGAAACTCCACTCGTCTCCGTTCCAGACCAGAAAAGTTTCCTAGTCTTCTCTCAAAGAACTTTTTCTTCTTTTCCAAGAGTAGCTTTTCATACGTTTCTCTTTCCTTTTTCTTCGTTATTTCAGATGTATAAATGATTTTGTGTTACCGATTTTGGAGTATAAAATTTCTTTTTAAATTAATAACGTTAGAATACATCAGTGCCATATCCCATAATCAGGTGCCACCATGGTCTGACCTGTTTTTTTTCTTCTTTTTTTTTTTGGCATTGTGTGTGCATTGAACATCATATTATGTTAGTCTTACGTGTTAATTATTAATTTAATGATTAATCTTATTTCTATCTTTGATGTATGTCCCTGGTACATATATTATAATACATATGGTACGTATAAATTCTTTTCGGCAATCATATCTAATTTCACACTTTGAAAATTGAAAATAACGGATCCAGAAGGATAACTGACGACTGATTAGCGAAATATATTTATATGAATACTCTCAAATTATTTATTTTTAGATTATCAAACATTCTTACTTCCCTTCGTGTCATTCAGAAAGGTTTTTTTTTAAAAATACCAACTGCAATACCATCTCGGTTCAAATCTTTAGAATAAAAAAAGAAAGTTTCTCTGTTCAATTCTAAAATCCGTGATCACAAGTTACTGATTTAAATATTCTCTAATCATTTATTTTTTAATATTTAATCTTTTATTATTCCAGGTGCCTAATACTTAAATTACTTATTTGAAATTCAAAATGCTCCTAAATATTAATTAATTTTTCTATCTACTTAAAAATCAATATTTTTAAAGAATATAAATATACTCGTATATATATATATATATATATATATATATATATATATATATATATATATATAAGTTAATGTCTGGAGTAAGACAATATCTCTGTTAATACCTAAAGCTTCAGTGTAAACAAACCAAAGTGTATATAAAAGAGAATTACTAAGAGGAATAAATCAGTTATATAGTAAGCGTTATTACGTGTTGTTCTTGTTACCTTTTTCCTTTTTTTTTAGTTTCTAAACCGGCCGTACGTAACTGGTGCCGAAACCCGGGAGCGAGTGCGGAGGCCTATTTTTTTTAATTTTATAGGCATTAGTACGCTGTAAGAAAAAGTTTCCAATGGAGAACCAAGCTATGCCACCGTTACCGGAAGGAACACTAGCAGCGGCCCACGCAAATGTTCTGGAATGGATGAAGATCAGAACAGCGACTTCGCAGGATCTCAGGAAAGCCATCTCGGACTTGGAAAAATTTTCTGGGGAGATAGGTGAGCTAAACCATTTCTTAAAAGGTGGTGACCGCCTAATGGCACGTATAGAGGCGAAGAGGGCCGATAATTTGTTAGACGCTGGAGATGCCGATTCCTTGAAGGCAGCATTGGTGTGTAGAGTAAGGCGCAGCGTATTGAACCAAATACAGGCGGACGAAGAAACTCCATGGCCGGTGGTGAAAGAAAGGTTAAAAAAGGCATTTGGAGGAGGAAGATGGACTCCAGAAGAGGACATCTTTCAGATGTTCAGAGAAACCAGAAGATCGAAGCAATCTAGTGGCCAATATGCAGCGGCGCTCTTAGCAAGATTTAACCGGATCACGGAAAAGTTAAGAGAAACAATTAGCGTAGCAGAAGCAGAAGCAAGGATGGCGTTCCTGTCCACCATCCTAAAGGTACAGTTGGCAAGAGAGACCGGGAAGAGAGATGGGCTGCCAAAGGAGCGCACGTTTGTCGAGTGTGCTCAGGAGATGGTAGACACCAGTGCGAGAGAGGAGGAGGAACCCGCATGGATATGGATGAACCAGGCTGGAGCAGAGTGTCGTATAGACGTTCAGGACCGACGCCTATCGTCAACAGGAGACGAGATCCCGATTATAAAGGTAAAGAAGGAGCGGAAGGAAGACCGGGGCGGGCAAGACCACGAAATAGCAGAAAAGAGGATAGAAAATGCCACGGGTGTGGGAAAGCAGGACACCTCGTAGCGCAATGTCCCCGCACGAAATGTTTTGAGTGCGGTACGGAGGGGCACATAGCCAGGCAATGCCCATATTTGTACCGGAGAGACAATCGGGGTGAACCAATGGAAGTTAACGCCCAGAAGATATGGCAAAACAGACGCAGGACGATAAAGAGGAGAGACTCGGCGTCAGAGACTACTGATGTAGCTGGAACATCTGACTCAGAGGAGGAGGCAACTGAACCACGAGGCGGAAGCAGAGCGAGGACCGGGCGACAACGGCCAGCAGATGAGAGAGGATCACGGGACAGCAGCTGAGGAGGAGGTCAGCAGAGAGGCAACCGCATATTGGTGAGTAATAATGTGAAGGAAGGAGATGGCGGTTTGCCTTTAATTAGAGTTGGGGGGGTGAAGTGTCTAGTAGATACGGGGAGTTCTAATACTATTTTGTGTAAAGGGGCGTTAGAGAAGTGGAAAACGGGAAGAGGGCATTCCAGATCAAGGGATGTAATTGTAAATTGATTACACTAGGGGGCCCGTGTAGAGTAGAGGGGGAAGCATTGATGGAACTTAAAAGGTGGGTCAAGGGGAGGGATAATTTAAAGGTTCATGTGGTGGAAGAGATGCCGAGGGAATACCAAGCGATTATCGGGTGTGATCTTTTAAGTAGGACCGGAGCATCAATCAAATGTAATAACGGGAGGTGGAACATTCGTATAGGAGGGAAGAAGTATAGATGGTGGGAACTTCCGAAAGACGGGAAAACAAGGGTTGGAGCAATCGGGCGAGTAGAGGACTGGAGATACGCCTTAAAAGGGGAATATGAAGATATATTCTTCAAGGAGGGCGAGACACTCGGAATAACAGGTAGAACGGTCCACGAAATTTTATTAAAACAAGAAAGGGTTACTTATGTGAAAGAGAGGAGGTATCCTCAGGCCCTGAGGGAGCACATCAGAGAAGAGTTGGATAGCCTTAAGAAACAGGGGATTATAGTGGACAGCACGTCGCCCTATAATAGCCCCTTATGGGCCGTGAAAAAGAAATGCGCACCCGGTGAGAATAAAGAAAAGTATAGAGTTGTGGTCGACTACAGAAAATTGAATGACAACACCGTGGATGAAAAATACCCGATCCCCAGGTTTGAGGATATTATAGATAGGCTGAGTGGGACGACAATATTCAGCACGCTGGATTTAAAAGCTGGATATCACCAAATAAAGATGCACCCTCGAGACCAGCACAAGACAGCATTCACATTTGAGAGGGGGCATTATGAATTCACTCGAATGCCGTTCGGACTGAAAAACGCTCCCATAACCTTTCAGAGGCTGATGGATGAGTTCCTAAGGGGTATAGATGAATCAATGTGCCAAGTGTACATGGATGATCTGTTGGTATTCAGTAAAACAGAAGCCCAGCATGTGGAACACTTACGCAAGGTCTTTGACAGAATTAGAGAATTTGGGTTAAAACTATCAGAAGAAAAATCAATCCTAGGGCAGGAGCGAATAAATTTTTTAGGGCACATAATATCAAGAGAAGGGGTAAAACCGGATAGTAACAAGGTAGAAGCACTTCAAAGAATGTCGGTCCCCAGAGATGTGCAAGGGGTTAGAAGACTACTGGGGGCGCTAAATTACTATCGGAGATTCGTACCAGAAATGGCGGAGTACCTAGTACCCCTAAACAACCTTCTAAAGAAAGGGAAGAAGGTGGTAGTGACGCCGGAGATGGAGGATAACATCCAGAAATGCATGAAACGGCTTCAGGCAGAGCCGGTCTTGGCGTTTCCGGACTTCACGAAGCAATTCACTATCACAACCGATGCCAGTGAATATGCATTGGGGGCAGTGCTATCTCAAGACGGGGAAAAGGGAGAACGTCCGGTAGCGTATGCCAGCCGAAGACTCACAGACGCAGAAACCCGATATAGCGCACTAGAGAGAGAATTGCTCGGGATCGTGTGGGCCATCGATCACTTCAGACCGTACGTTTTTGGTAGAACCTTTCGGGTACATACTGATCATAGGCCGCTACAATGGGTAGGAAAACTGAAGGAGTCCTCGGCGAGAATCACTCGATGGAAGGAGTTCTTAAGCCAATATAATATGGTCATAAAGTACAAACCGGGCAAAGAAAACGTTGTAGCTGACTGGCTATCGCGTGCGCTTATGGTTAATGCAATCGAGGAAGACAGAGGCCATACGTCAAGAGATGTGAGGCAATTTCTGAGTGAGTGGACACCGGATGAAGAGGAACCCCTAGAAGCGTCGGGAAGGCAATCATCAGAAGGCGAAGTAAGGGTTGAAGAAAGAGGGTCGGAGATGGAAGAAGTAGAGGAAATTATCAACGATAAGCGTCGGCAGATAATTTGGAAAACCAGAACCTCAGGCCTTATGAAAGCGGAATTTACCAGCTATGGCGGATGCCATATCACCACAATTTGGTCGCAACCCGGGGCTACAGAGGATCAAATCTATAAAGTACTCAAAGAATCGTCCAAACCCGGAAAAGTACATCATTTGTACGTGGGGAACGCTACAATCTGGGAAAAGATTAAGAGACTGTGGCGTTCAGAACGGCTGGGAATAGATAGAACGTTTATTCGTTGTACTTTGATGGTCGAGACCCTGAGGGACGAGGAGCGTCAGAAAGAGGTGACTTTAGCTTACCATCAAGGTAAGACTAATCATCGAGGAATCCAAGAAACTCTACAGGCGATACGACGACGGTACTTCTGGAAAGGCATGAGAAGGACCATAGAGGAGATAATAGGAGGATGCGAAATATGCCTGACCACTAAATATGATAGGCACCCGCCGAAAGGTAAGCAGGAGGAAACGCCAACAGCAGAGTCACCACTTAGTGATCTACAAATTGACACCTTCACCTGGAGAGGTTATAAGTGGGTAACCATGATAGATCTCTTCAGCAAAATTGCTATGGCATACCAGATTCAAGAGAGGTCATCAGAGGCAGTATTAGGGGCACTAAGAATGTGGTTCCACTTTTATGGCGTGCCGGATCGGATATCATCAGATAGTGGTAGAGAGTTTGATAACACGGATGTACGAGCGGAAATGAAGACATTAGGCGTAACCTGGCACCTCAACACCCCGGGTCATCCCAAGAGCAGAGGTGGGATTGAGAGGCTCCATAGCACGTTAAGCGATCATTTAAGGGTCTATCAGGTGGAGAAGGGACTGGAGCCGAGAACGGCTATGACAAAGGCGGTTGCGGCCTACAACCACTCAATACATTCTACCACGGGCTTCTCACCATTCGAAATCCTCTTTGGGCTTCGGGGACGTCGTCGGAATTGGGAAGACACATCGGTGGAAGGGGATGTAACAGGGGCAATAGTGAATAACCATTTACAATTGGGAAAATTGTGGGTGGATGTTCGGGGAAAAATAGAGAATGAGAAACAAAGGAGGGTAGCCCGGGAAAATTTAAAAGTCAAGGAGGGTATGGGGGGACCTTAAAATTGGGACCATCGTTTATAGGAAGTTATCATCGAATAGAAATAAGGAGCTGCGGAGATATGAGGGACCGTTCAAAGTAGTAGTTATCAGGGAACATAACGTAGTCACTATTGAGAGCTTAAAAGAACCCATTAAGCGGAGAACAGTGCATATCGAGCAACTTAAAATCCCCGAAAATCCCTGATTTGGTCTGGAGTGTCCTCACTTTCGAGCATCAGATGTTTTTGTTTATATATTATCCTAAGTGCAACAAGTGCTGCTATTTTATTCTTTTGTTGTTTTTTTTTTTTTTTTTTTCTCTAGTTTAAGTCCAATGTATATAGCTTGTAAGTTTCTTATGTCATTATTTTTGGGAAGTATCATGTATTTTTGTTTTATTTTGTATCATTCATTATAATTACTGTATATATATCTTTATGTAGGGGTACAAAGTTTACGAGGAATGTCGTAAACTGGCAGGGGGGAGTTAATGTCTGGAGTAAGACAATATCTCTGTTAATACCTAAAGCTTCAGTGTAAACAAACCAAAGTGTATATAAAGAGAATTACTAAGAGGAATAAATCAGTTATATAGTAAGCGTTATTACGTGTTGTTCTTGTTACCTTTTTCCTTTTTTTTTAGTTTCTAAACCGGCCGTACGTAACTTATATATAAATATATATATATAGCTTTTTTTACAATTTACTGTTTTTCTTGTCTTAATTTAAACTGATCAGACAATAGTATTATTTTTCTATGCAGTTCTATAATTTTAGGAGAGAATATCTTTCTTTTCTTTCTTTATCAATTTATAAAAATTTACTTCAGTATACAAGTATAATATAATACATCTAGTAAATTATGTGATAATTTTCATAATAACTTGCCAATGGCTTGGAGAGCAACTACCCAATGGCAGCACTTTTAAAAGTTTTATACAATAAATGTTCTATACTTGAAGCGATTTGGGATACTAGAAAGTTTCAATGGTTATAGAGTTTACAACGAAAAAAAGTGTATCTAGTTTGAGCTTAGTCAGAAACGTAAGTGTTTAATGAAAGATAATGATATCTTCCGATGCGATTCCTCAAAATTCGCACCGGCCCCTAGGAAATGGACTGTATTTAAAAATATAAAAGCGGGTGCTCTCAGTCTTGGGGAAATCTTAATCAGAAGACATCCGAACCAAATATCACAGAAAAAATCACTCACCTGGATATGAACGCCGACTTTCTTCTCGGAGGCCTCCAAAGGAGTCGCGGGCGAGCAAACGATTCTGAACACTTGGTCAGGGTATCCTCTTCTTAAATCACCACTCATTAATGGGAATATTAAGTCTTTATTAAATGTTATAGGAAACAAAAAAACACTTTAAGAAAAAGAAAAGGGTTTTTGGAAGGCTATCTTAGCCTTGGTTATAAAAATGCAGGAAGACCAAAGGGCCTTGGACATAGATATGCTTGCGTACAGCGGAGCAGGCGGCGACAGAGTGAGGGAGATTTTCCTGTAGGGATTAGTGCAGATGCGATAAGAACTCACATATTTTAGTTTTCGAGAGTTAAAGTCAACTGCCCTCTGGGTAGCTATGGTGAAACTAAAGAAAGGGCCGATTAATCAAGGAACTCGGTAAAGGGCGTGACTATGTTCGAATACTTCACTTTTCTCCTTTCCCCCCTTCACAAAAGCGCCGATTGGCGCAAACAGTAAGGTATATTAGGGTCTTGGTGGATCAGTTTGTTTGTGACAAAGTAAGGAGCATTGAGGATTTTTCCAATTTTGGATTATAAGGATTGGATATATGGTTTAGTGGAGCCTCAAAGCTCAACTCCATACATCCGAAAAGGTCTTATTATTGTTATGGAAATGAGTCTTTTGTAATTAATCCGAAGGTTTGAAAGCATGTCAAGTAAGTGTTGAAGTAGTTGGAAACTGTGAGTAGTTTTTTGTTGTTTTAGTCTAATATGTGGATTCCAAGTAATGCTGCACCTACATTGTATCCGTGTCTCTCCAGTCCCAGTTATTCCGAGAACTCCTAATTCGCAGTCCAGCAGAGAAATCGGAAACAAGAACGAGCTTTATATAGGGAGTGCCAACACTGGAGCTGGCAATCTCCAGTTCGGCTGCTTCCGTATCTTATGACGAGTTTGCCCCGAAGCAGGATAGATACGCCGCTTAGAACGCAATGTCTAGACATTGCGCCCGGCGCAATACGTCGGACACTGCTATATACTAAACAACAGAGCGCAAAACGTTGTACGCCGGTGCTTTACGTCAAGCGTGTTGGGAAAACTCATCTCAGAGGAGTCAATCAATTTACGCCTCGACTTTAAATTGTGACAAACTGTTTATTTTAATTTTTTCTTTTTAAATTTTCAATAAAAATTGGCATCCCGCTTCAATGCAGAGGAGGATGAAACATTAATTGAAGCTGTAAGTTGCAACATTGTGCAACTGTGTGTGGGACACGAAAAGCTCCGATTTCAAGTGTGCAATGAATTGAAATGATTTGAACCTCACTTCGTCGTCAATTAAGTGGTTGTTAATCAATATGTGAAATGCACTCTCGTTCTCACGTTTATTAAACACATTGCTAATTGTTTTTCGAAATTTAAAATCCTCGATCAAGAGATCCTTTTCTTCCTCACACATCATATGTTTAGTTATTAGTAAAGCTTCCTTTTCTTTTAATAGCTTCTTTTTTTTTTTAATAGCTTCCTTTTCTTGCTCGGTCCCAGGCGGTTCATGAAGGTAGGCATCAACTAAACACCTTTTCCAAGTGGCTCAGACTGAAGAATTATACGCTCGTGATTTCTATTTGAAGCAAACAGACATGCACGGCGTACTTCGGTCATACGTTCTTGCCGGCGCAATAGGCTGTCATACGTTCTACGCGGCGTACCTATCCTGCCACGAGGAAAACCCTCCTTAATCCTCGGTCAGTTAACTTCCGTCTCCCATTTTACAACCAATTTTTGGTTTCATTCCATTTTTTTCGTTCCTTAAGGACATTTAAATTGCAATAGACAAAGGTATATTATTTGATCTGGTGAGAAATGAGTCTCGCCAAGGCAATATTAGGTGTTATCATCAATAACGATATTGTGGATATAAATGCCTGATGAAGGTTGTAAGTACAAGTTAGATATATTTATAATATTTTAACCTAAGACGTTTGTCCAGATGGAGTCCTTAGGTGGCAATTAGGATTGATGAATAGGATTGAATTCATCAATCCTAACTGTATTGATCCTTCTATACCATCATGCGTATATCAAGTGATCCTAGGTAGCGGATCTGTTCAACAAGGATTAGTGGAATATCATTAAAGGATACTAAAGGACAGGAAGTTGTTGGTTTACGACGAAGGGTAAAGGTCAATTGATGGAATTTGTTTAGATTAATTTTAATAATACATTTTTGACACCATTCCTAAAAGTTTATGGTATGGGATTGGAGTATATGAGAGGCTATATAATTCAAAGTTAAAAAAAAGAAGAGATACTTTGGGACATATTATTATTTGATTCTTTCAATCTTAGTCTCATAATACACAGAATAGTTTCATAATATTAAACTGGATTGAAGATTTTAGTATTCTCGGAATTTAGATCTGGATCTAATTTCATTAATTATTCATGCAAATTAAGTTATTTGTGCAAAATTGAAATTAAATCATTTACTATTCCTTATTTGAACAAAAGCTAGTTTATCTAACACAACTCGGTATTTTGGAAAGCTCAACTGTTTTGGATATTAAAACCCAAAAGTTAAAACTGAGAGTTTTTATAAAATTGTTACATTAGAGATTATTGTGGCTGTACGGAACAGCTTTATGGATACGATTTAAAACAAAACAACTTATGTACATTTCTAAACCATGCTTAGACAGTATATACATTAAACTTTTACATTTATTTAATAAACAAGTAATTGTCCTAATTTTGAAAGAAAATCAGTATAATCCAACATTCACAAATTTTCGTATACAAAATTATTCAAGATGTTTTTACCTCGGGTTCTGCTATAGAATATAAATAAAGTAGGAACCAAAACGATGAGGGGTTGGATAAGGGAATGTAATTTGCGAAACGGGCTAAGTGAAACAAAGAACAACTCGAGACGTTTTCTCATTCAACCCGCGTTAACTTTATCAGCCAACATCTCAGAAAATTAGCGGGAAGAGAATTAATCGCGGGAGTTGCTCACTCTGGGGTGGAGGGGAAAGGGAGTCTGTTTATCTTTGCTAGTCTGCCTTCAGAGGTCTCTGATAAATATTGTTAATTAACAAATATCATAATTTGTTTGAGCTATATTATATTTACACTACCATGTAGAATAAAAATAACAATAAAACAATACTTAAAAAAAAAAAATCATATAAATTTAACCTTGGAGAAGGAATAGATTTGATTAATATTGTCTTTAATTATTGAAAAGAAAGAGAAAAAATATTAAGATTATTTTATTTTAACTGATCTTTAAAAAAATGTTTTTAATCAATTTTTTTTTGTTTAGAGACCCTTAACCCCAAATGTTAGAAAAACATATGGTTATTTGTTAAATGTTAATTTTCTTTCTTTTTTTTTTTTAATTTTTAAAGTAAATCTATATTTTAACCAATACATTGTGCTTCTTCAGAAAAAATGTTTTTGAAATATTCTTGGTATCGGTAAGAATTTTGTCGTCATCTGTCGTATGTCCTAAATTGTTTTGGTGTAGTATATAACAGAGAAATTCTTGGAAAATACGTCTCACTGTGACTATCTCATTAAAGTATTTACATCTTGGGGATGGCTGTTTAGTTAATTGACAAGAGTAAGTTTCCTATTCTCAGTAGGCATAAAATTAACATTTTTCTTTTCTATGGATGGAAAGAACTGATGTAGCCCATTGGTGATTTAATAAAAACATGAAATAGTTCGAGACAACCCTATTGCAGTTATTACCCATATTCTGCGCACCTATCGATTTTCCTGTCATGTACCAGAACTCGTTGAAATTGCCTGTATTTGTTTTGCAACTTTGCGATCAATGAACTAAATTATATAAAAATGTGAAGCTTACAATGGCAATATTGTGTTTTATTCCTTAAAGAAATAAGGGATTAAGGCGTGATATCTGCCTAAATTCCAGCCTTGCAGAAATATTTATTGCTCGAAGGGTGCATCAGCTCTTATTTAAGTATTGAATCACATTAAATATTAAAATATAATTAAAAATAATCATTATAGTTTTCATAGTACTGATGAAAACAACCTCTATCAATTAAAATAAACGAGGAATCTCCTACAAATCGGTGGCACTGTTACATTCCTCTCAAAGGAATGTGGCGACACTGTTCTGACGCGAGGTCTTAAGAATCCCTTTGACCAAAAACGATGTTAAGAAGGACTGGTGTTGTGGGAGGGAACGGAGGTTACTTTTGAGGCATTATTTGTTAAATATATCTCACAAAGCTTCTTAGTGTCCTTGTCAACGTGTAAATATAGATTCTTTTATGTATTAAATATAATTGGCGATAATGGCTTAAAAATGTTGTAAAAAGTTATTTACAAATAAATTTAGGAATTTTATAGATCATAACTGTTTAACTAGATGATTATTGGTAGAGAAAATCTGATATGTAATTGATTAAAGTGTCAAGACAACACCTTGGCATGATGGTATAATCAGTGTATTCTTAACCAGATGGTAATAAATCCACTAGAATAGGTTCGTAACATAAATAACCCATCATGTTTAGTAAAAGTAATTCAGGACGTCAAACTCACATTAACAGTAAACAAATAAACAAATTTTTTCTGGTTATCTTAAAATTATTTTTTTCTAGAACCACCCTCCTAAAGAGTGATTTTATAAACACGTCTTTAAACATTAATAAATCGAGTTTTAAAATTAATCGATGATACATTGTAAATCAAATAGAATGAATTGAAAAATAATCTTTATAATTTTAATATAAACTCATTGTCCAGTAAGAACAATGCAAACATAAAATAAAAAAATACTATCATCAAACTGTAATAACATCATACAAATACATCCATGTAATGAAACAATATTAGATCGAAGAATAAAAATAAAGGACATATTTTTAATACAATACAAAATAAATAAACTAACATAATATGTGAATAATGTAAAAAAATAAAATTGATATATAACACAAACAAATATATATAAATAAAAGAAATTCTTACATATATAAAAAAAGTGAAAAAAAAAAAAAAAATAGTAACAAATATACTTTGCCGATAATGTCACAAAAAAAAGTATTAAATTAAACAAGTTCTCATAACACATAACAATTAATTATTGAAATAAATAAAGGTAATATAAATATATGTGTATAAATAACAATTTAAATTCAATTGAATTACCACCAATTGAATAAAAAAGTAGTGCCTATTAATTCTGCACTAAGCAGACGTTAAAGATTTTCGACAGGTATGTAAAAGTAGTATGTTTCATTCTAGGAGAAAGAGAATTCTATAGGGTATCCTATGCTAAATTAGGTGATAATGATAATAGATGAGTATTGTATTAGTTAAGCCTGTTGTATAGAAAATACACTCTTTCTTGTTTTCTTTAAATCACCCCTCTCTGAAAAACAGTTTATACTAAATATTAATGTTGCGTCGGTACCAAAAAGTTGATTATCGATTCTCGGTACCAATATCTAGGTTTGAAAATAAATTAATTCTGCCAAACATTATCCAATTAATTGCAAACTTATGTTTTAGACAATTAAATTAGTTAACAGCAAACAGCATTTATTATCTCCAAACGATAATATAATAGTTAATTAGTCCAGAAAATATTTTTACGAAAACACCTTTTTTATTCTTATTTGAGTTTTTAATCATATTTGAGTTCATTATGTTTATTCTGGACTATAAAAAAACCATTTTGAATAACCAAATAGTAAGATAAAATATTGGTCTACTATTAAAGATAAAAAAAATAACCTTTGTAGCAGCTTCTTTTTTATTTTTTTTTCATTAAGGATTAGCATCGATGTATGTATATTGATTAGGTAATTAGATCTTATAAAACAATCGATAGGTTCCTAGGAATCGACTTTGGACCATCGACTCTTTTTTAAGAATCCATGAAATCGAAAATCGACACATCCATTACTTAATACATTTTTTTTTTTCGTTGAATGTCAATATTTATTACTCCTTTCATAACAAAAATGTAGTTATCTTTATGGTATTCAATTACTTCGAAGTAATTTAGGATTTACTTACAAGTTTTTATACCAGTTTTTTTTTTAGTAATTTTCGTATGAATTCGCTTAATGGGTGGGTTCAAGTTTAGTTGAAACTAGACACAAAAAACCTTAAAAAAAAAAAAATATTAATAAATAAATTACTAAGCGAACAATAGCGTCAGAGTAGGCATTTTTAATGCTTTTTAAATTTTTCGAGAGGGGTACATCTGCCTTTGAGGAGGAGCATTACAACTGTTTTCCTGGATAATTGGATTTATTGCGTTTTGGTGCATGAAACTTTCAGAACTGTTTGATAACTTGAAAAAAAAAAAAATAACATGCAGTAAATTGAACGGAAAAATCATCATAAATAGGCAACTGGAAAACTCAGGCATAGAGTGACAACAAAAAATAATTATCGTTATAAAAACGTTTGTCGTAATGAAGGTTATATCCAACCAACTAAATTTGTTTAAAGATCTTTACTAGTTTTTAATGTTGAAAAATGCATTAATAAAAATTCTCTAGACACGATAATATTTAGAAAAAAAAAAGTTTCGATATCCTAATATGAGGAGCCAACACGTTGGCAGAAATCTAACGAGAGAAGAGTAGTTTTATATTATTTTTTTTTTTTTTTTAGTTTAATTTTATAGGCATAATTAGCGTTACTTTCTGGATCACCCAATATATAGATATGGGCTAATATTGGTTGAAAGCCCTTATGTAATGAAAACTGAAATGGCACTAACACAAAACATACAATTTGATACAAATCATCTGATCATATGCAACTGTTTTCGCCAACATCCAACGATTTTGAATTTCCTAATTACAAACTTTCGACTCATTAACAAGTTAACTTCAACAACTGCTACGCAACAATACGTACTGAATTACATACGCTAAAGGGCAGTGAAAACAAAAGGCTTTCACGAGCAGTTTCTCATGACTCCGAAGAATACACCAACAATACAATGAAAATAAGTTGGACGTATTATTTCTAACAAACAATACCGTATCTGATACTTGAATACTTATCGAATTTCATCCATCAACTGTAAAGCTTTTTCGAAGGTGTGCATTTCAGTTTAGTGTCTCAGCTTTATATTCTTGTATTTGAAAACTCGCCAAATTTACACATTAAAAAAAAAAATATATATATATATATATATATATATATACATACATATATAATATGTATATATAGTTCAAACTTATCCCTAAGGTTATTAAGAAAGTAATGTTGCAAAGAGTTGTATAATGCTGTGAATATATTATGTTATAAAAAGCTGCTAAATGCAGAGTAAAATACATTTATTTAAAAATATTATTTATTCAAACTCCTCAACTTGAAATTTCGGATTCATCGATGGTAATGTCTCATTATATTCTTTTTTTTTTTTTTTTTTTTTTAATCTTTTTTTTCCATCACGAATAACCTATCAAAATATTAACCCAACTAATATGTTATGTGCATCCTGAAAAATCTAATGTTAATATGATTTTTTAAAACTAACTAAATAACTTCTTCTCCATATCCTTATTCACTTAAGCCTGGCACATCAGCTGAACATTTTTTATCTTTTTATTGTACTTATCAACACTTAATGCTCCATGAAATTAAAATACTCGAAGGGTCTATCACACGAAACTGCATAAAATAATGCCTGGCTACGAATATATAAGCTCGAATATTTAAAATATCGTGAAAACGTTAATAGCAAGACAAATGATCGCTTTATCGATTATGAACTAAATATGAACAGCTGTAACGGAATTAGAAGATATGTTTGTGATCGCGCAAACGGAAACATAATAGTGGTCTCCTGTGCTCGTGTAAAGACAGTCATATACTATTTACCACACGCTCGTAAATAATCAAAAATTATAAAATCAGCTGCAATATTGAACTGCACGTTTGATATGACCAATATAATTACTAAAATTGAAAAAGATGGTGATAAAGATTAAATTTTATATACCTAATACATTAATTCAACCAAATATCTTGATTGGTTTTTATTTGTTTTTAGCTATGTTCCACCAATTCAAAACTTCTGTGATCTTAAAATGTAATAGCTTACTAATGAACAAATATATTTTTTTTCGTAGGTGTCATTTCATGCTGGAATTAGTATATAAAACCACCCCCCTCCCCTCCCCAAACAAAACCGTCTTTTACAGTTTCCAATATCACAAAAACTTTCAAAAAATATATATTATACCTAGTGTGCAAATAGTTATGTACAGTATAAATTTTATAATGATGTCTTAAATATATACTGAGGAAAACAATATTTACGCTAAGTGTTGCCATCCCCATTATTCCCTTTCCGAAGAGATTAGGGATGGAAAATTAGGTTTACGGTTACTTCAAATTAAGAGCAACAAAAACATGGCAAGAATTCTTAAATTGGCGCTGGTGCAGTTTTAACCTGCTACACCCTTTCTAACGATATTTTTTTTTATTTCAAGTATTGGTATAATAACAAAGTGAAAAGCTTAAGGTATTAATATTATATCATTTTATTAGATTTAAAAACGTGTAAAGCGTAATTAATAACTACGTTATTAAACGTAGTTAATAATAGCGGATGATGAATCTACATTTATGAGAATGTGTGAATGTAATCATAAAGCAATCTACATTACTTATCGCCCACCTTTGTTGCAGATTGTTATTAGAATAAAGGATCCAAACCTTACCACTTAAAAATAAATTTTGAGGAGGTCAGATTCAAGAAAAAGGTATCTTTTTAATGCCAAGAATGCACTAAAACAAGTAATAAAATAAATCAGTGTGTGTTCCTGTGAATTCCTGTGAAAGAGACAAGGGCTACAGCTCGCATGACAATGACAAATATTTTATTTAGGGAAGTGAGACTGGCCCTTCCCGTTTTATAGCTCCTTGGGACAATGAACTATTCATGTGGCCGCGAAGGGAGGACTTTAAACGAGACCTTGACTGTGCAATACCGGCAATACTTTTACTTAACAATTATTTATATTTTTTAGAGTGTCGAGGTGTGAGTATTACATCTTAATAACATCATAGTTCTTAAGTGAATTCCCAAAGATAGGAAAGAATTATTAGAAGCATGTTTTTTATTCTATTCTAACTTAATAGGAGTACGAACAGTCGGAGGTGGAAAAATAGTGATATTTGGGGTGATATTTATAGACACTAAAAATAGTGTCTTACTCATCACATTTTCAACTAAAATCGAAAATATAGAATTAATTCATTATAAAAAAAAAATAGATAACTGTTATATTTCGTTTCATATTTTGCTATCTTACTTGAAATTTTGATCGCTGTTAGTGAAACCCTAATGTTTACTAATTGATGCTCCAAAATTAATATCAAAAACTACTGTTATGAATAATAGTATTTGATAAAATTGAATCTCCAACAAATAAAATGTACATGATATATAATAACGATGCATAATGAACACTAAATCTGCATACAATAAAAAAATAAAAAAATAAATAATTGACTTTTATGCTCCCAAAGAGATTAAATAGAGAAATCTATAAAATGAGAGGATACAAGAGTGCTGGTGGTATATCAAACAGAAAAGGGAAGAAGCCGAGATACTGAAAATAACAGACCAAGACTATTTCGATTGGGATGACTATAGGAAAAAGAAATTAAGGTCCTTGTGAGAAAGAGAGATGCGAGAAAAAGAATAGCGTGGACCGAGGATAGTAGAAAGGAGCAGTCGGACAGAATGAGGAAAATGTGGGAAGAGAGATGAAAGGAATGAAGGGGTATAAAAATAATTATGTTTGCGTGGTGTCTATCGCCGTTCCGTAAAAAAAAAAAAAGAAAAAAAAAGAAGACTTTTGAAACTAAATTAACCAATTAATGGAATAATATATGATTAAAAAAATAATACTTATCAATAATTAGTATTGTTACTCGACGGCAAGCTGGAGCGAGGGTCTTAGAGCGCTTCGCACTTAAAATTATGGGTTCGAATCCCACCAGGGTGGATTACAATTTCTTTAATTGTGGACCCACGAAATGAATCAATTGGTAGCCTGTAGGATAACCCATACTTCGTGCCCCAGTTGAAGTACATAATGACGTTAAGCCCCATTAAACAAAAAACTAATGAATATTATTAATTAACTACAATAACAAAACTTTTATTATAAAGAGAGAATTGTTTTGAGAGATTGATTTGTTAGGAAGTAGTGGAAGCTCCATTTTTTTCTAGTCGATTTTACATTTCCTTTTAATCGTTGGTCAGAACGTATTTCTTTATATTAACGGGCTTAACGTCCTTATATACTCCAACTAAAGCAGGGACTAGGGGTTATCCTATAATTTACTAACATAAGAATATATGGCTTGAAAGCTATGGTAGGAAAGTCATGATTCTTTTATTAATTTAAGTTTTAACATAAGTCATTACTGATACGTTAACTAGACACCATTTTTTACTTTGATGCTGCACGAATTACCTTCAGATATTCTAAAAAAAGAAGCTTTTAGTTACTTAGTTATGCAGCATCGGTAGCCATAGTCACGTACTCCTTTGTTCTCAATCACATTATTGATGAAATATCGGTGGTTGTCATGAAGAAGAAGATAAGTCATATTAATTTTAAAACGAGTCAACTATCAACCTTCAATACATGATTTTTTACATTTGTGTTGTGAGAATTTGGTTGTGTTGTGTTTCTTATAATAAGGCCTTGAAGTATCTTTATCGTATCTCCAATTAATTAATTAATATAATATCCTATCTTCGGTCTAAATGGTAGTTTTAGAGCAATTACAGGAATTTGGAAAATGATTAAACTGCCCGACTGAATAGTGCTCCTTTTTGACTTGCCCATTTCTTTAAGACAACCAAGGATATAATCTAACAATTTTAATTTAGGTCTAGCTAAGGTTAGGTCTGTTAAAAATTATTTAAAATAAACGAAACTATATATAAAGTAGTGTGTTAAAAGAGATCAGACATCCCCCCCCCCCAAAAAAAAGTAGACATTGTTTTATGTATTAGCAAACCGAATCTTAGGAAATTGCCAACGGTTTGGTCTTATCATCGATGTCCAACATCACAGATAAAACAATTGTCGAATACAGAATCAGAAGAAATAAGAAAAATAATTAAAGGTTATAAATAATTCGATTTATTATACGTAAATATTGATGTTATTGTATGTAAATAGAGGGTTTTTTTTTTGTTTTTTTTTTCATTTATTGATATTTACAACTGTGCAAAATAATTTACAGCAAGTAAATGTGTTGACAGTGAATTCAATGGCATGCAAATAACTTGTGAAGAACTACTCACTAGTAGCACTTCAATAAAATCTACACTAAAAGGTCTCTAGGCCATCTTCTTTTCAGACGCCTCGGAGGATTATCAGGGATGGAGGAAGAAGCAAGTTGGGAGACTAGTGGATTGGAGTGGTTATGGAGCTTACTATGAAAGGATAGGTATCTGGTTTGGGCTAAATCAGAAACATATGGAACATTAAGATCTTTATGGATAAGTTTATTGGTCACAAAGTAAGGAGCATTGAGGATTTTTCGAAGGATTTTAGATTGTAAGGATTGGATACGAGATGAATTGGATGGTTTAGTAGAGCCCCAAAGCTCAACTCCGTACGTCCAAATAGGTCTAATCACAGTCATGTAAATGAGTCTTTTGTAATTAATTGGGAGCTTTGAACGTTTGTCTAGTAAATGTTGAAGTAGTCTGTAACGACGGGCAGTTTCTTGTCGTTTTAGTCTTGTATGTGGATTCCAAGTTAGTCGTTTGTCCAATTGGAGTCTTAGGTATCGGATCTGTTCAACAGGAATTAGTGGAATATCATTAAAGGATACTGTAGGGCAGGATGTTGGGGGTTTACGACGAAGGGTAAAGGTTATTTGATGGGATTTATTTTGATTCTCCATTTTTGACACCATTCTTGAAGGTTTAGGATATGGGATTGGAGTGTTTGAGAGGCAATAAAGGGATCATTGTTTTTCTGATAACACACATGTGTCATCGGCGTAAGTGGTGAGGACAGTGGTAAAATAGAGGTTAAAAGTAAAATATGACATAAGATGTTCAAAAGAGAAAATAAACAGATAATATAATTAATAAATATAAATAAAAACGATTTAATATTATGAATATGTGTGTGTGTATATATATATATATATATCAATTCTTCAATGAAGGAGTTACATATATATATATATATATATATATATATATATATATATATATATATATATATATATATATATATATATAAGTTAAGGTGTATAGGGGAACAATATACAGCTTAATCCCTAAACTTAATCCTAAACAACCACCAAATGTATATAAAGAGGATTTCAGGACAATAAAGGCAGTCTATTACCAGTACCTGTTTGTGTTATTACGTTCCTAAGTTTCCTTTTTTTTGTCGTTTTTATTTGAAGGAACTTAACTGGTGCCGAAACTCGGGATCATTCAAGCATACGACTGGGTAAGCAATTTATTTTTTATCTCCCCGTCCAACGTTTCGTATCCATCTCATTCATCTCATTCTGTTTGGAACCCCCGGAATTTTTCATATTTTCATTTTTTAATTTTGAAAAATACAAAATGGAAGGCAATAACATTTTGAAACCTCCATCGTTTGAAGTACAGCCCGAAATGCAACCTTTACCACCAGAAACGCTGGCGGCACGCGAATTTGGCAGGGCAAACGCGCTAGAATTACTAAAGATTAAGACGGCAATGTCGCAAGATCTGCGGAGAGCAATTGCAGACATAGAAAGATATGATGGAGAAGTAGGGGAATTAAACCATTTCCTGAAGGGAGGAGATAGAGTTATGGCACGGATAGAAGCAAAAGCGGCTGAAAGTCTTTTGGATCCAGTGGACGCTTGCGCATTGAGAGCGGCTTTGGTATGTCGTGTCAAGCGTGGAGTATTAAACGTGATTCAGGCGGACGAAGATACGCCCTGGGTGGTAGTGAAAGACCGATTGAAGAAGGCATTCGGAGGCGGTCGGTGGACTCCAGAAGAAGATATCTTCCGCATGTTTCGCGAGGTGAGAAGACCGAATCAATCTAGCGGGCAGTACGCAGGATCGTTGTTGGCCCATTTCAACAAAATAACAGAAAAAATGAGGGAGACAACAGAAGCTGCGGAAGTAGAAGCGAGGATGGCCTTTTTGTCAACTATTCTAAAGGTCCAGTTGGCCAAGGAGACGGGTAAAAAGGATGGCCTCCCGAGAGATAAAACCTTTTTGGAGTGCGCAAGAGAGATGGTGGACTCTAGCGCTAGGGATGACGAAGGCCGGAAGGAAGATGGATGGAGCAAGGTCACCTATAGACGCCCTGATGGCGGAAGACACGCTCAGCCTCGAGGTGATACGTGGAGAAGACGAGATACAGAGTTTGGAACCCGAGAACGGCCATCGGGAAAGGCAGTCTATTACCAGTACCTGTGTGTGTTATTACGTTCCTAAGTTTCCTTTTTTTTTGTCGTTTTTATTTGAAGGAACTTAACTTATATATATATATATATATATATATATATATATATATATATATATATATATATATATATATATATATAAATATAAAGTTATAAATACGTAAAAATTAATTAATCAGTATAACAATACTCTATCGTTAAAAGGATTCTGGCAAGCTATACAACACCCATTTAAAGAGAAATGTGGGGCTCAGCGATGTTAAAGCTTTTTAATGTATAAAGAAATAAATAATTACCAACCAAAGAAGTAGGAAGGAACAGTGAGGTAATAAATGTTAATAAGAAATGAGAAAGATGAGAGACAGCGGGGGAAAGGATTATAAAAGCTAGTTTAATTAGCATGATATAAATGATAAGATCATAAATCTTTTTTTTTTAATTATTAGTTTTATATATATTTTTTTTAATACAGTGACGTATTACATTTGAAAATCTGACTACCAAAAACCTTTCCAATTTATTTTTTAATATTTCCAGCAAGAAAAAAACCTACTGCATGGACGTTTTTGACAGTCTTATTGCCAAACTTGGAAAAGAGAAGGTACTGCCCAATCATATCGTTTATTTCCGTAACATATTGTACGATATTTCTAAAATCATTTATTACTACGAAATCAAATTCTTTTAATAAGTTTTCATTTTAAAAAAAGAAAAAGCGCTCCCAAAGTTTTATAAGGCACTCTATTTCATTTCATCTTTCATTTAATTTCATTCAAAGAACTTATTGTTAAAAGTTCCTCTAGTAAAAAATTCTACTTTCGATTTTAGGGGAGTGTTGGGCTCACGTAATACAGCAATTATAGAAAATCTGAACAGCCTGAAAAGCTAATACTTGTGCTAAAGAGAAAACTCGAATTTCAAACGAAAACCAAAAAAGAGGAAGGGAACTTCTAAATTCTGTTAAATCGGATTCTAACTGGAAAGGGCCTTTTAGGCTGCCTGATTTGATGAGTTCCTGATTATTCCAACCAGGGGTGGGGGGAGGGCCATTTAGAACTAAAGCTTGTTCGATTTTATTCGTCTGAGTTAGGAAATTCGTTTATCTCTCACTTGCCAATATTAGTAAAATTATTTCCAATTTTCGGCGAAAAAAGTTTTGCCATCGGCTTTCAAAATCACTTTGGATATAACTGTATCAATTTAGAGCTGTAACTTGACCAGGAATTAAAAAAGTTGGAGGAGCAATAAACAAGCTAGCCGTGACCAATATCCGATACCGTTAGCCAACCTCACAGTGTTTTCGGTTATTATATTAATGAGAGACGTTCTTGTTTGTTTGTTGGGGTTTATAGGCATAAAACCCTAGGGTCATCAATGCCTGTGGTGGGAGACGTTCTTAAGACTACCTGACAAAGAAAAAAAAAATCTAAAATAAACTTACTCGCATCTTAATTTTAAGACCACAGCAGGCTACATTTATAATATGATTAGCATCCCCAGTCGGGACCCATAAAAGAAGAACATTTACTTTAATAATTTTAATTAGTAGTCGAAAGTTTATTAAGGTATTAATAAAAAATTAATATTGTCGAAACCATGCAAACAAGAAAAAAATGAATTCAAAAGACATCCGTATAATTTCGGTAGTATTTGTTTGTTTGGGTTGCCAATAATGAAAATCCCTATATATATTTGACCGTAAGAGAAACAATAGATCCGAAGAACTATTTCAACGTTTTTGCTAGTCTAGCCTTGTAATAAGAAAAGAAACTTTAATTGAAAATTTTAATAGTCCTAATTATAATTGAAGATTAGTAGAAATAATTATAAGTCAGATATAATAAGTCGCTGTTCAAGTCAGATTTATATCCTAAACGATATTTTTACACGTAACAATAATTTTTAATCTGGTACCATTGCACATATTAGGTGGTAAAGATCACAGAAATACATTTTTTTATGTAAGAGTTGTTGATCCAGAAGGAAAGATTTTCTATAATATTGGCGATATATCACTGATATCTACATGCCATACAATATATTCATCTCTTTTTTTTTATTTATTGAAAGTTTTGTTTTTTTCATATATTTTTCTTTCATTATAAATTATGATTACATTACATATATTTAAGTTGATTAATAATATTGTATTTTAAGTTGAATCTGATTTATTTTCTTGGTACAACATGTAATTTTGTGAATTTTAAAAACAAATTATATTAGAAATAAAGAAATTAAAAAAAAAAAAAAAATCTCTTTTTTTAACAACTTTATATATTTCTTGTTTCTTATTTAATTTTGCCGTTTGTAAAACCTAAACATAGGTAATATACAAAACAATCTCCCTAATTTATAATTAGAATTCATACTTTGTGGATGAAGTTGGTATAGCATCAATAAACTAAAACTCTCTTGCTAACCCACATTTTCTCAAATATAGTTTGTATTCTGTACCAGTTTTAGTTCTTATTACAGGTAGTTCAATTATAGAAGAGAATATAAACTATCTACTTAGTGAACTACAACTCGGAGGTTGGTTTAGTATTCAGTTTTAAGACCACAGTACATTTTTTACATAAAAGTTTTAAACATAAAAAAATCGTCAAAGAATAATCTGAGATTTATATTTTTAAAGGAAGGTAAAACTTTATATATTTTAATTAAGCTAAATAGCGGTAGATAACAATTTCAACATTTTAAAACACCATTGAAAGATTTCATATGTTACCGCTCAGGAAAAAATGTAAGGAATTTCTCATTAAATAAATATTTAATTTTAGAACTCTGAATGGAGATAAAGTAATTTAGGAATTTCAAAGGGGATTCCTAACAAGTGATCAAACAGGAAAAAATACTACCTACGTTATTAACAGTTTATAATAATTGTAAAAAAGTATATTTATATAAGAGTGTTAAGTTTAGATCAAAATAAAATAAAATTGGTTTATTTATTATATATTAAAATAATAATTAATTTGGTCACTTTTTTAGAATTGTACACAGGCGTGTAAAATTTTAACAATAATAAGGAACTGCTCACTTTATCATCAGACAAAATGTATCTTGAAAAGGATATAAAATTTATTTAATTATTTTGAATCCTTTTAAGTTGGTATTAAAATTGTTTTACCCAAAATATGTTGTACAATATATCTCTTTCTCAGCACGAGTGTTTAAGGAGTGGGTAATATGAAGGAATAATGTGGAATTTTTCATATACCTTCAGTTTTTAAGGTATTAAAATTTCACAAGACTTCCAAATATACTAAATTTCGATTTTGTTTTCTCTCGATTTGATGAGAACGATTGGATTTTTGGGATTTAACAGTTCTGGAAAGCCAAACATATTATGGACTGTGAGAGAATCATTCCGTCCAAAGATTCACTTTGTAATTGTGATTACAAAGGAAACTTTAATTGGAAACTCGATCTTTTTAATTGAAATGTCGAATTAGTAGGGATTATTGAGATTCGTGAAATATTTGTGAAATCTCCAGTCGCTGTTCCAGTAAGAATTATTGCAGCTATAGTATTTTCACAGATTGCTGTAATTATTGACCTGGTACCATTGCACAGATTAGGTAATTGAAGATCACGTAAAACCATAATTCGACATTCAATTTTTAATATCAATTAATGAGTTAGTAATATAGATGGAAACAGAGAACATTTACCATCTTATTAGCGATATATTGTCCAATTTTCAAATAGGATCCACATGTCTAACAATGAATTTATGCTTCTTTAATCGAAATTTAATTGAAAAAAATGATATTTGATGAGAAAGTTCAAGCTATAGATGACACATTACCTTTGTGACCTCTTTTGCTAAATGGCGCTAGCCACCTATCGGTCGATTTTCAAACTTCACTGGATACCATATATTTATCACACAATTAATATGAATGTCGTTGAAAATCAGTAAATTTTATTATTGATCAACTTTCATTGAGCTATGAATACGATGTAGTTAAAATTTAGTACGGATAAATTCAGTAGTTTTTATGATTAGTAAACACAAAATAAAATTGCCTTGTCATTATTAGCATGGATAAGATATTATTATTATGATTCCTTCTTACCGTTTCAAGTTTTATTGGAAATTTGAAAGTTTATGTTAAAAAAGAAAAATGGATTTTACTTAGTGTACATATACTATTATGTAACTTAAGTACGGTACTGGTTCATAAATTTAATATATGATCATTACTACACTGACTGGTGGTAGATTCCACCTAATCGATTTTTTACATTTTCTCAGTAAAAAGTGTCATTCTTCATTAGGTTTTTATGATTCCATATCAAAATGAACCAGGTCATATCAAAAGTATTCGAATTATTAAACAAATAATTAAGTAAAGATAACGATATTAAAAAAAAAAAATACCAAGCAATTTTAAACGGTAATTCTTTTTAATTGATATGCTTTATAAATGACCATTGTGTTCATTAAGCCTTGCATTGAATAAAGTATAGGGTTAATGTAATTTTTAATAAATTCTTGAGAGATATGCTCCATCTAATACAAAACTTTAATGTTTCATATTAATTTAACTTTTCGATAAATTGATTGCCTTTATTATATTAATGTGTTAAATAATTTCTAGTACATTTTGATATGCCCTCATTAAACAATATAGAAACAATAGCACATAAAGAAAATAAACTTTTAGCCAAGAAAATGAAAAAAAAAAAATTAGTTGGAATTTTTTGCGTGTTAGTTAGTATATTTATAAATATGCTCCTTAGAGATCTTGAGGAAATAGGCCAGCCCCCGACAGCAGTGACCAACCATTCAGCAATGTTGATAAGTTATGCGGGTTTAACCGGCCAGCTGAATCTACGGCTGAAGGTCGCCTTTAAGTTACAGTGGCTTCTTCAGAAAGAGAAGTTGCAAGTGATAGATGTTGGATTATTTATTTTCCACTTGTATTTTATTATTCACTACAGTCAGTATAGATATTATAATTATATAATCTACTTCGCATGTGGTTGCCGTTCTTTGGAAAAAACTGAAAATGTTAAAAGAAAATATTTTAACTAATATATATATATATATATATATATATATATATATATATATATATATATATATATATATATATATATATATATATATATTGTTGAAATGCATAAGGATACAAAATTGTCTTCACCATCATTGTCTTGTATATTTTCTAATTTATAAGTTAATAAATTGAACCGATAAAAAGTAATCTTTATTAATTTTTTACATTATCCTTTCATTACTGTTTTCTCAACTACTAATGTGACAATAAGAGAATGAATGAGTTGGATGATGTTTTTTTTTTTTTTTTTTAATATATATTTTGAAGTAAGATTATGCCATATTAGTATTTTAAATATTATCATAATTTAACTTGTTTATCAATTTATAGTAGTTTTTGATAATTAAAAAAAAAAAAATCATTTTCTCCCTAACTTGGAAAAATAGATCATGGATATATCTATCAAATTATTTTTGGATATAATATACTTCTTTTTTTTTACAAATTTTCGTTTTAAAATTAGTTTCAATATTAATTAAATTAAATTAACAATTAATGAATTATCAAAATAAACAAAGTTTGGAGAAAATAGGGGTTTCAAACCTGATTTTTTTTTATCAAACCGATATGGCTATTGAACGGCAGATCATAGTGACAAATGTTATATGACAAAAAAGATTTTCCATCAAATTTTTGATCAGAAAAGTTACGGAAAATATTTAATCACAGCAACACCTACACAGCTAGAGCGTGTCGCAATGTTACATTTTTGAAGGAGAAAAAAATCCTTCAAAAAATGATCTATAGACCCCCAGTCAAAAGAAATATCTATTTTAAAAAGTTTATTTATTAATTTTTGATTGCACTACCTTAATTAGTTTGCACTAATTCTTCAATTAGTACATCATTCTGATTTACAAACAATTTATTTGAAAGGAAACTTTTGTTAATTTTACAATTAAACAAAACAAATTATTTAAATCAAAATATAGAACCGATGATGTAATATGACAAACTTAATAATTATTTGTGCTGACTGGGGATGAAATCTGGAACATACGCGCTCTCTACATTAAAGCTGAATCATATGTATGTGATTGAAATGAATTTTCCAGCCAACTTAGATTGTTTTCAGATAATCTATATATTTGATCTTTTATTTCGATATGTTGGGATATATAGGGGTGTTTAATATCTGAAAGTGGCGGCTTGTAATATCTTTTATTAATTTATTAATTTTTTTATATTTGAAAATATTATCCTCAATACAGACCAAAAAATCTTTATAAAAATTAAATCTCTAACTAATGCATTTCCATACTTTAATCTAATAATATTTATAATATTTATACTCTATAATTTTAAGCACTAGCAAGTATAAAAAAAAATTTTAATTTAGCAAGATTTTGTTTATTAAATTTTTTAAGTTTTTTTTTTTTTTTTTTTTTTTTTTTTTTTTTTTTTTTTTTTTGTCAACAAAAAAACTAGAAAAAGAAATGGAATAATTTGAGTTCTGACATGGTACATGTTTTTACAGGGACCAACTCGGTTTCAAGAGTAACCGTCTGTCCGTCAACTCTCGTAACAGTTATTTTGTTGTCACTCATTAATAAAAAAAAAAAGGAATATTATTATTTCTAATATTACGTACCTTTCAACTTCAAGGTGACTCTAGAGTCCAATGTGAATTAATATTAATATTATTATAATTAATTTAAATTCTTATTATTAGTATCAATGTTAATAATATTGATATTGTTATTATTTTTATTTTCTTTTTTGCAAGTAATGTGGTGATTGTATTCTTTTGGGACTTTAATCAACCGAAAGTTTATAAGTTCAGTGTTTTCCTTATTATTATCGTTGTGTCCAAAACTAATGCTTTTTGTGCTTATTTTAAATTTTCTAGAGATATCCCTTATTCATCAAAAGAAGTTATTGTAACTTCTGGAATTTATCCATTTGAAGATATTAAATACCGGCAAAATTTTGACATCCATATATACCTGGAAATGTTATTATTGTCTTTGGGACATTGTCATCTGCAGGTATAGCTACTTCAAATATCTTGCCAGTTCCTTCGTTCATATCGAGCAACAAGATGCCTGGCTTGTTGTGAACGACTGGATGGTCGGTTAATATTTGTTGATCCCAGTATACCCTATATCTACCATGGCTATACTGTGGTATGGCTCCATAGTGTGAATCAGTCTATATTTTTTACCGATTTCTTGGTGTATTATTATTACTAATATTTTTAATATAATTCTGGTGTGCCTCATTAATAGCGAAAATTCTAAAACAAATCGTAGTAGTTTGTAGTTGTAATCATTTTGTATGAGCACATAATATCAACCCCACCAGTAAGAACTAAGTTACCGACTAAAGTTATCATAAACCTATATCATATTAGCTATAACAGAACAATGATTGTACATACAAATTTAAATATATACCTATTCGTAAAACATGTACCATGTATCCTTTCTTTGGTTTTTGATTTAAAATAAGATATCCCGGGCGTCTGGGGTGTCCCTCAGAAGTCAAAAGACAATGCATGTACCATGATAAACACATATCATAAGCAGCAATTTTTTTTTCTCTTTACATTTTAGTTTCAATGTTTATCTTAAAGTATTTTTTGTTTCATTCAATGCCTCAATATTTAATTTTTAAAATCTATAACATATTTAGCAAATTTAAATTAAATGAAATTAGAATACCAACCTTATAATAAAAACATTTAATTGACATACCTAAGTGAAAACAACTTTTTTATACAAAGTGTGTAGAACACACCGAGTATATGTTATATAATGTTTTAATATGTGTTATATATAATATTGAATATGTATTCATAAATCCTTATGATTAAATTCATTTGTTATTGTTCCATGCATATATGTTTTATTTTTTAAAACAATTTATTGAACAAAAAAATTCGATTAATAAACACCAATATATGCTTACATATACAAATCAAAAAGATAATTATTTTTTGGAAATATCAAAATTACCTTGCTAATTCATAAAAATGAAATTAATTACATATCATTTAGCTTTAATTTAAAAAAAAAAAATTGTTGTCTGACGGAACTTTTATTCAAGATAATTAATAAATTAATTAATTTAAAAGACAGGTATTTAGAAATCAGTTCTCATAATTTTATCCAATAATATAATTACAAATGAGACATATTTAGTTATTTCGTTTTGTTAATTATTGCTTCATAAAATATTTTAAAATCCTTGCTTTGTTAACTATACTAAAACTTTACTTTAATTGCTATCATAAAAAAAAAATCAATGTATTTTATAAACACAAATATTTTTTTTATATTTTTACTTAAGTTAATAAAATAAAGGTAACTCTTATTGAGAAGGATATTTTTAACGAAGCTAACGTCATATTTATTGTTAAGCGTTAGTTACATTGTTTTCTTTACAAAGTTTGTTGAATACCCGGCGATATAATATGGATTTTTTACCGTATTTTTGTATCACTCTTTACATAACTCTTTGTTATATTTTACTGACCTGTTTCAAATTGAAAAAAAAACTTTTTATTTTTAAAATAACGAAATATTGTTAATTACAAACTATTGTTGGATACCCAGGGTAGTTAGAGTAGGTAACTGCATTATTGAGGACCGAGATAGCTGCCGATGAATACCTTTCCCGTCAGGGTAAACTTTCTCTAACTGCCATCGCTAGTTATTCCTCAATTCAAACTTTCCGGGAGTGGTTGTCTGACTCCTAAAAAATTGAATAACTTATTCAAACAATCATATTAGCACTTAAAACAATATTAAAAATATGTTATAATATGATTTAAAATTTGTATTCTTCAGCAAAAATAATTTTATTTTTTGAATGAAATAGAAATTTTATTATTTTAATTTCTTTGGTATAGAAAATCATTTCTATTTTTGACAAATATTATATTATTATTTTTTTTTTTTAAAGCATTTCCTAACTTTCAATTCAGTCATTTTTTTTTTTTAGTTTATGAACTTAGAAAAAAATTAAATTTTACAAATATATTTCTTTTGTGATCTTTTCAGATTATCCCTTAGAACAGTATTAAAATGTGTTCTTATATGATTTAAAATGTGTATAAAACGCTTATATATATATATATATATATATATATATATATATATATATATATATATATATATATATATATATATATATATGCTTTATTAATACCTACGAGAAAACTAAAAATTCGTAAGCTTCAAAATTTACCTGACCAAATAATTGTAGGCAACTTTTGTTTAAATTGACAAAAACATGAATTACGTTTAGACAGTTAAACTTATCAACTTTATTTTTTCACACGACATATAGGGTGGTAATACGCTTGAAATGTTTTTAATTTCATCATCCTATCTAGTTTCAAACTCAAACTAAAAATTAAAATGTTTTTCGGATTTTCCAATTTTTTTAATAGGTTTATACTCATCGAATTTTACATTTATATACATCAAAAGAAAGCTGAGGCTCTCCTCTTTCCAGCGATACCAACCAGTGAATTTTGTGATAAAGTAGTGGCGATTTAAAGGTATGTAACCAATAATCGGTTTAAAAATGTTACTCGTATTTTCCTCAAAGAGCGTGAAAAAAATGATATTTTTTTATTTTGTTGAATAAGCGTTTTTCAATGTTTTTTAGGGTGCTGTATTAGAATCTGACGTCAATTTTTGAGTGAAAAAATCTATAAAGGTAGTTTACTTGAAAATCTAATCATTTTTATATAATTTAATTAACCTAAACCAAAATCTATGGAGTGGCCTTTTCCTTAAATTCGCAATCAAAACTCAACATCTTGGTGCAAGAATCATGTCAATATATTTTTGACATGAGATATAAAATAAATTAGTTTAATGCTATTTTATTTTTTTTTCTCGGCTTCTAGAGCCCATTGGTCGGAACGGCAAAATACTTGTCTAATATTTTTTGATCAGGAACCTCCAAAAATTTTGCCAACAAGATCCATGAGAGACTGAGTGTGTCCTCCCCTCGTTAGTATAGCTCATGGGTTCATAAATATATATATAGGTATAGAAACCCAATGGTATTAGAGATAATAAATAAATGTACACTATCCCCTCTCCTAGATAGCTGTATAAAAGGCCACCCCCACCTGTGCCGGCGGACACTCTGATATAGCCACTCGTAGGGTTCACAGATGTTCAACTCGCAGTTCTTGTACTAGGCTGTAAATTGTGCTTTTTCTTGTATAATGTATGTCTGTCAATAAAAACGCTCTTTTTAAAAACTCAGTCCCGCGAACCTTTTATTTAGCTGGCGCCCGAACGGAGGGACATTTGGAAGCGTTAACGTAACTTCGCGGCAGTTCTATCTTATTTCAGGTACAGAACAGCGAGACCTCTTTCCATTGGCATGAGAAGATTGGGAGCTGAGTATTGGTACATCAGCAGATCTTCAAGTCTTTGGGAGCGCTTTGGTATTCCAATACCTTGACCAAAAGGACCTTCAACCTCTTGCTAAAGAATCGACGGGAAGGAGCTAAAGGGAGCGTCATCAAGAAGACATCGAAGACAACGTTGTATCAAGAAAAAGTATAATTAATTTTATTTTTATTTTTATTTTTAAGTAATTTTGTAATTTAAATATAAGTTAGTAATAAGTATAATAATTTAAATATAGCATTTATCTTTATGAATGGTTTGGAAGAAAAATTAAGTAACTTAAAAATAACAGGTTCAACGTTAATTAGAAAAGAAAATAATATGGCTCTACAAATTAAAAATAATGATTTAGCATTAATCCCGGAATATGACGGAAATCCGTTACAACTAGTTGATTTTATAAGAAATAGCGAATTTTTATATAATTTATATTGTAAAGATGATAATACCCATAAAAATACAAATCAAGCCAAATTAGTTTTAACAATCTTAAATAAACTAACTGGAAAAGCTAAAGTCGCCGTATACGACAAGGAATTCAATACAGTAAAAGAAATAATAAAATTCTTAAAGAAAAAGTACCAGGACACGAGAACTAGGGATCAATTAATTTCGGAAATTTTAAATACGCGGACTTACCATAATGAAAACCCACTCGATTTCTTGGAACGACTGGGCCAAAAAAGATGCGATTTATATGCGCGAATTTACTCTGACAATGAATTAATTGACAAACAGAACGAAATGTATAGGTATGACAAGCAGATATCCCACCACGCAGTACATAGTTTACATCCGGCATTAACAGATTTCATTTATCATATTAAATTTGACTCATTAGAAGACCTAGAAGAAATACTAAGAAACAGCGCGGCTCATATCGTACATAGAATTTATGGCGATAAAAAACACCAAAAAAACCCAGTTCAAAATAATTACAAAAAGAAAAATTTTGAAAATAATTACAAAAATAAAGAGTACCGACCAAATTTTAACAACCACTATGATTATCAAAATTACCGACCCCATCAGTACCACCGCGAGCAATATACGTCGTATAATAATCCCCAACATTACCGACAGCAACAGTATCAGCATGAACAAGGTCCAACTTCTAATTCTTATAACAATAACAACCAACATAACTTCCGGCCACAACAGCGAGCTATTGAATATACGACTCCGATTTATAATCAACCGTGGGACCCCCAGTCGCAACATAAATTTTTTAACAAACCACCCTCCAGAAATATTAGGCAAAATTACCAACAACCGCAAATAGATTCTAACACCGTTTCGATGAGAACTGTTTCTAATAGGCTACATACAATTGAAGAAGAAAAAGACGAAAAAATTAAATTATTGTTAGAGCGGATTGAATCTTTGGAGAAAAGACAGGATCATTTTTTAGAATTAGGGCCGAGCACAAGCAGACCTCCGGACCGGATATAAACAATTTAAATTCTAAACCAGATAAACAAACAGATATCCAGGATAAACGAATAGAAATTCATGACTTGAACTTAAACAATGACTTACCGAACTTAATTGACAGTATGGGAAATAAATGGCTAATTGATACGGGTGCCACAAAAAATTATATACACCCCGATCACATTCCACGTTTCTCGGAAATTTCTAAAGAGGATTTTGCGATTCGAACACCTACGGGAACGGCGGAAGGATCACAAAGCGTGATAATTGACCTAATGCCCCTGATAGGAATTAATAAACGTAAACGTCTGTAGCTCGTTTGGAAGTGGTTGACTAAATGAAAAGTGCAGTTCCACGTTGTCAGAGGGACAAAGCTAAACCACATACCACACTCTCTGATGGCACTGAGCCAAACATTTTCGAGAAAACACTCGGTAGAGGCTGTAATTTTAGGAGATACTGTTTGCCCTAACTTAATTTTAAAGCAAAGGAATTCCTTCAAATAGAAACAATTCTTGTTTAAGATAAATTTTGTTGAATCACTCACTTTGTCACACTTTATTGTCTATTATAGGCTCTTAAGCCGTTCGTTTTATTTTCAAATAAAATATATCATGAGTGAAACCCTATGATTGACCTGTTTCTTGGCCAACGGTTGTAAAAGGAGGAGAATTTGCCTAAATCACGCTCAACCGCTAGGTTTTTCCCAAATTAATGATACCCACAATATAGAGACTGGGATGCTTCAGGAGGGTATCCCCACCTCGAGGTCGAGCCACAACCGAATCAGAAAATAAATTTCTTACCCTTAGTCGGACTCGAACTTGCTAGTCAAGTGGAAGGCATATGAACATTATGCATATATTTTGGTTAACCTTTTTTAGGAAAGTATATAGTTTTACTAATTTGTCTTTTGAACTCTTGTTTTATATATATATATATATATATATATATATATATATATATATATATGTTTAGTAAGGTTTTTGAGGTTCAGTCATAAAATAAAAAATCAACTATTTTGGCGACGTTTCGAGACTATATTGTTCTCATAATCATGCCCTACAGTGAAAAAACTATAAGGTTTTTTTCACTGTAGGGCATGACTATGAGAACAATACAGTCTCGAAACGTCGCCTAAATAGTTGATTTTTTATTTTATGACTGAACCTCAAGAACCTTACTAAACATTAAATAGTAACAGTCAAGAAATTAATCCATATATATATATATATATATATATATCACTAATGAAATAGGAAGTGTATAAGAAGGATGAAAATTAATCTGATGAAAGATATATTGACCAGTTGCATACAAGCCGTTATAAAGTATGGTTAAGCATCAGGGGGGTGAAGAAATAGCATGTACAAGTTATTAAGGTTTTGCTTAGGATGAGGATCTTAGGGTGTGGAATTGTTATAATTTATGTCCATCATGAAACGTAGCATAGTGTGTGTAGCAGTAGTATTGACAGTTGTTCTTTCATTGAGAGAACGTGATGTAGTTTGATTAATTGGGGATAGACTTGTCGTTTTCTCTTTTTTAATCTTTATTTATAGGTGCTCTTGGATACCGAATTCATAATTCCAGATATCTTTGTGAGTTCATAAATTAGCAGTGTCACTGACAAAAGTATAAAAGTTTGTGAAAAGATGTTGAGCAATATCTACTGTGTACAGGAAGTAAGAAGAGGACTCAATACGCTGCCTTGAAACACCAGCATTTCGTGGATAAATGGGAGAGAAATCTAAAGCGTGTAACACATTTTCCACAATTGACCAGCCAAACTGCCGAAAGCTTTTTCTATATCGATGGAAATGAACGAACTATAATATTTATTTTGAAAGTTACTGCATAGAAATCTACTATTGTTGTATAATCTAAAATTAAAAGTGATTATCTGGAATTAATTTAATTGGTAATGACATTCTTAAAACATCACTGCTGACACCGTCTACAGTCCTCTATGCTGAGACTGGATATGTGAGTTCCGTTCCTCTAACATTAAAATATTTTGATCAATGTCAACAATTCTTAAACCTAAATAGTTTAATAAGCTTCCAAATTCTTTTTAAAAGATTTATTTTATAATATACAAGTAGAAGTATTTAAACAAATTTTATGAACATTTAAAATTGGTTAACATTTTTGGTTTCAAAAATTTAAATAGGAACTGTACATTTCTGCCATACCTTTGAAGTAATATTATTTATCAAAGATAGTCTTTCTGTGCCCATATTTTCACTGGTTTAACATAAACTATAAAACTATGACACATTTTATAGAATATTGTGAGGTGAGTAAATAGTTACAAAATAAAGTTCGAAATTTGGTAACTGATACGATCAAAAATCGCACTATAAAATATCGCTTTTCAATATTATGTATGATCATTTGATTCACAGCCATCAGAGCAGAAAAAGCTACAGTGTAGAAGACACAAGAACTGTTCTTATGACTTTCATGAGTATTTGATTAATCTTCTTCTATTTGTCGTAAGACAGGGTTTGCAACACTTCCTTGACAATATTTCGATTTTCTAATTTTCGCCATTCGTAGTTCCGACTCCAGTAGGGACTACTAATATTCAATGTTTTGATAAATCTTATAGTCAGCGTTCTAGGTAGATTGGATATCAGGCTACGTTCGACCAATTGAGCCAGTGAGAAGAAAGTGGAGTAAGTCAAATTTCCTTCATTTCGAGAAAATGAAAGTATTGCAAACGTTCTTATTAAAAAACGCATAAGCAAGGTCAAATGGACTGTGTTTCAGTTTTAGACAATGATAATTTAAAGTTTCAAAAAAAAGGTGCGGGAAGTTTTAATAAAAATTTATTAATTGGTTTCAACGGGCTAAAATCCATTATGCCAGTTTCATTTTAATGTTTAATAAGTTCAGTTTAATAAAAATCAATGTTATTATGTTAATGTTTTTATTATACCAACAAATTACATAAATTAAAGAAAAATAAAATCAAGAGCGTGCTTGGAAGCTTAAGCTCACTTTTTCATTATAATTTTTGTAATCTATTTTACCATTTTTAAAGTCGGGAAGCATGTCCAATACATAATGAAAATTGCTATAACCACCTTTGGTTCTAAACAAGATATGTGTAAACTTCTTCTAAATCCTAGATTGCTTCAAACACAAGATACATTATATTAATTAATTAATTTTAGGTAGAATATTTTAACTGTTTCATATCACTTAAACTTCCTCGCCAAAGTTGTTACTTCTAATAAATATGGTTTACTAGATTTAAGGCTGCGTACTTTGTTTTACATTAAATTAAATTAATTTATTTAACTTTTATCTTAATGCCAGCAAATTTAGCAAATATATTTTAACTTAACATATATTATGTTGGATATTGAGATTTTTAAAGAATAACTGATCTATGACTTAATGGATTGTCAAATAAAGAACGTTGTAATTAAGAGGAAAGAGTAATAAAAATGTCCAAGATAATGGGTGTATACGTATATTTGATAATGAAAAGTTAGATAAAAGAGAGAATGGTGGGGAAAGGTGTTGATTTCTAATGCTTTCTGGAAGATGAGTTTCATGATTGTGAGTTACTCTCCTGCTCTGAAGTGCTTGTTTCGCGTTGAAGTTTCCTTCTACAATAAAACATAGGCCCAATTATATAAATAGAGGCGTTAAGTCTCCAGAGGATACGTTCCTACATTAAACGCAATAGATAGAGGCGATTTTAAGTTTCTTTGAGTTGGAGATGATTTAAATATCTATAAGTTGAACTAACTTTGACAGTGCACTGGGAAAATGGTCGACCCTCAAATTAACAATTAGAAGTGTATCTCATTCCTTGGACTGATCTGTTTGGATTGTTCTATAAATTTTGTAGCTTTGAATACTAAATATTATTTTCTCATTTAAATTGGTTTCTGTTATTGACCTAATTTCTATCATTTCGTTGTAAAAATACGGTTAGCGAATTTTTATGTTGCAATAGACTATTGTAATTCTACTAGAATATTTTAAGGTTGTGAATGAAACAGGTGTTGTCCTGTTTAGGTATAAGGACCGTGAAGAATTTAGTGAGAACTACAATGATAGTTCATTGAAAGAATGAAGCTTTGATAAAAAAAAATATTCGTACCTTTTTTTTCGGATAATTACAAAAGGAGAACGGATAATTAAAGATGTGAACATAATTTTCATCATCATAAGTTTCGAGCAATGATTTAGAAGGAGCATTCGAAGTTATAGAAGTGTAGCTCGCTGTTACCTCGATTATAATCTACTTGTATTTCCCTACAGTAATTAGGGGCAGTCCTTGACTAGAACCGAAAGTTTCACAATTCAATTCAATATTCAATCAATTATTAATACCTGAATTTTTTAAGAGCTATTTGAGGATTAAATTTAGTTTATCAAAAACATATCAAATAAGTAACAATAACCTTGATGAATATTTGAAATAAGAAACACTGCCTCCATGATGCCTCCGGCTTTAAAAATATGCACTAGTCAATATACTAAAGAAGATGATCTGGAGATTCTAAAGCAAATTAGAACATATAATCACTAATAGACCTACTGTTCTCATTTTCTAACTTCGTATTCAAGTTTCCTTTGTCTGTGTTATTTAGCAGTTGGCTGAAGACCAATAAAATTAACGAAAATAATTTCTAATATATTTTTAATTATTCTTTATTTTAGCATAACTCCTCATATTTCTATTTTTCTTCCCTACAATGTAGTTACATGCTTCGGAACATGTTATCCCATAATCAGACTATATTTTTCTCTTGGTGTTATCACACCTTGTCTATCTAAATTTTAGATAGATAAAGTAAGACAACATCGAGGGAAAAAATGAATCTGATGATGGGATAACATATCCCGAAACAGGTAACTACATTGTAGGGAAGAAAAATACAAATATGAGAAGTTATGCTAATATAAAGGATAATTTAAAATATAGTAAACATTATATACTACTTTATTGAAGAAATAAAAAGGCTATTGTTTTCAAGAGTACCACTGGACAAAGATCCGGATACTAAACCCTCTTCAATATAAATTTAAGATACTGTCCTCAGCCAAAATGTGATTTTTTAGAAATTAGAATATTTAGAAGTACGCAATGATTTTACCCACAGAAAAATAAATAAAAATGAGTAAATTTCATTTGTGTTCAAGTATAATAATTGGATCAAATATGGCTGCTTAAACAAACATAAGTCAAATTTTATCATCACTACTTCTCCTTAGAACTAATGTAAAGACAATCTTTTGCGTGTAAATTCTAATTCCTAAAATCAAAAAAGTATTGTTTATAACAAAGATATGATGAAAAAAATGTTAAATACGAGCTTACGTTATGGAAATTAAAATTATAGCTTGTTATGAATTCATTTCATATCAAATTCTAAATATACTGAGCTGGTAAAATATTTAATTAAGTAATATCTAGGCTAACTCTGTTGCCACAAAATCTGTATTTATATTGCGCTTATGCTCCCTCTCCAAACAAAATGTACGGATAATATATTGATATGGTTAGTACAGCAATGAGCAAGATAAAACGTATGTCAGGAATTGAGGTGAATAAGAAAAGGACGAGGAATTGCGGTTCTCACCCAGAGAGGCTGGAACTAGGGTTAGTCACAAAAGGAAATATTTCTCTGTAATGCAATTGCATGCAAACGAGTCTTTGCATTTCAAAACTTTATTTGGAAAAATTAAAAAGTAAATAGTGCAATAGTCCCAGAGTTCATTTCCATTTCGTTAAAAAATCTTTACAAATGTGCAATCCATGGAATATTTGCAATGAACATTTCAACACACCAAGAATAACCAAATTATTCCACTATTCAAATGTATTAATATTAATTTAATTATAAACAATTAGTGTTTTGACGGTACCAAAATTTACCGGTAACGATACCAAAAAAATCGATTCTGGATTATCGATACCGAAACTTCTATTCAAAAACTAGTTTTTGTTACAAAATATAATTTATATTAGAGCTTAAAAAACAAGCCAGGTATATTTAAATAGATCTATAATCAATGAATATTTATATATTATTTAATTGCAAATAGCGTTTATTATCTACATCGTATAATACACAAGTTTATTACAATTAAGGCAATGTAAAAACAATTTTAGAATTTGTTTAAACAAGTAATATTTTAAATAAATTGCTAATGTTTCAAAAACTATCTTCTGTACATGTAGCAGCATGTAGATGGAATGATGCATTTTTATTTTCTCTATGTTTTTAATTTTTTTTCTTAAGTTAACAGGATTTTATTTTATATGAAATATGAGCATCTAGTAAAATGAAATATAATCTTTATTTCGGGATAGCGAAAAACCCCTAAGAATTATGAATAAGTATAATGGAACGGCACCATTATCTGGTTGAAATTATTTCGTTAGTGCTTCAGCTTCGACAGTTTGACATCATAATCCTATTTTTTTCTTTACCAAATAGCAAATGTATATTCTTAACTATTTGACGTAAGGCTTATATAATAACGCTAAATAGCCAGGTTTTCTCTCAATTAAAAGTACATACGTTAAAAAGAATGGATGTGCCACAGGATGGTCTCCCAACTGTTGGGGTTATCCTCAGCTTATAAGATTGAATAAATAATTTTCTGTCTGAACCGAACTCGATAACAATATTTCGATAATATTTCTCAATTAACTCCATCTTCATGTTTTTATATTTATTTTATTTTATTTTTATATTTTTTATTTATTCGGCTTGCTAACCGACCAAGACCAGGACCATGCATATATCATATTCAACTTCTTATGGTGCGCTTATTCCTTCTTCACCTCCAATTATTCCTCATTAGTTCAGACTGCTGCAGTTTCTTACTTCCGTCCTTCCTCCTTGTCGATGCTTTGTTATTTTTTCTACAAGAACCCTGATGTTTTAAAGACGATTTCTGAATCTCTCTCTATCAAGTCAGTCCTTGCCAGTGATCCCAAGTCTCTTCAGTTCCTGCTTCATGAACTTAACATAACCACTCAGGCTTTTCAGGTTGTATATCAGACCGAATAGAAACTTTCATATAATTCATATTAAGGAACTCAGATTGTAGATTCCTTGTGATATTTTTTGGCCATAAAAACATCTTAATATTCCCCTTTATATCTTTTAGAGCTTTTCCAGGATATAGAGATTTTTTGTTTCCATCCCATACGAAATACTTGAAATGCCTTTACACAGAAGTTACTTAAAACAGCAATCAAAAATCAAAATCAAAATATGTTTATTGTGAAATAGATTACTAAAAAAAATGTAAATCTCATCATGGTTCAAACGTTCTTAAGAAATATTATGATTATGATTTTTTTTTTTTTTTTTTCAAAGGGAAGTTTCTGTAAAGGAATAAGAAGGGAGGGCCTAACGACCCATTTTAGATTGCAGGGGAAATCTTGATACAAGCTTTGAATAAATCATGACCCGTCTCTAAGTGCGCGGTGTTGATGTTGCGAGATTCCGTTCTGTAGCAGGTGCCAGAGGATTACTGGGGGCAATAATAAGGCGGCAGGAGTCGGGTCTTGGTATTATCTTGGAGAGCTCTCTCGCTCCCTTCCTTTTCATTTATAGGATTTCTTTTTATATCTCGGATGTAAATCCCCCTACGGGCCATGGCCCACTGAATGGATTGGTGGATTAGGATTTCCACCGACCAGATTCTTAATTAAAATTTATAATTTGATTTGAAAAGCGGTTTCGGTCGTGTCATTTATATATTTATATAAGGTGTTTAATCACGACAATGTTTTATCTGGGTGATCCTATATTTATTACAAAAAAAAAAGGATAATCTATATAAACTATTGGGAAAAAGTCGAAAATATTCATCTATCAAGTTCTCAATGAAATGTTCACTATTTTCTATTTATTGAATCAAACTCTATTACAAATGTTTAATAGCTCTCACAAATTATTGACAATTAAGATTCCTAAACTTGTTTCTTTGGTAACATATTTAGGCTGATTAATTTCTCATAAAATTGTTTCTGTATGAAAAAATGATTCTGGTTGTAAAAAGGTATTAGATTATTGAAGTGAATCTGTAAATTTATAAATAAGTTAATTTATAAATAATTAAGTAGGTAAAGAAATGACGTTCTCATATATTCGATAATATACGCTGGCTGTTTCCCAACTTCTGTAGACAGTAATTTCTAGATATGTTTCTTTATCATTACTTATCATCATAGTATATTTACAATCTCCTGATTCCTGTCCTTGGCTCATTCAAAATTTTTCTACTCTAGCACTTGCATTGTTTTTCTTTTTCTGGTGCTTCCTAATCCGAGTATCGAATCTAACTGAATTAGCTAACAACTTTCGTTAGCTAATTCAGTTAGATTCGATACTAATGAAATATTTTAGAAGCGATTAAATTTTTCTTTTTTTTTTTTTTTTTATTTCGTTAGGGCCATCTATGGACCACGGTGCTTGTGCTCTAGATGTTTCTTAATGTCATCTTCGTTTCTTGCCACGATTGGTGTTCTTAGTTGTGGGCTCGGCAGCTCCTTTCTTGTTGGTACATCGAGCTTTTCTGATGGCCCAGTAGTCCTTTATTTTCCGGCTAAATTCAACCCTATGTTCCTCAGACCATTTCCTGGTTTCGTCTTTTGGTCTGTGGGTAACTTCTGTGAGGGATGTTATGAAGGATTTCGTTTTAACAGTTTTATGATAGTCACTCCGGTAGGCTAAGTCATTTTGATTTATTTGGAGTTCAGAAAGATCCTTCTCCACTTACTCCATCCACAAGAATCCAGTAGCCTTGCCCTTGTTAGCAGCCTTAAAGGTCCTATGGGATACCCTGTTTGAGTCCTTTCTCGACAGATGTCCGTAAAAAGCCAGTCGCCTTCTTCTGATGGCATCAATGAGATTTTCTTGGTGTTTATACAGTTCACGATTTGGTTGATACCATCGGCTTCCATCTGTTCGAATTCTTGGTCCTACTATCCATCTCAGGAACTTTCTTTCTTGTACCTCGAGGGCTCTTAGTGGGGTCTTCTTATTTAGTTATAGGCACTCTGTTGCATAGAGGACTGAGGGTCTGACTACTGCATTGTAGTGTCTTAGTTTGACATTCATCAACAAATTTTTGGAAGTATACAGTTTTCTTTATGGTAAGCTTTATCTAGTTTGAGTCTCCTGTGTTCAAGAGCCATTGTTTCGCTTAGGTCCTCCGAAAACCATTCACCTAGGTACTTAACACTTTTGACTCTCTTGATGTAAATATTATCATTGGCTCTCATCATTCTAGGGGTATCTTTAATGTTAGTAGCGAACTCGGTCTTTCCTATGTTGATCAAAAGACCCGTTTTAGACGCTATTGAGTACAATGTTTGGAGCTGAGTGGTAGCCTCCTGTATGCCATTTGCCAGTAATGTCAGATCGTCTGCAAAGGCTTGGCAAAATATATTTTATTTATTATATATTAAAATATTTTAGTCAATATATACCTATATGTCTATATATATATATATATATATATATATATATATATATATATATATATATATATACCTTTTTTTTTTTATTAATTTCATTTTTTTTCGATATTTAATATCTCTTTTATTATATGTGTTTATGGCTCTGCTTAATACTAATATAGCAATACTGTTATCATTGCTGTACCTTTGTTTTATTTTTTGGAGACTATTACTCGCAGAATAAAGTTAATTTTTCTATTTCTTTTTTTATCCTTTCAAGTTTCTTTTTTCTTAGTAAACTAGTTCTCACAATCACTATTACTGTTAAGTTTTGTTGAAGGGTTGGAAAAAGAGTGATATGGTCTTTGTTCTCCATAATACATACATGTCACCAACAAATGTCTCAGTCTCTGTATCATGGCTATGTGACATTTCATACCTTCACATAATGTATAATAACGAAGCAATAATTGGCTTCTGTGATTCATGGTTTCAATTAATTATTATATTACCATTTAGATATTAACATTTTATTCAGTATTTACTTCTTCAGAACACCAATTACGGTTCTTATTACTACAATTTATTTTGTATTATTATTTTTTTAATATTACTTCTTTGTATTTTTTTCTGTTTAGATTATTGTTATAAACTAAACGTTTACGATATATATATATATATATATATATATATATATATATATATATATATATATATATATATATATATATATATATGTATGGATAAACTTCTTGACTGCTACTATTAAATATATAGTAAGGCTCTTGAGGTTCAGTCAATAAATAAAAACAACTATTTTGGCGACGTTTAGCGACTATATTGTTTTCATAATCACGCTAATGTTACTGGTAGATATGGTATTGACTAACTTTCTTTTTTTCTTTTTTTAAACCAATTATTCTATTATATTATATATATATAAAAGCGCTTGGGTCAGTTTTATATACTGTCATTTCAGTCATGGATCGACTTCAAGGAGAACCTCCTAGGCACTGCCAGCTTCTAAAAAGTGGGTAACCATAGTTGGGAGGAAAACCTGAAAATTCAGTGTAATTTCTGGCCAAATTTCTTCCTATCTCAAACCCTTGGCCCAGTAACAGTTACATCCTTACGAAGTACTGAACGCAAGACCCTTCATGAGTTGTAGTGGTGTATAAACTACTCTTCATATACCAACTAAATAACGTATAACGCATACGTAAATAACGTATGACATATTTCAAAAAATAAACAATTTGATTTTAGTAATTTAAACACTAATTCTATTGTTGTATTGTTATCACCTACTATTGAGGTGTGATTTGAATAATGGACATTCCTAAAAAAATATAGGATAGATCATCTGTTAAATGAAGTGAGTGAAATCCAACTCAATGTTTAGACAGTATTTTTTGTCAATTAGTAGATCGAGTTTTTAACTTTCAAACTCACTTTTTTTTTTTTTAAATGCAAAGAAAGAAAGAAATGCGTTTTACGGTTACAAATTTCTATAATACGAAATCGTTTTTGTCAAACATTACACGTTACGTGTTATACAAACGGATTGAAAGATAACTAATAGAATAGGTTTATGCTGCTGTTATTGGCTTGATAAGACAACAATAGCATTCGGAGGGGCTGTCCCAGGTGTTGTTATTATAAAGCTAATTGATGAAGGCAGGGGACTCTTCCTAGTAATTAGAACGGGCTGCTGATGTCATCCAATTTAGCGGCCCAATCGCCCCCGAACCTGATAAATGCCCTCAAGTGGTTTGCAATTCAATGACTTATTACAGGCATCTGCCTCTCCATCACGTCCAGGTCCAACTGTGGCGCGGCGTGTCACAGGGGACGCCAGCACTCGGTAGATCAACAAGAGATTAATGGTCAGTTCGATGAAGTTTATCTATGTAAATTATTATATATTCCATTGAAAGGAAAAGATCAATAGAAGATGTCTATAATAATGTTTGAATTATCAAGTAATGAACTGATTCTTGCATACCCTTTCTCAAAACCCTGCGACAATAGTATTCGTTTTCTTAATTTAACCCTGGAGGTGTAATATGAGATACATAGTATCCCAATTAGATAACACTGGTGAACAAAAACAAATAAATTATTTGTTTCCTGTGACTATTTTGTTGTTTCTAACTCAATTTGATACATATTTTGTAAATATGACAACAATGTTTCTCTAACAGCTTTTGTTTTTGTGTTATAGCTTACCAATCTTATTTATTATTTTTACTTAAATTTTAAATTTTTGTTGGACAGTAAATCTTCAGAATTTTTTGGACCTCTTTAAAAAGAAAAACATTTGCTTAATCCTGAAACCAACATCGTTCCCGAGAAAAAGATCTGTTACCGTATTTTTCTCAAGAGAAGGATTTAGTCTTTTGTAACGATTTTGGTGGTGTTTTGCAACAGATAGTTTAATAAACTATAAGCATAAGGATTAGTGTATTTTTACGGACAATAGCGAAAGAAGTTTAAAGTGTGTTTTGCTCCACAACAGTAACAAGTACAGATCCATACATATTGAACATTCGACGACTTTGAAAGCAGAATACACAAATCTTTTATTCAAAGAGATCTACCTAAAGTCGTTTATTAAAAGAAATCCTATATATCCTATAAAATTACGAGAATTCAAACACTAGTTAAGGTTAATAGTTATTGATAAATAAATAAAATGAAATTATTAATAATTATTTTGATTTGATAATAATGTTCAATACAATTTTGTTAACATCATGTATTTTAATCAAAACAGTAAAACTTTATATTTCACAAAATAAAGCTGTTAGCAATCTCCTAGTATTCTTTTCATAGTCAGGGCTTTTGAAATACCAAATAACAAAAAAAACAATGAAGGAAACAAAAATTTTGTTGACCAGTGTAATTGTTACATTATAAGTCCACTTAAATGCGCTAGTCACTTAGCATTTCTATTAGTTTCCCAGGTTTGACTCTAATATTTTACAATTTTATCAGCTCTTAATATTATTATATATAAATTAAAAGCTACTATATTTTGTCGACTGAAGGTAATATACAAAATGAAGTAAAGATTTCTGAAATAATTGGGATCTATAACCCGACTGAAGGCGGTGTAACACAAAACGATTTATTCTTAAAAATCTTTTCTCCATTATTTGTAAGGATATAAAAATTACGAGAATTCAAACACTAGTTAAGGTTAATAGTTATTGATAAATAAATAAAATGAAATTATTAATAATTATTTTCTTGTAGCAAGAAGGTTATGGATTATACACTTTTTTTTTGTTTATTCACAAGCTCTATTTTAAAGAAATTCTCTTAAATTAATTAAATAAATTTATAATATTCAGTATCAGCCTGAAATATATAATTTGATTTTATAGTAAATAAATACGTAATTGTGACAAAAAAAATAATTCAAAAATTTTAGTTCACAAAAATTATATGCAGCGTATTCTGATCTTAATATTAAAAATTTAATTTTTATTTTATTGAATTTTTATCCCATTAACATTCAATTTCATTTTATATTCACTTAGTTTTATTACTCTGAATTTTAAATAAGTTTTTAATGCAGTAATTAATTTATGATAAGTACTAACTTCATCATAAACAATATATATAAATTTTTACTTTCATTACACATTTCTTACGATCTCTGAATAAACCCTCTTAAATTTATCACTTTTAGGATTACAATAAGTTTTCATTCTTAAGTTAATACTTTTATTTATCTGTATTGTATAACATATATTTTTTTTATTGGTAGTACGCCGTTATAATTCCAGTTGTCGGTTGAAGAACGGAAATCAAACTGAAATATTTTAGTAGTTATTTATGTTACAGTTATTTCTCTGAGAGTATTTCTATTTTTTTCCTTCAAAGACCATATATTTCATCAATAAAACTAATTTCTGAAAAAGTTCTTAAAGGTAAAATATTGACCCTACTTCTTTATCTTATATATTAACGAATAATCGTTTATGTCCCATGTTCATTTTTAATTTAATTTAATTTTTTTTCTTGTGTGATTACAACATAAGTATATAAAAATACATTTTTATTAATGTTTTTTCTATTATATTTGGTACTATTTCCCTCCAAAGACAAGGGCCTTATCACAGATTACTTGCCAAGCAGGTCAATCGGCAGCAACAACTCTTCATCTTCTGACTTCCATCTGTAATTCTTCTTATGTTATCTAGCTATCTCTTTCTCCAAGAATCCATATGCATCCATATCCATATCCATATCTTACAGCACCTCCTGACTTTCCATATTCTTGAGAGACTATATTTCATACATTTCAAATGAATAAATCAAATCAACCTTCTTTTTTTTTTATATACACCACAATATCTGGATGATCAAACAATGCTCTTAGTTCATCGTTTTTCCTAATTGTATACTCTCCCTCAGAGTAGTTTGATCCATACATTGTCTAAGCATTTTCCTTTCTAATGTGCAAAGCCGTCTTTCCATTACACCGGTCAGAACTCATGTCTTACTCGTACTTCCGTAGCTAATAATCGTTCGTATAGCAGTTTTATAAATGAACATGAGGCTTAAAGGAAGATCTTTAACATTTCAAAAAGATAAAGATTTCATGATAATATTTTCACCTCAGTTTCTTCCTAGTGTTCATTTGTCTCGTTTTATAATAAAACAGTAAAAAAAAAAAATAAAATAAAACTTTTATTAAAGAGTAGTTAAAAAATAAATAAACTTCAAAATAATAATGCATTCATTAAATACTTAATCTAAATTTTTTTTTCTATTTATTAATAGAAATTTACTATATTACAAAAATACATTGGTAATACACCGTAAATATGCGGTAATTTCAATGCAGACTAATGACATGACAAAGACTTGTAGAGGGACTACCCAATAGTAGCATTCTAATAATCTATAATTAAATAATTCATTTGTCATCAGATGACTATAATTGTTAGCTTCATTCACTGCAGGCTCAAACAATTCATTTTATAAATCAATTTATGTATTTTTATTTATTACTGTTTATATCAGACATATTTGACATTTCAAATATTCTCGAAAAAATGGATGATTATATATTTATAATATATTATTTATACATTTAGTCGAGCGGAAGGTACAACTAAACTACTGGTTTCGGTCCACAGCTAAGCCAACTGTAAAGATCTTACTCTGAAGCAGACTCCTCTTGGCAGGGGGATTATGTACGTGCCTGGCATCCCATGAGAGGCCGGGGTATCAATTCAGACCATACTCCAACCTCCGTTGAATTAATATGCCTACTCTATTTCGTCTCACTAAAGAGGCCACTTATCTCGAAGAAGAGGCCTGTATAATCGGGTGATGTAATAAATATGTATTCACTGTATGTGTGCCGAATAAATTATAATTGACAAAAATAAATACAAATTATAGGAAAATATACTAAAAAATAGTTTATATAACATGCCCACAAGACTAGAATAATAATAGTGGCATTAGGCATAGATAACAGCAATTAAACATCAGTATTAGCTATTATTATCTTGACACCCTAATGAACATTTTTTTGTTAATGTGTATAACATCTATAAAAGTTATTTTTAAAATTTTGGATGTGCCAGAACATTCAGAGTCACATTTTCACAGTGTGTCACAATTTTACTCATTCAACACAAAACAACTCCAATCTTTACAATTGGACAAAGATAATGAAATACTCGACTGCACACGAAACCCAAAATCACTAAACCCACTGATTTATAACAACAGAAAAAACTTATTAAACTTACTTGACGAAGATAAGTCACACGAGTTTGTATGCTATTTGTATAATGTGAAACTTGAAAGCAATCATATTTGACAGTAATATCCCAAAGACAATAATATGAAGCTCACAGGGAATATTTTCTAGAAATATAATTGCTCATACTCCATCATATATATATATATATATATATATATATATATATATATATATATATATATATATATATATATATATCCAAAGTATTAAATTACAAAAGGGGAAAGAGAACATTTGGTGTCAAAACAATTCTAGCTCTTCATTCTTTAAAATATTTTTCGTGACTTAGAGTAGAAGCCACTTGATATTTTCTATTATAGAGAATTTGTTCTGAAGCTGGATATTGCTGCTACTGTTTGGCCAACAGATGATCCTATTGGTTGGAACTATATCACGAAACCCATTCTCTACCCATTCCTCTGCAAATGTTGTCCTTTATATCATAGAGCTCCTTTTCTGAAAGGTCTACTTAAATTATAGATATGTTCAAAAAGGTGTAGTCAATATGAAACCAATATAAATCACGTAAAATGTATCTAAAAGATAAACTTCAAGACCATAACCTATTATTCGTAGCTATAAAACTTTGTATACAAGCAACTAATGTGGTGATATTTAAAACAACAGACAAGTTCGGCATGAGGAATTCGGCACCCACCGGTGATATCTAGTGATCGTATTGTAATATTCTATACCTGGTTGTTGGTCTGCTTAATTTGTAATAAAAATGTCTAAATTTAGTTTATGTGTCTTATAACTGCCGGAATATGTTTGTAGAGTTTTGTTTGAAACGCTAGGAGGTGATTCTACTGTCTTTATAAACTTTTCCTTTTAATCACATAGTGTTTCATTTACTAATCTAATCCTTACAATCTAATATAATATAAAATATATAAGATAAGCCTTGCCACTTCAATAATAATCTGATACATTTTAATTTTTATGTTCTGAGATTTCGCAAACTTAGGCCAGAAAAGATAGATATCTATTTTTAAACAAAAATAGAGGTTACGGAAATATCGTTAGTACAAATGCCTTGTATTTTTATACATTTTTTTATTAAATAAAAATCAAAAACTGCCTCACTCAAGAGCAGTGAGTTTTATAAGTGATAATGAATTTATGCACAGAATTATATTATCAAATGTGAAAAACAGTATTTCTTTTTTTTTTATTCTTCAGCGATTGCTTTGAGAATTGTATTTTATGTAATTAACCTTATTAATTCTCATCGAAAGGAGATATAGCCCAGTTAAAAACATTTTCAATAAACCCTGAAACAGATTTTCCACACCTCAGGAAATTGACGAATTTCACATACGAAACTTTGCTTTTATATCGACGATATGTGAGATTCCTGCGCACTGTAGAATTGTTATTAACATAAAACAAAATATAAAACAAAACTTCTACATATAGCTGAAAATAACAAATTACATTAATATAACCATAACATTATTTGATTACTTATAGTTTAAATTTATAACGACGATATATGACGTATCAAATAGTATATATACAGATAGTATAAATAGGAAGACAATTTTAAATAAATCGGGGATATTTAAAAATTTCACATAGTAACAACGCAATCTCGATGATGCTTGACAAAGAAATCATTTAAGTCAGCCATCCAAAAAATGTGCACAATTAGTAAAATTGAGACTATTTTTTTTTGTTTTTTTTTTTAAAGTTTATTATTACTATAGCAATCAACAAATAACAGTCTGCTGATAACCTGCTAAAAATGAAAACGCACTAAAAAGAAAAAAAAAAGTAGCTATGACAATAAAATTAATCTAAATGGAGAACTAATTTATATAAAATAATAAGATTTTTAAAATTAATGCTTTTCCCTGTTAATTTATATAAGTAATATTATAAACAACATATTTAGCTCCATATTTCTCTCTAAAATTCTTCTTTTATTTTATTTTTTTTTTTTTTGTAAAACAAGAATTTCTTTCTCATAGTGTTATCAACTTTCATTAAGGTAATACATATTTTGTGGTCTTATTAAACAATTTAAACTGTATTGTTGAACATAGCATAGTATTTAAAAAGGAGAATAAATATATAACAGTAGAAAAAAATGAAACATGAAACTTAATTAAAATCCGCACATTCTTTAAAGTAGAATAAATGAATTTCGCGCAGTAAAATATTTACATTCTAGGAATGATTAACATATATTATTATTATAATAGTTATTATATTTTATTAATATCTTAGTTTAATTCATTAATTATATTTAAACTTACCTATAATTATATGAATGCCTTAAATTTATTCTTATATTATATGCCTAGTTCCCCTTTACATTTATCGTCTTAATAATTGTTTGTTATAACACCCATTGTAAGCATTAACCCGGCGTTGGTCGTTAGTCGATCTGTTACACCGTTAGTCGCTAGGTGAGCTTTTACCTCACTACTTTAATTTTCATGAAAAATGCAGTTTTATGTAGCCAATTAAGTTATAAGTGTCATCAAAATGTATCAATGACTGTATGTAGTATGAGTATAAAATATATGTTTACAAAATTTACTAAGATATTTATTCTAAAAACAAAACAAAACAACAAAAAAAAAACATCAAAAAACCTAACCCAAAAAAATTAAATATTTTACTATTTACATAATAATGTGTTATTTATCAGCCTGTGTTGTCTAATTCTTTACATTATTACAAGTATATGTAGTATGTTCATTGTGAATTGGAACATTACATTTTTTACAACTTTTTTTTTTCTTGGTCACACATATACCAGATCAATTTTGTATTGTCTCGAGCAGCCACAAACAAGAATCTGGAATAGTACAAATTTCATATTTCTAGTAAATGATTGAAAAATAATATAAATACCATTCACGACGATTTATCAACTAACTAATTACAGTTCATCTTCTCAACTGGCTATTTATCCAGTAATTCAAGCATTTTGAACCCAAATAATCATTATTCTTATTCGCAAATGTCCTAAACTCTGCTATACTGAGGGACAGCAATAAAAGTTAAGTTCTAACGGACTTATTAAATATTTTTTAGAAGGGTGAGGGAAATGCTTTTGTTTATTGAAAAAGTTCCGGTCTAAATATACTATTTAATTGTTTGGTAGTCTAAATTAAGTAACATATCGTTGATTTTTGTTCTGGGGTAGTCATTTATGATTCTCATATATAGGCTTTGTATTGTTTCTATTTCTTAATTGTTAAAGTCGCATGTGTATCCTGATACAGCAGAGGCGTATGTCGGTAATGGTCGAATGACTGATTCATATTAAATAATTTTTCTTTCAACATTTTCTTGATTTTTTGTGTGAAAAAAACTTCATATCGAAATTTTATCGTATTAACATGAAGTTTTTCAAAGAATACACTAATGTTTTTTTTTTTTTGTTTTTTTTTTATTCTCCGTTGTATTAAATAATTATATTCTAAACGTTTCAAAGAGTCTTCCAGAGCCTAAGGAAACAATGCCATGTAAGCTAAACTTTTTCTAGAAGTATCTTTTAAATAAATCAGTAGGTTGAAAGCCCCGCACTCATTCACTCACGTTAATTTTTGACGTTAAACGAAGGTGCTTAAAATTAATTACTCGTAGAACGTTAACGGGAACAAACCCGCGGACCGGCTTACCCAGAATTAATAATGTAAGCTCCTCGCGGTGCCTGGCTTTAATAATTCATCTACTTCAGAGCCAGTCTTCTCCCAGGATTGGGATTAATCGTGTACAGTCCATTAGTTCACTCGGCGTCAAATACTGCAATAAGAACTCTCTACCTGCAGTGAATGAGTGTAATTTAGAATATAATTATTATGTGTATATATATATATGAACAATATAATTGTTGGTTTTAGGACTATGTTCTACTGTCGAATGTTTGTCTCTCTTGAAAGTGATTATTTTTGTTAAACAGGTTTTTTATTAGACTTAATTTGTCTGCACATTCCTTAGTACTTCTAACTTTTTGACTTCAGTCTGCTAATGCTCTGTTAAAATCACCAGGTCATCTGTGAATACAAGATAAAGTATGTAGAGGTCGTTTTTGGCTACATCCAGTTGGATTGGGTTCCAAATCTCACATTTCATGGGTTCTTTCTCCCATTCTTCCACAACTTTGTCTGGAGCGAAGTTGAACAAAACTGTGGAGTCCATAACTTTGTCTCACATCAGTATGAATTTCGAAGGGTTATATTGTATGCATAGGATCATATATATTTTGTCAAATTGATTTTTTTTTCGTTTGTTTACGATCGCATTAACAACATGATACATATTGACTATTTTTTAAAGCTATTCATTGATATTTACAGCTCTATACATTACAAGTAGAATTGAGGGATGTTATTACAATAACATGTCGATAACATATAAAGAACTACTCACTAGTAGCACATCAATAACTGTTCTACATTAGGTCATTTGACCAGTTTCTTATTAGACACCTCGGAGGATTATCGGGAATTGAGCGTGAGGCAAGTTGGGAGACTAGTGTATTCGAGTGGTTATGAATTTTGTTCGAAATGATAGGTTTTCGTTTTGGGCTAAATCCGCAACATATGGGACATTGATACCTGTATGGATAAGTTTGCGAAACAATAAGGAACTTTGAGAATTTAGCGAAGGATTTTAAATTGTAATTATTGGATACCAGAAGAATAAAAATAATAAAGAAAAGAAATGTTTCTATTTGTAAATTAAATGTTCAAATATCCTGTTCCTAGTTATCAAATTAAAATATTGAATAAGAAAGAAATTAACCATTTCTGGTTATGAGTATTCTCAATAAGTAGTTACTTAAAATAGATAACTACGCGCGCGCGCGCACACACACACACACACACACACACACACACACACACACACACACACACACACACACACACACACACACACACACACACACACACACACACACACACACACAACACACACACACACACACACACACACACACACACACACACACACACACACACACACTCATACTCACACACACAAAAGCACATGGACTTTCGATTAATAGATTTTATTCATCACCAATAGTCCAAGCAACGAAGACCAAAAAAGGCCGACTAGGGGACTTAATTCATGTAGAAGCCAATTTTGGCACAGTTGTAGGGGAAGGTGTCCTTAACAACATACTAAAAGTACTGGAGGGTGGGGGTGGAGCTAAGGGTGGGGGGGGGGGCTCTAAAGGTCGGTTTTTTCAGTTTTTCGTTAATAACTCGAAAATTATTGCCTCTAGCGAAAATGTGTTTATATACTAAATTAATTAACATAAAATTGTTTACAAAAAAGGTTTTATACATTTTGGTTCTAGGATCAATGCTTAAGAAGATATAGTGGGGGAAATATGGAAAATGTAAAAAAAAAAACACGTTTTTATTGTTAAAATTTATATATATATTGTTGAAATTGCAATGTTTATTGCTAAAAATCAATAGTTTATTATTATAATTTGAAAGCTTATTGCTAAAAATAAAATTATTGTTGTTAAGCCAAATATGCTTATTGTAGTACATGGAAATTAGCATTCGAACCTTGATATCGAACCAAAAATAAAAAGATCTGACTATTGCATATTGTTCATCAACCTTAGCTGTAAATGTGGTTAAAAGATTTCTTTGAAACATCTTCAGGTTTAGGCAGGGGAGGGGGGAAAGTGTTGAAAATTGTATGTATTTAGCACTTTGATCCAGTAACTCGGAAACCGTTACTTTCAGCAAATTTTGTGTTATATACATTATTAAAGCTAAGCAAATTTGCAATAAATTTGGTTCTATTCGTTTTTTTTGTCAGATCGATAGTTTTAGAACTGTGAAGGAAGAAAAATTGGCTAACTTGCGGTAAGTCGCACTTTTCCTCAAAAACGCGTTTGTCGGTACTCTTTTGTCTATAACTCCGAAACTGTTTGTCTAATCTCGAATTTCTTTTTTTCATCTCAAAGCTGGTTAAATGTCCTATTAGATTCTATAGATTTAAGTTTAATAAAGTTCCGTGAAATATCCATTCTACCTCGTTAAATTCCGTGTACTGTTGTGAAATCCTTATTTTTTCGGAACATTTCTCGTTATAACTCTAAAAATATTGATTCGATCCTGATTTTCGTTTTTAAATCTTAAAGCTGGTTAAATTTGCAATTAGATCCTATATATCAAATTTTGATTTAAGTCCGTGAAACACCCACGCCAGCCCACTCAACATTTCAAAAATGTCAGGTTTTGCCAAAACATACACATTTAGTGTGCTAGCATGGGTATTACATGGAATATAATTAAAAGTCGTAGATAGGACCTGATTGATAATTTAAGTAGCTTTAAAATGAAATAAAGCAATTTGGAATCGGACATATGTTTTAGGAGTTATAGAGAAAATATGCCAAAAAAAAACTAGAAAGTTTTAACAACTCGCAGTTGTTAGCGTGCTGGCAAGGGTATTACATGGCATTTTATCAAAATTTGATATATAGGACCTAATGGAAAATTTAACCAGCTATGAGATGGAAAAAAGAAATTTGGAATCGAACAAATATTTTTAGAGTTATAACAAGAAATGTTCCGAAAAAAATAAGGATTTTACAACAGTACGCGGTATTCAGCGAGGTGGAATAGATATTTCATGGAACTTAATTAAAATGAAATATATAGTATCTGATGATAAATTTAACCAGCTTTAAGATGAAAAAAGAAATTCGAGATTAGACAAACAGTTTCGGAGTTATAGACAAAAGAGTACCGACAAACGCGTTTTTGAGGAAAAGTGCGACTTACCGCAAGTTAGCCAATTTTTCTTCCTTCACAGTTCTAAAACTATCGATCTGACAAAAAAACGAATAGAACCAAATTTATTGCAAATTTGCTTAGCTTTAATAATGTATATAACACAAAATTTGCTGAAAGTAACGGTTTCCGAGTTACTGGATCAAAGTGCTAAATACATACAATTTTCAACACTTTCCCCCCTCCCCTGCCCAAACCTGAAGATGTTTCAAAGAAATCTTTTAACCACATTTACAGCTAAGGTTGATGAACAATATGCAATAGTCAGATCTTTTTATTTTTGGTTCGATATCAAGGTTCGAATGCTAATTTCCATGTACTACAATAAGCATATTTGGCTTAACAACAATAATTTTATTTTTAGCAATAAGCTTTCAAATTATAATAATAAACTATTGATTTTTAGCAATAAACATTGCAATTTCAACAATATATATATAAATTTTAACAATAAAAACGTGTTTTTTTTTACATTTTCCATATTTCCCCCACTATATCTTCTTAAGCATTGATCCTAGAACCAAAATGTATAAAACCTTTTTTGTAAACAATTTTATGTTAATTAATTTAGTATATAAAACACATTTTCGCTAGAGGCAATAATTTTCGAGTTATTAACGAAAAACTGAAAAAACCGACCTTTAGAGCCCCCCCCCACCCCCCAGTACTTTTAGTATGTTGTTAAGGACACCTTCCCCTACAACTGTGCCAAAATTGGCTTCTACATGAATTAAGTCCTCTGAAAATCCTTCGTTGCTTGGACTACAAAGAATGGACACATACCTACAATGTTACCGGCAGTTATAATCAACCATTCCGCATTGTTGGTAAGTCTTGCGGGCTTAGCCGAGTATCAGGTATAACGGCATTTAGTTCTACTACTTCAGCATATTTAAATTTGCTGTATGTATCATAAATACTTTAGGTAATGTTTTTATTAATATTACATCAATATTTATCTTTATCAATCAAAAGATACTTTTTATATTTTTTAAAAGAGGCCGGTTGAAGAGAATAAAAGAAGTCTCAACTAAACAAAAGATATTTGTTTATGCCTAATGATCCTTAAAGATTATAACTTTAGGTTTAGAAATCATCAGATGTTTTTAAAAATACTAACAAGATCCAAAATATTGTGATATACTAAAAAATCTAGGAGGCTTTTTTTCAATCAGTGAATTACGCACATAATAAACAAATTAAACAGTTCTATTAAAAGTTGTATTCTCGCTAATAATTTTTAATTATTTTTTTTATCAATTGCTTGAAAGAATTTTTATCGAACTAGATTTTGTAGTTTTCTAAGAAAAGTAAGTAATAAATGGAATTAAATTAAATCCTAACAATTTAATCAGATAATTTTTAAGATAAAAATACATGAAGGATACATACTACTGTTAATAAACAACGTAGTAATAAGTATAAAGGTTTGTCAATATCTTATAAATTTTAAAGTATTCTCTGATTTAATCTATATCTGACTGATTATAGTTTTAATTGAAATATGCTTTTTCAAAATTATCTTTTTTAACGATTTTAGGTTTTATAATCGGTTGAAATGCATAATTCGTTTACAAAATTTTCGAAAAAAAAACAAAAAAAACGTATACCATCTAGATTATGTATAATAAAGATATATTTCATTATTCGAAAAAAAAAACATGTTTCATATCAATAATAGGATATTTTAAAATAGATAGATTTTACCCTGCGTTCTTTACTTGTAAGCCTAAATATGATCTAGAAATTTAAATAAATAAATTCCATTATCTGTAGAATGATTTATATAAAAATATGTTTTCATTATATGACAATGTAAAAGAAAAAAACTAAAAAATTTGCTTTTGATTTTTATTTTCTTAATTTATCTTATAAAGTCTTCAATGTCAAAGATATTTATGATTTCATTTTATTTTATTGTTATTATTATCTTATTTATGAAGATTTTCTAGGATCTACGAAAAGATTTCTATATCACAAGTGCTGCTTATTGATTATTTATCTTACAAGTCAGTGCTAATATTCATTGTAAAAAAAAAATTCAAGGTATTTAAGATTATATTTTTTTGTATCTGTAATTATTAATTTATTGATAAGGATTTTTCCATTATTTATTATATAATGTTATTAAAAGAGCTACTAATTGATTATTTGCTTTACCTGATACTTTATATCCACTTTTTGTAATAGTTACGAAATGTGGCCATGACAATTTTATTTAATTTCAAATATAAAAAAATAGATGTTAAAAATATACTTTATTTTTTTTTCCTTTGAATTTAGTACATAAATAAGCAATATTTACTGAATTATAAATATTTTCTAATGTAAATCCCACGTTGTACGTTGCCAGCTAAGCTGAAGCTGCACCGAAGACAGGTTAAATAAAACAAGATGACAAATACCAGATACAAAACATAACATACTGCGGCCATGGTCTTAACAGCTAACAGTCGCCTGATTTATAAAACGGGAGACCCCAAGATATGGCACCTCTTTGTCTTCCTGATGGCTTCGTTATGTTCCTCCCCCTCTCCCCTCTCCTCCTGCCTCGGGGTTTATTCAATTGAGTTTCCTCTCTACTATTCCCCAGTTCCGGCAACATTAACTTGAGATGTTTATTGTGCACAATATTGTTGTATTAATTTTCTTTAAGGCCGTTTAAGATTATATCAATACAACACCAACAATTTTTTCCTTCGATTTGTCCTTTAAACGATTTGTTTTCAATCAAATCATTAAAAAAAAGAGTGGACAAAATTGAAGTAATGCATTCTTGAATGTAATTATCTTAATTTTTAGGCATGTACGAGGATAGTATTTTTACAAAAGTTAAATGTCCCTTCACCATTAACTATTAAATTAATTATTTTTAATTTATTTTTATTGACTAAATATTTTTTTTATTAATAAATGTTTTATTGAAAATGTAATACAATTTGCCTCAAAGAGGGTAATAAGTAATATGAATGGATTTATGGGTCCATTCTCACAATATAAACAATAAGAATAAATAGAACGAAAAAAAATACCCTCATTATATATAACACAGCAAATAAATTGAAAACAATAAATATATAAATAAATTCATACTATAAAATAAATAAAGTGAAAATACAAAAAAAAAAATAAAAGATAATACAAATATAAAAAAAAAATAGGATGAAATTAAACTTTAAAAATACAACCATTCTTCATTTACAATATATAAATCATCCTAGACATTCCTTACCAAAATTGTCCCTCAACTTATCGAGGGGCAAGCCAGGTACAGTGGGGTACAGAGAGGTCACCCAAACTCTCCCCTCTCAGCTGTGTAACTAGTGTAAAAAAAAAAAAAAATAACAGAGGATGTTGAGTGAGAGAGCTTACTTAACATTGAGCGCTTTCAAGAATATTGAGTAGTGGGTCTTATAAGTATTAAAAAAGTTTTAAATATTATATTTAAATGAATTATAATAAAGCAATGTTTTGACATAAAAATATCCTGAAGGAGTAAAATAAAATTTACCAATAAACAAATATTAATTTACAACAATAACAATTTAAACTCTAAAATTACCTTTCTTCTTAAAAAAATGATACTAATAAAAACATATATATTTATTGCTAATATAATTTTGTTGCTTTCATATAAATTTTTCAAAATATAAATTAAATAAATTTTATTGATAACTTAGGATTAAGGAGACTTATAGTCTCTTATAGATAAAACAAGAAAGCATTCGAATAAAATAACCTACATATGATGAATAATGTTTTTTTTAAAGGAAAAATGTAAAATAAAGAGAGAAAGAAGTTGGCCAACTTTTTTCTACAGGTATTTTCGTAATTTTTTAAAGGTAGTTTCCTGATAAATCTGTCTATAATTTTCCGCAACAAATAATTAAAGAGGTCATTTAATAAATATATAAATAATTCTGAATAATCTCATTTAATAATAATGAAGGATCAGTAAAAAATAACTCATTATTATAATACGTTTTTAGATATCGAAAAAAATTTTCTTCTCTCGAAACTCAAAAATTCTGGTTTATAGAGAAAATAGATCTTATAATTTTCTTTATTTGAGGTACCCACTTTCGAAATGGGATATATCCACTATCTGAAAAAAACAAATTCTAAATGTTTAAGTTTTTCTCCTACATCGCTTGTAATATTATTCCTAATCATAAAATACCAAATGCCATTACAATCTAAGGTGAAAATGTAAGTTTCCTTATTTTTCTTACTATCCGGATGTGTCGTTGAAGAAAATATATTTATTTAACGAGTAACCATATGAACTATGATTACATAATTGTTAGGAATATATTTTTTTAATATTTGTATATTTGGAATTTCGGATTTTAACTTCATTCTATACAAATATACAAATATTAAAAAAATATATTCCTAACAATTATGTAATCATAGTTCATATGGTTACTCGTTAAATAAATATATTTTCTTCAACGACACATCCGGATAGTAAGAAAAATAAGGAAACTTACATTTTCACCTTAGATTGTAATGGCATTTGGTATTTTATGATTAGGAATAATATTACAAGCGATGTAGGAGAAAAACTTAAACATTTATTATACAAAAGACTCTCTGATATACTAACAAAACTGAACGTAATACCAGATCATCAATTTGGATTTAGAACACAACATTCGACTATACATCAATTACACAGAGTTACCGACTACATATGCACGGCACTGGAGCACAAACTGTATGCAACTGGAGTATTTCTGGATGTTGCTCAAGCTTTTGACAGAGTTTGGCACCAAGGGCTTTTCTTTAAACTAAAGACGATACTCCCACCGACCTACTATCTTATTCTACAGTCCTTTCTTTCTGATAGATCTTTCTCTGTCCGTCAAGGCTCAGAGCTTTCTTCTATTAAGTTGGCATCAGCAGGAGTGCCACAAGGCTCAGTGCTTGCTCCATTACTCTATATCATATACACACACGACATTCCAATTAGCTCTGACATTCTTACAGCGACATATGCAGACGACACAGCAATTTTAACAAGAGATAAAAATCCGAATCATGCTTCACTGACTCTACAGCATCACTTGTCAAAATTACATGACTGGCTAAATACTTGGAAAGTACAAATAAATTACGACAAATCGCAACACATTACATTTACACTTCGACTTGAAACATGCCCAACAGTTTTTCTTGACAACACACCGATTCCTCAAACAGACACTGTACACTACCTTGGTCTTACATTTGACCGAAGAATGACATGGGGTCCACATATAAAGAAAAAAAGTAAAACGCTTAACCAAAGACTAAGACTTTTATATTCACTCCTCTCCAAACGTTCAACTCTACAACTTAAACAAAAAATTAACACTTATACTTACTTACTGAAACCTATTTGGGCATACGCTTCTCAGATATACGGGACAGCTAAAAAGACACATATCAACAAACTCCAAATCTTCCAGGCAAAAACATTCAGGACAATTACAAAAGCCCCATGGTACGTAAGCAACATAACTTTACATACTGACCTACGCATAGCAACAGTTAAAGAACAAATACAAACCTACTACAAACGATTCCACGAAAAACTACATGGACATCCTAATACACAAATAAACAACATGGCCACAACATATATTCCCGACAACACACAGAGAAGACTAAAAAGGAGCTGGATGAGAGACCTCCTTGACTAAAATAATAAAATAAAATAAAGACTGGAGGTGCCGCTGGGTTCTGCTCCCTCTCATGCCTTTCAAGCCTTTTAAATTCGTACCGCAAATTCACTGGTTGTCAAATATTATTTGACAGGTGTGAATAAATATATAAAGTCAAAAAAAAAAAAAAAAAAAAAAAAACTTCATTCTATCTTTGCTTTGTTATTTCTCTAATATCTTCAAAAGTGGATAAATCCATTCTGGTTTTTATACAGTATTTTTTTGTATTTTGTACATTTATGAAAACACATAAAATACAGGGGAATGATTTATGTGTATTGTGGTCTCCAAAGTATTTTTTACCCATTGAAAGCATTTTAGCTATGCCGTTTTTTGTATCTCCTGAAAAGTTTTAAGATTTGCATTTACCCTTGTTATATTTGTTATTACACTTATATTTTGAAAGTAGAAACCCCGCTAAAGATATTTTAGTATCTTATCTAAGATCGTTTCTCAATAAACTTGTTTTTCTTACTAAGGGTTTTTTGGCTTTAAATGCTTTTATAATTTAATGCTTATCATAGATGATTTTCATAATTTTAGTCGGTTATACATTGACACAGTACCTGTTTATATAATCTAAGCCAAACAGAGTTCATAACCAAAATAGATTATACTTATGGTCTTGCACAAATACAGTAGAGCCTTACAACTATTCCAGCAGAACTCCTATCCCCAACTCTAAGTGCTGCAATACATTATGTAACTAGTAACAATTAAACTTAGTAGATATATCAGTGGGGCGAACTTGGGGGCAGTTCTAATGCTCTAGCAATCTCAACGTTTCTTTCACTCACAACTTCTATTTCTACTGGAATTCCATTTCACGCACAATATAAAATGTGGGGAAGGCCATCAAAGAAAAAAGGTTTAGGATAAACTTTGAGCATTTGTATAAGATTTCTCTATTAGTGGTTTTTACAATTATTAGATTATCCACCAATCATTTGACCTTTAATTTGCTAGAAAACTAGTTTAAAATGTTAGACATTCATATTCAGTTTTAATAGGACACATTCAAAATATATGTAAATTGATATGGGCTAGTCTCCTAAAAGTGGCGAATCTTCGCACCATCAGTTTAAGGGCTTCTCTGGCAATCGAACATGTCTCAATTTTATTCATGAATAAGAAGAGGTTTAGTCAAGCAATTGTTTATAACAAATATTTGAAAAAAACAAAACAAATTTCAAACATCAAATTTTTATTCCCTCACTCTGTCCCATCCTATGTTGTAACATAAGGATCTTCGTGGATAGGTTTGTTGGTGACAAAGTAGGAAGTAACACTAACATTAACGACGAACCTGAGAAATATCTGTTTCTGCATTAAACACGTTTATGAAAGGATTTTCAAGATTTAGATAGTTGTAAGAAGGAATGGCCTATGTCATTAGTTTGTCAATTATGTGACATACTATAACCTATAACCATATTGCCTTTAGCAGCAGGTAGAATCAGCAACATTGCTCTACTCCTCTTCAAAACCAACATTCCATCCCTAATATTACGATATATACCATAGTAAATTAAATTATTTGGAGGAAAAACATCTCTGGTCGTACCATTCACTAGGCTTGGCCATTCGCATTACTCGTTTTAACAAATCAATTTGATATCTCTTTTGAAATTTCATACTTTAGAATGTCCTCACAATAAACCTTACAGGGCTTTAAAATTGGTTATAAGTTGGATACATATATTAATCCTAGGATATATATGTTAACCAATCCTTTACTATACCCCTGCAGCGTGGTGTGACCAACTAGCTAGCCAATCCAACGCTATGAAATATTATACCAATTGCATAATAATTATTGAAAGGAATAATAATTATACAGCATCCCTAAAGTTTTCTTGCGCAGAAGAAAAATAGAATTTCCCGAGGGTGAGTTGCCGGGAGCAAACACTTTCCTTGAGAAAATGGAGTTGGACGAAAGTGTGTCGTCCAGAAAACCAGACGTGAAAAGTTGAGCCTCCTATGAAAATTAAACGAAGCAACTAAAGTTGCACCAGAGGCCCTGGTAAATTATTGATGGACCCTTCCCTTACAGAGGATATCCTACCTTTGTGTCAAAAACTCCTCTTACTTTTATTCATTTTATCATTTTATTACTTGTCATTAGTTATTGACAAATTTAAGATCTCTATAATTTTTTTTGTATGTATAACACCTTTAAAACTGTTACAACTGAAACCTAATATTTTACAAATTTATAAATAATTTAACCTTCCACCGGTCAGCCATTGCATTTAATACAACACCCAAATAGTTTTCTCTCTGTCTCGCTTCTCGGTAAATTGGCGTCCACTATTCCTTGAGATACTCTTATATTTGCTGTCAGTAATATTTCACTGTGATAGGAGGGATAGTTTTCTGCATAAAAAATATTCTGTCCTCAGTGTTGCACAAATACAACAAGCGATCGCTCTCGTTTTTATTATTTCTCGTCTGGATTTGACATAATGTAAATAGGATTATTTTGCACTTTTACTTTTTTCTATTCTAGTGAGCGAAGTATTAATTATTTGGAATGTTATCATTAGATGAAAACCTGTAAGATTGGATGATATTTCTCGAATTTTGCAGGTACTAGAAAAGAAAGAGAAAAGAACAAGGAAATCAAATCAAAATTTAAATTTGAGTGTAGAGGAAATAGAAGATGTTCTTGATCATGATACAGAAACCAAAGTTGAGGGTAGTGATAAAGATGACTCACAATCAGATGAGAAACAGCTAGGGAATTTTCAAATGTTATTTGTAAAAATCATACCTTAAAACAATTTTTGCAATAAGGGTTAAAACAAACAACCATTTCAGACATATAAATACTTATATTTGACTGTTATATTGAAAAAAAAAAAACTAGTTAAAAATTTGGTTTTTATTATTTTCAACCATAAACATATTTTCATTTACGTTCTAAATATTATTCTTTCAAGTAATATACTGTACATATATTCTATTTTAAATGTCGGATAGTCAAAATATTTAATTAAATGTGTTAATGAAAATTGCCGGTGCGAATAACTCGCCTCGGCGCAGTAAAAATGGACTGTATAGAATTTAATCAAAGCGAGGTTCTGCAACTTTGGGGAGATGTTAGCGGGAAAATAATTCAACCAAAAAATACAGATAAGCGCACTCACCTGGTTGCGGTCGCCGTCTAGCTCTCGCGGGGCCCCTGAAGTCCTCACAGACAGGCGAACGCTCCTTGTGGCCTGTAAAACTTGATTGAACTCTCCTCCTCTGCTATCACCACTCATTAAAGTCAAAAGGAAAATTTTACTGGTTGTAGCACGAAAGGAAAACACTTTTAACATATAAAAGATTCTCGGAAGGCTATGTGAGCCTTGAGCATGAAAACTAGGAAGACTATGAAGTCTTGGACAAAAGTAGGTGCATCCAGGGCAGAGTGCAGGAACAGAGTGACCAGATTTGGCATGTACGGGAACCAAGTCCGCGATTAGAACACCCGCATTATACTTTGCGAGAGTTAATAAAGTCAACTGCCCTCTGGTTGGCAATAGGAAAACTAAGTAAAGGGCCGGTTAATGAGGGAAGTCGGTAGAGGGCGTCACTTGAACTAAATTATAATTTTCTCATTTCCCCTTAACACAAAAGCGCCGATCGGCGCGAACATACCGCCCACCAAAATTGGGATGTTGCCCAATTTTATTCCAAAAGTTGTACAATGAAAATGGTGTGCGGCAGCAGCAAATTTATACATAAAAATAAGAGAAAAGAAAGCTGAATTTGAGTAAAGAGAAAGATAAAGAAAAAAGGAATAATAAAAAAGCTTTAACAAGAATGGGTGCACAATTATACAATGTAAAGAAAAGGAAACAGCCCAACTGGGCAACAGTTATATAATGTAAAGAAAATAAAACAGTACTACTGTGTAAACAATTATACAAAGTAAAGAAAAAGAACCAGCCCAACTGAGCAACAATTATATAATGTAAAGAAAATAAGACAGTATTATTAGGTAATCAATTATACAAAATAAAGAAAAAAAGAATCAGCCCAATTGAGCAGCAATTATATAAAATAAAAAACATAAATGGCACAGACGTCATTCCGGGAGCGGAATGAGCTTGTTGATCGGCCTAGTGAGAGTACCGTTGGAGGTCTCAAGGATGGCCACTCGAGGTACACCGTCGAGCCCAGGCTTGAGTTCGGAGATGCGGGCTATAGGCCAGGAGAGGGGAGGGCTATTCACACCCTTGATTACAACGACATCGCCTTGCTTTATTGGTTTGGACATTGCGGTCCACTTAGTACGCTGCATCAGCGAGTTTAAGTACTCCCTGGACCATCGTCGCCAAAAGTGCTGCGAATACTGGGAAATGATCTTCCATCTAGATGTTAAATGATGATTCTCAGAAATAGGAATCTCGGCAACGGATAAAAGTGGAGCCCCAATGAGGAAGTGTCCCGGACTTAAGTAAGCAGCGGCATCCGCGGGGGCAGAAGGCAATGAACAGATAGGACGGCTATTTAGAATAGCCTCGATCCGAGCGAAAAGAGTGGCATATTCTTCGAAAGTGAATAAAACTTCGGTGGATAACCGAGATAACAAAGTTTTTTGCGGATTTGACTGCGGCTTCCCAAAGACCACCGAAATTGGGCGCTAAAGGAGGATTGAATACCCAACTTATCTCTCGACTCGACAAGACATTCGAAATTTCCTCGTGATGAGCGCGAAGGAAAAGATGCACGTCTTTTAATTGCTTATTAGCTCCGACAAAATTACGACCCTGGTCAGATAGAATGGAATGCGGAAGACCGCGGCGTGCAACGAATCTATCTAGAGTAGCCAGGAAAACGGCAGTGGAAAGCTCAGAGGCAAATTCGAGGTGCACGGCCTTGGTGGCGGTACACACAAATACGCATAAGTAACCCTTGGTAAGAGCAGATTTACGAAGCCGCGACGCGCGAACCTGAAATGGCCCCGCGAAATCAATCCCGGTGTTGAAGAAAGGTCTGCTGGGCCGAACGCGGCACGAAGGCAGGTCAGCCATAATGGGTTGCACGGTAGGAGCACGGAAACGAAGGCATGTGGTACAACGGTGGATCACCTTCCTTAACAGCTGACGCAACGAGATAATCCAGTAACGGCTACACACGAGGGCCTGGCAAGTAGTAGGCCCAGCGTGTAGGGAGGAAATGTGAAAGTGCTTGCAGATTAACTGAGATAGATATGCGGACTTAGGAAGCAAAATTGGGTGACGGGAATCGTACTTTAAATTGGCGTTCTTAAGTCGGCCGCCCACCCTGAGAACACCCAGGCTGTCGATGAAAGGCGTCAGGTTGCAAAGCGACTTTGCCGGCTTTCCGGTACGAATTTTGAGTAGAGAATCCTGAAAATGCTCGGACTGAGTACGCCGTACAATCGTGAACAAGGCATCCTGCAACTCGGAAACCGTTAAGGGGCCCTGTAAAAGCGGCTTTGACATTTTGCGAGACCGACAGTTGGATGCGAAACGGATTATCCACGCTACGGTGCGTTGAAAGCGAAGGAAGGAAGAGAATCGGGACGAAAACTGCTCAAATGAGAAATCAGGCTGCGACGCAATGAGAGAAACGGTATTAACCTTGAGCTCCGGAACAGTTGTGATGTTCAAGCCAGCGTCAGAATACGGAGGAGGCCATTGCTCCTGACAATTGGTTAAAAAAGAGGGACCTTGAGTCCAAAGACAGAAGTTCTTGGCGTGCGCGTACTGAGCAGGGGTAAGACCCCTAGAGGCCATATCGGCAGGATTTATAGCACTATCGCAATGTGACCTTGACAAGTTGGAGTGAGAATGGTTCATGATGTGGGCAATTCTATGAGACACAAAGGTATTAAGCGTATGAGGAGGCGTGTTTAACCAGGTGAGTACTGTGGTGGAATCGGAAAAAAGCCGGATGTTAGACCAAGGTTTAGGATAACGGAGTGTATCGACTGACTTTACTAAATCGATAAGAAGCACGGCAGCGCAAAGCTCGAGTCTAGGAATGGTGAGAGTTTTTAAAGGCGCTACGCGGGTTCGCGCCTTCCAAAAAACGGAATGACGAGAATTAGGTGCCTCAAAGCAAATGTACAAGACGGCGGCGTAGGCAACAGCAGAGGCATCAGCAAACCCTATAAGTGACATGTGGCCAAACGTAGAAGCTGGCAGCACACACCGAGGAAACTGAAGCAAAGAAAGGTGAGTAAGGTGTTCAGTGAGTTGCTCCCACAGAAGTTGGATTTCGGAAGTAACGGGTTGGTCCCAATCGAGTTTGGCTAGCCAGATTTTCTGGATAACTATTTTAAAGGAGATGTTAACGGGTGCCAGGAACCCCAGTGGATCGAAGATCCTCGCGATAAAAGAAAGCATATTTCGCTTCGTGCAGGTAGCCTGAAACGGCTGGACCTTGAAGACAAAGGAGTCATGAGATGGTTCCCAGCTCAGGCCTAAGATCTTGAGGGTGTCTTCATCATTGAACAGGACCGCAGATTCTAAGTGTTCCCGCGGTAAATCGTGAAGAACTTGAGGGTGGCTAGAGCACCACTTGCGTAACTCGAACCCACCGGCCGAAAGAAGTTGCGTAAGTTGAACCTTAAGGGCTAGCGCAGAATGAATATCATCTTCGCCCGTGATGATATCATCAATGTAGGTCTGGTCGAGTAGTGCCTGAGCAGCCAAGGGAAATCGGTGCCCTTCGTCCTGAACGAGCTGATGAAGAACTCTGACAGCTAAAAACGCTGAGGGGGCCATACCGTACGTCACGGTATTGAGCTCTATCTCCTGTACGGCAGAAGCATCTTCCGGCTTCCAGAAGATGTGCTGCATGTACCGATCCCGTTCGTGCACTAAAACTTGCCGATACATTTGCTTTATATCGCAACACAAGGCAACCCGGAGAAATCTAAAATTGAGTAAAATGTCGGAGACGTCTCGTTGTAACTTGGGTCCCTTGATCAATCGGTCGTTGAGTGATAGTCCTGAAGAGTCAGGGCTGGAGGCATTAAAGACCACGCGAATCTTTCTCTTGTGATTAGAAAGTTTAGTAACCACGTGGTGAGGGATCACATACGACGCAGGATGCGTGGAGACAGACATGTGGCCTACGTCCAAATACTCCTTAAGAAACTGATTGTATTCTGCCCTTAGGGAAGGCGTCTTGCCGAGACGCCTGAGGAGCCTATGAGAGGGAGTGCTCTGCGACCTTCCGATTATCTGCTAAAGGAGCTGCTTCTGGTTTAATGGGGAGAGCGACGGAATAACGTCCCTCAAGGTTACGGAGGTGAGTGGCAACGAAATGTCGCTCGGCATGGTCATCAAGAGGGCTGGAAGGAACGGGAGTGATAACATTCTCAACTTCCCAAAACTTGTGGAGGTCTTGGGCTAACTGGCATACTGAAATCAAAGAGGTAGTGACTTCATTGCGTGATGGGGTTTGTACAGGACCTATTATTGTCCAACCAAAAATGGTGTTAACAGCAATAGGACCGATGGAGCTGCGAATGAACGGCTGAGGCAGTAACAACTGCGGGTAAATGTCGGCACCTAAGAGAAGGTCGATCTGGTCTGATTGATGAAAGTTAGGATCGGCTAAACACAAATGCTCAAAAGCGCGAGCAATTTCTGGAGTAAGGCTTTTAGGAGGCAAATGGTTAGCGATATGAGGAACCACGGACGGGTTGACGAGAATGTGCCTCTGGGAAAATCTGGAGAAGATATCGCACGAAACTGTGCCAGGAGAATTGGAAACACGCCCACCTATGCCTGAGACGGTAATGGGCATATCCTGGATTTTTTGACCTAATTGGTCAAAGAGGCGCTTGGAAATAAATGACAGCTGCGACCCCGGATCGATGACCCCACGGACCGGAACGTAACCTAAGTGAGAATTAAAGATTCGTGCACGGAAGGTTCCTATGAGCGAAGTCACGTGACTTCCGGTGGTGCTACAACTCAGAGATAAGGAGGCGTCAACTGGTGCTTGACCAGTGGAAGCGGATGCTGGTTCACTTGTAATGTGATCAGCATGAGCTGAAGCGCGACTAGGCGCGGAATTCAAATGGAGATTTGAATTTACTACTTTGACGGGATGCAAAAGTGTGTGATGCTCTGATGAATTACACTTACGACAAGAAAATTTGGAGTTGTAATTACCCTTAAGGTGGGGACCCAAGCAATTAAAGCACCGTTTATGCCTTTTGAGGAAATCAATTTTTTGATCTCGAGTGAGATGAGAAAATTCGAAACAGGAGGATAAGGAATGCGCCTTACGACAAAGAATGCATTTGAGGTTAAAAGAATTTGAAGGTGCGGCCCGAGTTCTATCTGATGGTGAGGTATCAGGACTAGTGCTAGCAATTAGCGAATTAACTTTAGTGTTTCTATGTAGATTGCTGGGGGGAGAAATAATCTCCAGGGTTTTAATTTGCCTGATAATAAAATTTAGTAAGTCATCGAAAAGCGGAACTGATTTAGCGGAATTTTGATCCTCGAAAGCCTTAGATGTACGGGGGTCTAGATTATTTAATGCGAGGGTTAACAAAATAAAATTTGCTAAATCGTCGATTGGAAGCGCCTTGATAGCCTGCACCGAATTTTGATGTACCTCGAGAAAAGTTTTTAAGTTATTTAATGAATTTGAACTGACGGGCTTAAAGTGTAAGATTTGGTTCAGATATGCCTGGGCTATCCTCCTGGGGTTTTGGAAACGGTGTACTAGAGCTGAAAAAGCAAGGTCGTAATTTTCGGCTGTGAGTTGAAAGTTAGAAATTGCGGAAAGCGCACTCTCTTTTAAATTGGATCTTAAATAATGAAAACGTTGTATGGGGGTTAGAGAAGGGTTGTCGTGAACAAGGGCGGTGAACAACGAGAAAAATTCAGGCCACTGCTGTATGTCGCCTGAAAAGGTTGGTAAATTGATAGGTGGTAAGGAGAAAGCACTTTGAGCCAAATGAACAGGGCTGGCAACCGTTGTAGAAGTTGCAATAGGTTCTTCTTTTTTCAATTGTAAATATTTGGATTTAATTTTTGTTAACAGACTATTGAAAGCAATTGCAGGGGCTTGAGTATCCACATGATTTTGTTTGGATAATAGAGCATTAAGGTCTCTTAATTTTTCATTCACCCCCTCAAATTTGACTTGAAGGGAGGGTAAATCCTCGTAATGCACTTGGACAGTAAAAATCCGAAAGAGTGGAACCCTTAATTTCATCGTATCTACTAGTTATATCAGCAAATATCGTTTCCCTCTTTGCCAATAGTTGTGCTTGAACAATGATATTTTTGTCTTCTGTAGGCATTGTGAAAAATAGAGAATAAATAAATACAGTAATAAAAGGAAATTATAATATATGAGGCAGAGAAAAGGAAAGGAGAAAAAGTTGCAAAATTGATTTTACTAATTATTACGTTATTGTAACTGACGTTATAATAAGACAATATGGCGGGAACTGTTACGAGACGCAGTAACGAGTACTTTACTAGAGAAGTGGGAGGTGGTGACGTCAGCCACCAGCTGATCAAATTGATGGAGACAAAATGGCTGAGTATAGGGTTAGTTAAAAACCGGCAGAAACTGGCAATCACGTACTTTGAACAGAAAGTGGTCAAAAGTTCGTGATTTCTGGAAATTTGAAAATAATAACCAGTAAAATAAATAAAATTGAAAAATGAGCGGCCGATTAATCGCCCCAAAACTGCAAAAAGTCTCGCTTCAATGCGGTACAATATATCCGGCCCGGATCGGACCAAAAATGTTAATGAAAATTGCCGGTGCGAATAACTCGCCTCGGCGCAGTAAAAATGGACTGTATAGAATTTAATCAAAGCGAGGTTCTGCAACTTTGGGGAGATGTTAGCGGGAAAATAATTCAACCAAAAAATACAGATAAGCGCACTCACCTGGTTGCGGTCGCCGTCTAGCTCTCGCGGGGCCCCTGAAGTCCTCACAGACAGGCGAACGCTCCTTGTGGCCTGTAAAACTTGATTGAACTCTCCTCCTCTGCTATCACCACTCATTAAAGTCAAAAGGAAACTTTTACTGGTTGTAGCACGAAAGGAAAACACTTTTAACATATAAAAGATTCTCGGAAGGCTATGTGAGCCTTGAGCATGAAAACTAGGAAGACTATGAAGTCTTGGACAAAAGTAGGTGCATCCAGGGCAGAGTGCAGGAACAGAGTGACCAGATTTGGCATGTACGGGAACCAAGTCCGCGATTAGAACACCCGCATTATACTTTGCGAGAGTTAATAAAGTCAACTGCCCTCTGGTTGGCAATAGGAAAACTAAGTAAAGGGCCGGTTAATGAGGGAAGTCGGTAGAGGGCGTCACTTGAACTAAATTATAATTTTCTCATTTCCCCTTAACACAAAAGCGCCGATCGGCGCGAACAAAATGTATTAAATATAAAATGTGGACAAAAACGGATAGAAAACAAGGGTGTTGTACTTTGTATAACGCGCGACCGCTCGTGTTACGAAAATTGGTGCGACCGGTGGAAGGTTAAATAAATATGTAAATATTGCATTTGGGGTATTTAATATCGAAACCAGCTAATTCGGTTTTTTAAAATTTTATAGAAGAGGCCTAGGGCATTTTACACTTTGCTCATCAATTTCTCTGAAATAAATTATTTTTATTTTAACAACCCTGAGTGAGTTTAAATCGTTATTCTTATTCAAATCATCGGTGCTGTCTAGTTGTTTATAATAAAAATACTTCGGATTGAGTTGATTTAAGAAATTTTTTTTTATTATTTTTTCTCTGATGTTTTAATTAAATTAATATTTCTTCTCAATTTTTGGCTATATATTATACTGAAAAATCAAAAAGGTGAGACGATTAATCAATTTATCATATTAATTTTAATAATTTATAAATTTATAAATTGACAAAAATTATAAAAGAATTTTCTATAAAAAATAGTGTAATACAATTGGTAGTCGGTAATGAAAAATATAAACATTAACTTATTCTAAAGAGATTAAATTGTCACTATTAAAAAAAAAAGAAAGGAAAGAAATGAAGATAGAAAATAATTTATTTAAATAAATGCCTTTTCAAATCAGCAACATATTCTTCTTCTGCATTATTTTCCTGTTGAATCCTCTTCTCCCCTAAATGCTTGACCAGCAAATTGTTCACGTCATTTATCTTCGTTGGAGCAAGTGAAAAGTCCGCAGCTACAGCATAAGGAAGAAGGTCCTGTACAGTTATAGCTATAGTTTTCCTGTGTCTACAAATTTTTGGAAGCTCTAATATCATATTTTTAACATACTTCACCTTTAACTCTGAAGTCATTGGTACATAGTGATATCCCGCCGATGCTTGGATTTAGCTGGGTTTGAAAACAGACTGGTTTTTAACAGCAGTTTTCGAGTCGATTGGGATGAATTTATAGTTTGAGCTAGTTTAGGTACCAAACGCATCATTTAATTTATTAATGTTATCTTTAGTAAGAGTAACAATGGGGCATATTTTCGCTTCATTGCTGTCAGTTTATCATATACACGCCTGACATCCCTGTCTGTCCTAACTTCCCGTTAGCAACATAACCAGAGAATTTATAATGCATTGGGAAATTAATTATTCTCAGAAAATAATGCATTTAATATAGATTGAGGATATTGTGGAATCAGCAGTTGAAACAATTTTCCACATGAGTTGTAATTGAATGAGGACAGTATAACGCTCTGATTGCGCAAGTGAACTTCCTTTAACTTACTTCTCCTCTCTTCTAACTTACACCATTTCTGCTTCTCCGACAAGAAACTCATCTTCAACTAAAATACCCTATCTAACTTTCAACACCACACATACAGACTAGAAACAAGAAATTTTAAATGCAGTTACACAAGCTGCAAGTTAGAGGATTATATACATATATATATATGGATAAATTTCTTGACTGTTATTAAATGTATAGTAATGTTCTTGAAGTTCAGTCAATAAATAAAAACAACTATTTTGGTGACTTTTCGAGACTACATTGTTCTCATAATCATGCCAATGATACTGGTGGATGTGGTATCGACTGATGGTATCCATTCAATACCATATTCACCAGTAACATTGGCATGGTTATGAGAACAATATGGTCTCGAAACGTTCCCGAAATAGTTGTTTTTATTTATCGATTGAACCTCAAGAACCTTACTAAACACACACGCGCGCACACACACACACACACACACACACACACACACACACACACACACACACACACACACACACACACACACACACACACAGACACACATACACACACACACATATATATATATATATATATATATATATATATATAGTATGTATTAAATCGCATGAAGTTTCGTTCAGTTATATAGAAAATTTTCTCATATTTTGAAGTAGTAAAAACATTATACTATCTATCAATATGTAGTTACCTAATCTAACCAAAACAGTGAATGAAAGTCACACAGTCTTAGTGAGATGTTTATAGTGCATTTTTGTTTTAACTTGACAGTTAGCACTGACCAGAAAAGCTGGATTATACTTCTAACATAAAATAAATTTTTAATTCACAAAAGTACTAAAAAAATAAATGACTACTATGAATTTTTCGTAATAAGCTAATGTCTAAGATACAAATACTAAAACTACTATTTATTTAATAAAGATTGGAATGACACCATATATTTTTTTTTTTTTTTTTCATAATCCTGAAAATGCAATGACAGGCAAACATTCCACCCAATTGATTTCTTTTCATTTTCTTGGCTAAACGTTTCTATTTTTTTTAAAGTATTTACGTCCCCATATTCTCTAAATGATGGGCATATGGAACGTATTATGTAATAATATTTATACTTATATAAATGGTATAGTAATATTTATACTTGCCAACATAATACCAATTAGTTTACTACAAATAGAAATTTTAAACAAATACAGATATAGACCCTTTGAGAAAATATGGTTAATCTAGAACACATTGAAATTGATGAAATACCAAACTATAAAGCATGGTTACATCCAAAAGAACTATTAACCCCCAATGTGACCCCAAATATCAGCGGAATATCAACTATTAATATTTTCACAGATGGCAGTAAGGAGCGAGAAAGAGTGGGTGCTGCTTTTGTTGCGTTTGATAACTATATAAAAGCAAGTATTAATTTACAAAAATATTAATTAAGAAAGTATATATTAAAAATTATCTTTTGATTGACTAGCACCCGGAGCTGCTTTACAAACTCCACAAATTTCTAACCTCAACGTACTTCCTTATTATCCGCTCCTATCTCAGTGATAAAACCTACAAAGTTAATCATAACTTTTCATATTCTTCCCTACTTATCCAATTTGCCGGTGTAGCTCAAGGTATCCTAGGTCCTTTTCTGTACACGGTTTGTGCAGCTGGCATCCCCCTACATATTCTAGCACCTTCCTAGCACGGATAATGAAACGAGTGTGTTATCACTAAATCTTGATCCCTTAATAGCATCCCAAACACCCCAATCTCATATCACAAGCCTTCAAGAATGGTATACAAATTTGAGAATTAAAGTGTTTATTTCATGATTATTTATACATAAAAATATGGTGTATTTTTTGTAAATCATTGATTAAATCACATTGAAAGGTGAATATCTTTGATATAATGCTGTTACACAAAATTCCGAGGATTAGCAATTTGTCTAAAAAAAAGAGGGATGTAAATACAGAAAGGTTGAAAGTCGTTTTGATGACTATAAGCCTCTTGAGTATGATCAAAAATATATATCAACTTATTGTGTTTCATTAAAGAATCATAGATCGTATTTCATTTGCAGATAGCATCTCGTTAATAACATTGACGAAATAACACAGACTAATATAATTATTAAATGCTATTAATAGGAAAGAAATGTATTTATTTAAAAAAGATTTTAATGTTAGTTTTAATTAACGAAATATCTTTCTGTAGAAAAATATATTAAGTTGATTGCAGAACCGGGAGTTGAAACAGTTCTTATGAGTTGTGATTGAATGAGAGTATAATGATCTGATTGCAGAACTTGAGCTCCGGGACTTAATTACTTCTCCTCTGTTCTAACTAACACCATTCCTCCTTCCCAAACAGGATGGGGTTCTCCGTTTAAAATAAGCTTCCTAGTTTTAAACAAAACACTAAAATCAAAAAAACGAAAAATATAAAAGACATATAGAGTTGTTGCAAGTACACGCACACGCATAGGTTCTAAATATTTATAAATACTTTGTTCTGAAAATATAATTTTCAGAATTCTTAATTTGTACTTACATTTTTATAACGGTATTAATAAAAATTATTTCACTAATGTTCTTGTACAAATATAATTAATTACTTTACAAATACCAGCTTCTAAAAGTAAAAAAAAAAAATACTTATCGATGCTGCACATTATTCTCGAATTTAAAAACATATCTCGAGACCATTATCTTTTTAACCTTTAAGGAGAATTATCGGAGTTTGTTTTCTGATTTTGATCATTAGAATTATTCTGAAGAAATTTCTAAAATTTTGCTGTTATAACATTATCAGCCATCCTCCACAATTGTTCGTGACAGCTCGTTTTTATGGAGCGCAATTTCATTTTGTATGAACCCCGGTAAAATTGAGAAGGGGGGGGGGGGGGGGGAGGGGGTTGGAGTTAAAACAGCTAAGAGGGGCCTGGAAGGAGGAAGATGAAATTATGAAACATAATATAGGTTGTATATGAATGATCATTCTGATTGTTTATAAAGATGGTCAAATCATTCTGAAATTTATGAAGAGTCAGAAATAAACTATCGCCAGAATAGAGCAGAAAAATAGTTTTACTCTGGGATAAAGTCCCTTAATAACTACAAATAATTACAGCAATAGATACAATTACATCTGGTAAGAAACATGGTTTAATAAAAAAATATATATATATATATATATATATATATATATATATATATATATATATATATATACATATATAGGGTAAGGTGCTGTACCTAAAGCACAGTTGAACCGGTAGACATTTTTAATAAAGAGCGAGTAGGAGGAGGGAAATTGAAATTGTTAGATTGGTTGTGCTGCTATCATCTCCCTGCAGTTGCACGTGTGTTTTCAAGATTGTTAGATCAACAGTTTCGTAGAAATAATTATTTTTAAGTACCTTTATATTTTATAGTAAATATATTTTAAGACCTACACCTAGAAATTTTCTAGGCAGTAATATCTCATTGGGTTGTCCGATAAATATATCATAACTTCGTATGTTTTCATATCAGTTATCACTTACGGGTTTCGTGAAACAGAGTTTTCCGCACAACATGGCGTTCAGTTGTACCTGTGTACACCATTGCCAGCTGAACCTGTGGACAGATAGTTAAAGTGCCCACAGGTACAACACATTTTTCTTGTTGTTTAATTATTCATTATTTCAATTATAGATGTTGCGAAAAAGTTTGTAGGCATTCCGCGTGTTATAAAAGGCCTACTACTCGTATAACTAGTTAAGATGGTGTTCACAATCTTGATGGATCTTGGCTGATCCATCAAGCGAAGATTGTAATTTTTTGGATGAATTGATAAATGATTATGAACAAGGTAATGAAATTGAAGATGAAGAAATATACATTGGTAGCTATGTTTTGTGCTGTGAAGCATTTTTTAGCTTTGATCAAAGAAAAAGTAGTCTCGTTCACGTTCAACATTTGCTACTTGAAGAAAATTTCATCAAATGATAGAACCCCAAAATTTATTCTTCCGGACATCGCTACTGATTATGAAATTGAAATAAGAGATATCAAAAAAAAATTACCACTAACATATTTTACAACTGGCACTGGGAGATTATGTAAACAAATACATTTTCCTATCTCTTTTCATGGATACGATCTCTATGATTCGATTTCTTTCCATAAAAAAAAACCTGTGACACTCGTTAATAAAAATTATAGGTACATAAAAGATTTATTTTTAAAAGGTTTAAAAATAAGTTAAGTTTCTATTTACTTTCATACGCTAAATTTATTGTTGTCACCTTTCTAATCGGCCTTTTAGTTCAATAATCAAGTCGACTTTTCTTTTTTAAATATTCTATTTTGTTCAGTATATTTAATAAAAAATTATTGCTGATGTTTTTCTCCAAATATCATTTCAATTATCCCTATAAACCTATGAAGAAATGAATGTCCGTTGGTACAACTACTAGTGTCCACAGGTACAAAGGGGTAAGTTGCAAAACATTATTTTCTGTAAAAATAAAATTAATTTTCAAAATAACGACACCAGGGTTCGATAGCCCCTTAATTTTTTTATTTAATGGTATAATAATCACTGAGATAAGTAAAGCACCGAAAATTAGAAAAATTTATAAGTGCAAATTGTCCACAGGTACAGCACCTTCCCCATATATATCAACTAAATATGTATAGAGGAAAATAAGAGAATACTTGCCAAAATTAAATAAGAAATAAATTCGTATGGTATCAATGTGTGTGAATATGTGAATGGCTTAGTGTAGCGCAAAATATACAAGAAAGGTATATAAATGTATAAAAAATTTAAAGAAAAAAATTTATTAAAAGAAATCTAAATTGTACAGATGGATATAGATAGGATTCCAGAAATGCTGGAACATGATATAATTTAATTGAGTAGGTCTATACTTTGCAAGCGTCACCCTGGAGTAGAAAGAGGTTCTGAATATGAAGTTATTTAAATGTTTTAAGTGTTTTATTTTTTGTCCATTTCAAAGGATGGTTGAGCAATGTTACCCGAATGACCACCTTTTTCTCTTTCTTCTTGAATCTATACCCGTCAAATTCTCAAAATTTCTTTAAACAAATTCTAATGATCCAAATTCACTAGCGCGATCCCTATACAGTTCCACACAAAGCCATAACCCTCCTAAATACTACAAATAGTCAATTAAAATTAAAGCATAACAATAGAATAGGTAGGAGGAATTGAAATTATGTTGAAGAAGGTTTGTTAATTTTATGTGACAACGGAGAGTAAATAAGAAACACTGCAAATACTAATGTTTCTTTCTGTGGATGACATACTATAGTTATTAAACCTGCAATGAAATAAATAATCGTTATATAAATTTTTATTACGGAGTAAAGTGCCAAGAATTTTTATAATTAAATGTTACTCGACAGTTTTTTTTTGTTTTTTTTTCTATAGAATTTATTTAAACGGAAAATATATTCACAAAGTTCGTCATCATTATTCAATATTAAGCAAGGGAATAATTTACGACCTGTAGATTCCCCCACATTTCATTGTCTATTATTCTAAACATCCAATTCCAACTGCTCAAAAAGCGTTGTGAACAATACCCCTTTTTTAGGAAATCGTACTTACACGTTTTAAGCGATATTTCATAAATATTCACATTCCAATTAGGGAAAATCTTCTACTGAATCAGTCCAAGAGGAAAACATTATTTTCAATATTTAAAAATTAGTGGGTTACTATTAGAGTATAGTCAGTAAAGGAATTACTTTATTGGCGAGTAGTGAATCTCTAAACTACTAGGCAATAAAGTAACTGCTGTAATAGCTACTTCAATATAAAAAAATTAAATTTATTTCTGTAAGGTTTCATTTTCAGATATTGTAGAATGTTTAAAAAGTTTAAAAGTTAATGAGCACAAAAAAAAATCTGCAAAGTTTAACAACTTTACAGTGGAGTATGGAATTTTTATTATTTATGTTTCATCAAATCTCTTTCGGAGAATAATCTGTCGTTAAGGACAAATATTTGAACAGCAAGTTTGTGGTCTAACAATATTATTTATTTATTGATATTGGCTACAAACATGGCCGATACCATTAGCTGGAACAATATACCATAAATTCAGTCCTCACACTGAAAATATACGTAACTCCTAAACGTAAATATTTTCACACGTGATTGAAATCCTGTTAATTGGAAATACCATTGAGATTCACAGGTGTAATATTAGGATGAAATTGATTTATTAAACCATATTTATTTATATTTCTTTATTCTATATAGAAATGACATATAGTAATATTTTTCAAGGCGAAATTTTATATAAGAAAATACCTATAATAAGGTAAATACTTCTGAATAGAACTTATAAGTTATACTTAAAGTTATAAAACAGGAAATGATTACAAAATTTTACTATAAAATGGATGCCTATAGTTTCAAGGTGGTTAAATCTTTGTGTAACTTGACCCTTGCTTCAATGATTAAATTAATAAGGTAGTAAATGTGAAAAGGAGATTCGCGGTAGTATTTTTTTATTATTATTTTTTTTTTTTAATACAAAACTATTCGAAACCAATATTATAAGTCCTTCTCACTGTACGCTTCTCAAGAATGAATGACAGGGTATGTTTAATATTCTAGTGGGTACGTGCAGGAGTAAAAAAATTAGTAAAAACGTGATAGGAAGACACAAAGTTGTATTAGTCCATCATTTCGGGAGCCTCCACTGGTATTAAATTTGCACCAGTGACGCAGCTGAGAAAGATGCTTGGTATCTCTTATATAACGAGTTTGTTAAGGGGATCTCTATGATAAGTGCATATTTAATAGAGTATGATTTTTTTAATTTTTCTTTATTACAAATACATCTAGCAAATATACGGTATATAATTCGAATATATGAACTACTCATTAGTAATTTTATTTTATTGTATATTATTTTCACAATTACTATTGCTGACATCCCAACTCATCCTGCCACTGTCCTCACCTCTTACGCTGATGAAACATGTTTATTAGCAATAAACAAGGATCCATTCGTTGCCTCCTAAACACTCCTATGCCATATCATAAACATTCAAGAATGGTGTCAAAATTGGAGAATCAAAATAAATTCAAACAAATCTCACCAAATAGCCTTTACTCTTCGTTGTAAACCTACAACCTCTTGTCCTAGAGTATTATTTCATGATATTCCACTAATCCCTGTTTAAAAGATCCGCTACATAGGACTCCACTAGGAATCCACATACAAGACTAAAACGACTAGAAACTGCTCGTCGTTACAGACCACTTCAACATACTAGATAAACGTACAAAGCTCCCAATTAATTACAAAAGACTTATTTACATGGATGTAATTAAACATATTTGGACGTACGGAGTTGAGCTTTGGGGCGCTACAAAAACATTGGATGGTTTAGTCATCTCGCATTTAATCCTTACAAACTAAAATCCATCGAAAAATTCTTTATGCTCCTTACTTTGTCACCAATAAACTTATCCATAAAGATCTTAATATTTCATATGTTGCTAAGTTAGCCCAAAATAGATACTTATCCTAGCATAGTAAACTCGATAACCACTCAAATCCAATAGTTTCTCAACTTTCTTCCCACTATATTCCCGATAATCCTATTGAGGCGTCTGAAAAGAAGATGGCCTAGAGATCTTCTATTGTAGAATTTTTATTGAAGTGCTAATGATGAATTGTTCTTTTCAAGTTTTGACATGTTATTATAATCGCTATTAACACATTTAATTGATTTATGTATTTGTACAGTTTGAAATTTCACTAAATTGATATAAAATAAAAAAAAATTAACTAATATTTTTTTCCATAAATCTCAACCTATACAGGGTGGGTATCTCTTAGTGTAAAAAAAAAAAAAAAAAAAAAAAAAAAAAAAGAGTAAAATTACATCAAAAATGTAGCGAAATGCCGCAGACCTCACCTTTCTATTCCAATCTACTGCAGATATACGATAAATCAAAGACGTTTTTGAGAAAAACGCGGTTTTTTCCGTAAAAGCTGTAATATCTCCATTTTGTTTAAGTAATTTTTTTTAAGTAAAATAGCTGAGTACTTGTAACCTTGAATTTTACAAACTTGGTATCTAAAGAACAGCCTAATCTTCACTTTATTTTGGGAAGTCAAAATGTCTTATATTACTTCAAAGCTCACTGTTTATCGAAAAAACTATCCACAAAACGTCAATTCTCACAAAAACTTGAAAATTTAATGAGCTTTCGAATGATATGTTAAACGTAATGATTTTGTTTAAATTTCATGGAGAAATTTAGTTTTGAAACCGAGAAAACATGGTGTTAGGAAACATAAAAAACTCTTCATTGGAATGAAAACCAAAGAAAAACATTATTGTTTAACAGAAAATAAAGGAAAACTGTCAATACAGCGACACCAGATCAGAGGATCTTATGTTATTACATTTATTTATTATTATTATTTAGGATTTATTTTATTAGATTTTAAATGTAATGATGATGATTTCAAATCCAATGATAATGGACATAGACCTCAATTTTGCCGGTAGCTTCTGAATGCAGATTGTGTTGAAGAATACTACTTTTTGAGGTGAATTTTATGGGCAGATGAGTCTGTTTTTACAGGGGAAGGCATTTCTACCTATCCATAATTATCATTGGTTTATATTTGTATTACTTTCGAATAATGTGGAGGAGTACAATGGTGCTGGAAAAAATCATATTATGCCGAACTTCAGGTGTGATATCGTGATGAAGCTGTGGTAGGGTATTTTATAACAAATCTTATTAATCTCATCACTCAATCTGTTGGGCAAACTATGATTTTTCATCACTATTCGACAGCAATACAAAGATGAATAAACTAACGATACTCCACATGGAATGGTATAAATGCCTTTCCCTGTAAAAACAGACTCATCTGCTCATAAAATTCAAGTCAAAAAGTAGTATTCTTCAACACAATCTGCATTCAGAAGCTAACGGCAAAATTGAGGTCTATGTCTACAAAATCTGCAACGAATTGGAATAGAAAGGTGAGGTCTGCGGCATTTGCTACATTTTTGATCTAGTTTCACCCAATTTTTTTTTTTCACTAAGAGATAGCCACTCTGTATATTGTACTGTTTTTTTTTCAAATATGGTATGGTTCTTTATATTAAGTATATATTTCTACATTTTTTCCTTCTTCATTTTCAGTTACTTTTTAGTTTACATATTGTGTGAATGGAATCATAAAACCGACAATATTGCTTATTGATTTTTTGAAGATTGTAATACTTGCCCAATGTTTGGAAAAAAAAAAAAAAAAATCGAAAAGTTTAATTTTAAACTTAATTCTTCAATTAAGGAGACATACAATTATAGAAATACACTTATTTTGGCAAAACTCCTCTTAATTATTCTTCAATCAAGTAACATGTTTCGGGACTTTTGTCCCATCCTCAGACTGAATGTTAATAATATTAATGGCCCTACATATAATTTAAATAAATATTTTAACGAAACCTTAAATATGGTAAATAAAGACAATAAATTTGATATCAAAAATGCCATTGAATTAAAAAATAAATTAAGTGAAATAAAGTACAACAACAACATGATAATTAATAGCTTTGATGTAAAAAACTTATACACAAACATACCACTTGACATAACAATCAAAATAATTGAAGATAAATGGGAAAAAATTAAAGAACATACTAAAATAAAAAAATAAAAAATTATATATTAATTATATATTATAGCCAAATTAATAGAATTCCAATGGGGTCAAGTTTGGGAGTTAAAATAAGCGGAATAACATTGAATCATTTAATGGAAAAAAGTTTTAAAGAAGAAATAATTAATGAACCGATATTAATAGTAAAATATATTGACGACCTATTAATTATAACAAGTAACAATAACGATATGGATGAAATATTTAATAAATTTAATAATATGAATAAAAAAATTGAATTTACCAGAGAAAATATGATTGAAAATAAAATTAAATATTTGAATATGTTAATAGTAAAAAACAAGGATAGTTTAAACACAAAAATGGATAAAGAAGGAAGAATCAAGCAATAGATTATTAAATTTTTATAGCCACCACCCCCTTCACCAAAAACTAAATACCATAGAAAACTACATAAAAACAGCTATAAAATTAACAGATAAAATTTACACTAACGAAATAAAAAAGGAGATATTTAAAGATTTAATAGATAATATGGTGCCCACTAAAATAATAAATAAAATGTCGTATAAAAATGTACATATTGTAATAAATAATGAAACAAATGTAAATAATAGAAAACAAACATTCAAAAATGATATAAAGGATAATAATAAACAGAAACCAAACACAGAAAATAATAAAAACACGAGAATAATAAAACAGATGAAAATAACAGAATATTATAATAATGTAATGAATAGGGAAAATAATATTGAAGAACTGGAACAAAGTGTTAAAAATAGTGATCAATTAACAAATGGTATAAACAATACAACATATTTTAAAAAATATAAAAAAATAAAATATATACCAGAATTAACACAAAAAGTAATTAAGAAATTAAAAAATGAAAATTTTAAAATAGATGTAGCGTTATACAACACAAATAAAATAAAAAATATAATAACTAAAAACGAAATAGAACATTTGAATAAAAAAGACATCATATACAGAATTGACTGTTTAGATTGTAATAAACACTATATAGGGGAAACAAAGCAAAATCTATATAAAAGAATAAATCAACATAAATATGACACGAAAAAAATAAGTAAATCTAACAGTAATAAAACAGCCTTAGCAGAACATGCACAAAAACTAAACCACAGATTTAATTTTGAAAAAGTTAAAATACTTCAACATGAAAGCAGAACACATAGTAGAAAAATAAAAGAGGCAATCTACATCAATAAAACAATTAATAATACTGTTAACTACAAAACAGACAAAGATAAGATAGGAGCAGTGTATGCAGGAATAATTAATAAATTAACATTATAGATTGACCAACTATGGAATATAAACAATAGTTTGAGATTGACCCTTGTACCCATTAGGTAGAAGTATTGTTATTTTAGATATGTAAATGACAGACACGGTGTGATAACACCATAAAGAAATACTGTTTAAGGTAAAATTATAATAATATGTTATGGGCAAATTAATCTTTGAGTGTATTGATTGATATTTTAATAGAATAGTAGTGTAATTATATGAAATACTGTTTTCAGTCTGAGGATGGGACAAAAGTCCCGAAACATGTTACTTGATTGAAGAATAATTAAGAGGAGTTTTGCCAAAATAAGTGTATTTCTTTAATTTTAAAGTTTAAAGCCATACGTTGTAACTGCAGATGATGGAATGAAATCAGGAATTACTAAATAATCAATTAATAATTTTAGAGACAATATTTTCTTTCTGTTGGGTCATACATGACAATAATATTTGGGGTATCTTGACAGTTGCTTTTTCCTAATTTTTGACGGCATTAATTACAATTCTATTCATCCATATCCCAACATCTTATTCTCTTGATGCATTTTCTCGGTGTTTCTTCATCTACCTGCTGAATAGAAGACTCTGACCGATTAACCTGCACTGCACTCACTGTAACTACTGTTTCCTTTGAAAATTCTTTAACATTATCGTCCTTTTGAAATTTTCTGTCTATCCTTATTCGTGACATTTCTTCAATATGTTCATTAAAACACAATTTCTTCCTTCATATTCTAAATTGTCAATCATGTGCTAAAAGTAATCTGTGCATATGTACGTTCATATATATATATATATATATATATATATATATATATATATATATATATATATATATATATATAATTTCTAAAACATGCTTTGGTATTATAACTTACCTGACTATAATAGAAATTACAATAACGTCCCTAGGCTTTCAGATAGCCAAGAATTTAATTTGGATAGGATAAGCTGGGTCTGATACGGAGCCATTCAAGAAGAATGTCATTTTGTTAAAGGTTTAATATCTAGCATATAGTGGGGACACCAAGCTTATCTCTACCTTGTCTCTGATTTTGTTAAGATCATATTCAGGGGGCTAGAAGAACATATAACTCTTGTCAGCCGAGTTGCGTCACAATAGAAACGTTTAATTCATAAAGGATTGATAAATTAATTAGGACATTGGTTGCCATAGAATATCATTAACATGAGTGATTCAAAACCATAAAGGATATTAGTTGTATTTTATTGAAACTCAAACAACTCGTATTAGTGAAAAAAAAAATACGAGTTGTTAAAGTTGGTCACTTACTGAGCACAGGAAATTATTTTTTAGGGTTTAATAGCCAAAAACTTTGGGAAAAATTTCTGGTTTCTAGTTACATCGCTCGGTGTAGGTTGTGTGTTTGAGTCCCATCTGAGTGGATTAAGAATTATTTTAATGGCAGACCCATTGAATCAATCTTGACCTTACCACCATTTAATAGGTTGGTAACCTAAAAGATAACCCGTTAGTTGGAGTTCATAAGGACCTTAAGACCCCACAAACAACTACAATCAAATATTTTTTGTTAATTGTATATTTAACATAATTCCAAAATTTTATAATACATTAAGATTATTGCACGTGTATACATTATAGATAATGCAACTGGGATTAAACGCTTTTTTATTGTGTCTTCCATTGACATCTTGACAGAAAAAATAAATTTAATTAGACTTCACTTTGAAGAATCGCATTTAATAATGTTTAAAATATTTTATCTTTTATCTAATAATTCTTGAATTACGCATAAGGAAGTTTGCAACAACCTAGTATAAAAGAAATATTGTTGACTTGGTTTGTGGTTAAATTAAATTAACGGATAATTTAAATTTAATACAGGAGATAAAGTGCTAAATCCAAATGTGATACAACAAAACAGTTTATAAATCTAATGAAATATAATTATACCTAAATTAACCTAATTAATTTTAATTCAATTGTTAAATTATATAAAGCGTTTCATCATGGCTGTATTAATTTGAACAAAATAACAATAACAGTCCAATTGAACATGAAAGAAGTCTTAAATTCAAACTTAAGATAATTTTTTTTTTTTAAATTGTATTAATTTTGTATACCATACACTTAAATGTATGTACTGTACATCTCATAGATGTAAATGCTTTAAAATCTGCCTACCAGTGAAAATGCATCCAATATATTCATGTATGCAAATCTCATTGCTCTCTTTTTTTATACCGAACCACAGGGTCCGTTATAATTTAATATTATTACCAATAAACCAATCCGAAGTAGCTTAAAATGTAGTCTCATATAACTAGGAATTAAGGGATGAAATTTTCTCCCTATAATTGAAATAATATTAAACCATAATATATCAGAAAAATAAAAAAAAATAAATGGGTGGCTGTGAAAGTGTATTTGTGGAATTTTTAATCATGATCTGACAATTCTCTCAATACAAAGAAAAATATTATGAAACGTTTAAAAGTGATAGTTTTCCATATACTTTTTTCTGATCCTGTGCAATTAAAATTTTTTTTTTTTTTTTTTTTTTTTTATTCTTTTATTAATAGAAATTTACAACTGTATTACAAAACACATCTAGTAAATATGCGGTATATATGAGATATAATGACATGAATACAATTTGTTGAGGAACTACCCATTGGTAGTACTCTAATGAATATTTACAAAAGAAGATCACGAGGCCATCTTCTTTTCAGACGCCTCGGAGGATTGCCAGGAATGGAATGGGAAGCAGGTTGTGCAACAAGTGGATTTGGAGGAGCAGTGAGTTTATTATGAAAGGAGAGGTATCTGGTTCGTGCCAAATCAGCGACGTATGGGATATTAACGTCATTGTGGATGATTTCATTTGTGACAAAGTAGGGAGCATTAAGGATTTTTCAAAGGATTTTGGATTGGAGTGATTGGATGTGGGAAGAATTCGATGGTTTGGTGGATCCCCATAACTCTATTCCGTATGTCCAAATAGGTCTGATAATCGTCATATATATGAGTTTTTATAGTGAATCGGGAGATTTGAACGTTTGTCAAGTAAGTGTTGTAATAGTCGAAATCGAAGTGCAGCTTCTTGTCTTTTCAATCTTGTATGAGGGTTCCAGGTAAGTCTCTTGTCCAGATCAAATCCAAGGTATCTTATCTGTTCTACATTATTTAATGGTACTCCATTAAAGGATACAGGAGGACAGGATGAGGTAGGTTTTCGACGTAGGGTAAAGGTTATTTGCCCTTTATTTACTGGGATTTATCTTAACTCTCCAGTTATGACACCATTCTTCAAGGGAAGTGATGTGTGACTGGAGTGTCTGGGATGCAGCAAATGGATCATCATTGAGTGATAACACGCTGGTGTCATCAGCATTTGTTGTGAGGATAGTATTAGGATGGGTTGGGATATCAGCTGTATACACTGTATAAAGGATGGGACCCAGGATACTACCTTAAGGAATACCAGCGGTCTGGGGAAAGATAGATGAGTATTTAGAATTGTGATTAACTTTAAATACTCTATCAGAAAGGTAGGAACGGAGGATGAGGAAATATGTAGATTGAAGGAATTGGCGAAGTTTATAAAGCAGACCTGGGTGCCATACTCGGTCAAATGCCTGTTCAACGTCAAGAAAGACACCCGTGCAGTACATCTTGCACTCCAGTGCAGATGAGATAACGTCCACCACACGATGGAATTGTTGGATAGTGGAATGAGACTGGCGAAATCCAAACTGGTGATCAGGAATAATGTGATTCGAATCGAGGATGGGATAAAGTTAAGTTTTCAAATTTTAGTTTTTTAAGTTCTGATTTAAGTCTGTTAGTCAATTTATTATAATAGGTTTTGTCAGTTGGATACCGAGTTCTATTCCATTTGGCCCTAGCGCGACGTTTCTCCACTAATAACGCGAATATTCTGTGGTAAGATATTTTCTGAAATTTTCATTCTATTTTGTGAAGTGTTTTCTGTTATGCAGGTTTGAATTGAATTTGTAAGATGTTCTATTGCCGAATCTATTTCTTTACATGTTTTTAGTGGAGTTTTTAAGTCAATTTGGTTTTCTAAAGCCGAACAGAATTTGTCCCAGCCTACTCGTCCAGTTATTAAGGATGAAGGAGAAGGTTTGATAATAGGAGTAGAATGTAATGTAAGCAAATTGGGCTATGATCTGAGGAAAGGTCATCTAAGGAATCTATTGTAGTTAGGGAAGTAGGAATTTGAGAGGTGACAAATATGTCGAGGATATCTGGGCGTTTTCTTAGGGATGTAGGCCAGTAGGTAGGATGGGGTAATTGTTTAAGGATGATACACGGGAAAGTATACTACCTCGGGAATTGGATGTTCTACACCCCCATCGCTGGTGTTTAGCGTTGTAGTCCCCACCTGCAATGAAGCGCCGCCCAAAGGATTGGAATAAGGATTGCAGAATATTTTGGGAAAGGCTATTTCCTGGAGGACAATATACAGCTGAAATAGTAAGGTTAAATGAAAGGGTAGATAGGATTAGTGAGGTAGACTGAATGGTGTCAGTTGGAGAGGAAGGAATCAAGGTGTGGGTTAGTGATGGATAAGGATGCAAGTACCACCGTGGGCTGTTTTGTCGGGGTGGTCAGTTCTGTAAGTGATATAGTCTTTGATGTGGAAATAAGAGGTAGGCGTCAGGTGGGTCTCGGTAATTAGGGCAATGTGAATGTTATTGTCGTGTAAGAATATGTCTAGTTCATTTCTGTGATTGAGCAAACCATTTGCGTTCCATAAAAGAACTGCCAAGGAGTTTTGGATCATCGAGGAACAATGGAAGTGATTTCTGACAGGGTCTTGTGAGTTCACGGAGGAAGGATGAAAGAATCGGTGAGATATCACCAAAACTTTGGGAAGAAGTAGGATAGGGTTCTGATATTTGAAACGGATGATTAAACTGTCTTGAAGACGGTACCTGGAATGGGATTTGGCTTGGATATTGTTGAGGAGATATGGTTTGCCCATGTATTTGTACTGGAGGCTTGATCTGTTGGTTCACTTTTTGTGGTGTCTGTTGACAAGGGATTGATTGATGGGGAAGGATTGATTATTTTGGGAGGGCGGGGTGGAAAGGATGTTTGAGGCGCCTGATTTTGTGACCGTCGATTTCTTCGTTCGACCGTCGTGAATTCATTGGTTGGTTGAAGAGTCTGAGATGAACCTGCTTCTGAGGTTGATGGCTGAGGTTTAGTGAGTTGAACGGTTGAATGGCTGGGTTGTTAATATTGAGGCTGTTGTACTTTTGATGTTGAAGGAAGTGAAGGGAAGTCTTTGAGAGAGCTATTGATGACTGGGATGTTTTGATTCTGGGAAGATGATCCTACAGTTACGGATGTATGAGGAACTGAATTTCTATTAGTAGCTGAGTTGGTGCTTCTTTGCTTTTGCCTAAGTTTGTAAACCTGGTAACCTTTATAATTAGCGGGATGGCTCTCACCACACAGGACACACAAGGCTGGCGTTTCACGTGTTTTTAAACATGATTCAGTTAAATGTGGTCCTGCACATTTAACACATCTTGCCTGACGATTACAATACGTTTTCGTGTGGCCTAGGTTTTGACATCTAGTACATTGTACTATTTCTTTTTTAACTCGAGGTACTTCAAATTTGACCACCGAGTCCACCAGTCTTTTGATGTTGAAAACTTCTACATTGTTATCTGCTGGCTCTAGATCCACAAAGAACAATGGGAGTGGGCGTTTTTCAGAACGGTGGAGAACGTTGGATACATGCCTGACGCTATGGCCTAGCTGCTCCAGATCTCTTTTGATTGCATCGGGAGGCACTGATTGGTGAAGTCCCCGTAGTACTACTCTGTAGGCCTTGTCTTCTTTTAATTGATAGCAGTGGAACTGAATGTTTTGAGTTTTTAGGTGGGCTACCAATGATTTATAATGATCTTTTGTCTCTGTGTTTATTTTTATGTCGTGGTATCTGGATTGACATTGGAAATTTGTTTGACCAATTAATTCTGAAATCTGTTGACAAAATTGAATGTAATTATCTACGCCGGTAACGTAGATAGGAGGTGGTTTTATATCTGTTTGAGGAGGTTTTGGTGGTTGTTGAACTGAGCTATCCGAAGGCATGTTAGTCAGTGGTTGAAATCTGTTAGCTGTTTCGATGGGTGTAACTGCTGTGATGACATCTTTACTGCGTGTTTGGGGTGGAGTGGGAGGTTGATTTAGTTTTTTTTTTCTTTTTGTTTCTTTTTCTTCTTCTTTTTGTCCGGAGAGTTCCCAGGGGGCTCAAGAGCAGTATTTCTTTGTCTTTTTGACAAAGTTCTACCCTTAAGGAACTTCGAGTCCGATTCGCTGAAGTCAGAACATGGCATTTCTTCATCGGAGTCAAAACAGGAAGATTTTTCACACTCCATATTAATAATTATTATTATTGCTAATTGATATTAATAATATTATTTAATGTAGAGAGAAAAATAAAGAATAACAAATATATATATATGTAAATAAAAACACATCTGTAAAATAATTAACAAAAAAAAAAAAAAAAACTCTCTACTCAGTGAACTTCGAACTCGGGTGCGTGAGATTATGTGACGAGCGCTCTACTCACTACGCCACCTAGGATGATAGTATCAGGTAGACCTATGTAAGTGATAGCCAGCCACAGTCGTCAGCAGGTCGAAACTCTACCTACGTCGTGCCCAACTATCCCGTCATACACTTAAAGTCCACCTTTATAAATTAGTTTCTAGGGACTCACCTAGCCGGAAAACTTCACTAATTGTTCAATTATGTATACACACAATATTTGTAAAGTCCCGAGCTGATGCGTGCGCTAATACCACTGGTATTACTTGAGTAAACAGGGAGCTGTTCTAGATAGCTGCATAGCAGTAGCGGCCATGTTCCTCACTTTTTGAATTATACCTAATTTGCAAAATTCTAGTGATAGAGTTATTTCTTTTACTTGGTTTAGTAATTGAGAAATATGTATGTATAAATTATAAGCGTCTTCATTTGTTTTTAATGTCATCGTATTATTGGTGATAAGCTCGAAATTTTTATTTAGTGTTTTAATTTTATTTTTATAATCAGATATTAATTGTTTGTCAATATTAACTGAGGTTTCTATATTATGTTCAATTCTATAATTATTTTCTTCTATCGTTCCTATTATTTTATCGTAGGGTGCTTTATCATTGGCATCCATATTGCCAGTTAGCCAACTAATTATACTTCCTAAACCGTTAATTAATCCTCTTTTTGTCCTATGCTTATATTGTAATAGTTCTAATTGATGATTAATATTATTGGTTAAATCTTTTAGTATAAAATAAAGATTATGTCCTTTAAACATTTTAAATGGTTATATATTTTGTTTTAATAGGTTTCCGATCATATTTAATTTTCTTGCAAGTAGTGCATGTATTTATGTATTCACCTATCTTATCTTTCACCCGAGGAAAATAATATTTCCTTTTGAGCTTTTCATACGTATCTCCTATTCCTCTATGTTGGGTTTTTCCAAGGTGGTAATTGGAGATGATATAGTCTTGTTCTTCTTCGATTTCTACGTCTGTGTTCATTAAGTAATATCTTTTGATTTTGACTGTGGGGTATTCTGATTCTATGATTCTTCTCAATTCTTCAAAGTATTCGTTTAGAATATCTTCTAGTACCGTTTGATTTGAAGAACAGTATACTCCATATGTCGTTCCGGGTTGTAGTATTTCTTGTAAATGTTCTTTAATTCCTTGTTTGTTAATCACATGTATTGTATATCTGTTTTTCTTAAATGGTTTAGTATATTCGTATTTTTCGTTACCTCTCTTTATTACTAATTGATATTTTTCTATGTTTATGCATTTGTCTGGTTCGCATAACCATACTTGCGCTGCGCTAGATTCTTGTGAGTGAATCATTTCAAGATCTTCTGAGTTTTCTCGTGTCAGTGGCATCTCTAATTCTTGCATTAGTGATTCGTATTCTGGTGAATGCCTGATAGGTTGTTGTAAGACTTCGTCTAGATCCATTTCTTCGGAAAGGTTTAATTCTGTTATTTGACTATTTCTTGAAAGCGCGTCTGCTACATGATTTGTCTTTCCCTGTACGTGTTTTATATCGAACTCAAATTCTTGCAGTTTCCATATCCACTTCATTATTCTCGTGTTTCCATTTTCATCGTGAATATCCATGTCAGTGGTTTATGGTCTGTCTGTAATAAGAATTTGGTACCATATAAATAGGGTTTGAAATGATGTGTTGCCCATATTACAGCTAACAATTCCTTTTCGATTGTACTATAGTTAAGTTCAGCTTTTTGCTGAACTCTCGAGGCAAATTCTATAGGGTGTTCTACATCATTCTCGTCCCTTTGTGATAATACTGATCCTAAAGCTTGATTACTTGCATCCGTAGTAAGAATAAATTGTTTGTTCCAATCCGGATAATTTAGAATTGGTGCATTTGTCATTAGATCGATTAAGGCTTTACATGCGTTCTTTATTTCTGTCGTTTTATAAACTTTCGTTTGTAAAGATTGACATAATGGTTTAGTTATTTTTGCGTATCCTTTTACAAATTTTCGATAATAACCTATCATACCCAGAAATTGAGGTGTCGTTTTTTCATCATGCGGTAAAGGAAAATTTAGGATCGCTTCTATTTTGTTGGGGTCGGTTCTTAAGCCTTCCGATGTTACAATATAGCCTTGAGTTTGTGCTTATAAATACGGTGGAGAACATTGGCGACATGCCTGACAGAATGACCTAACTCTTCTAGGTCTCTTTTGATTGCGTTAGGAGGAACAGATTGATGAAGCCCACGCAGTCCTACTCTGTAGGCCTTTTCTTCTTTTAACTGGTAACAATGAAATTCTATATTATTATTTTTCAGATGCGCTATCAGTGATTTGTAACTTTCTTTTGTTTCCGTATTTATTTTGATGTCTTCATATCTGGAGAAGCATTGGAAATTGGTTTGACCAATTGACTCGGATATATTTTGACAGAATTGTAAATAATTTTCTACGCCGGTGACGAAGATTGGAGGTGGTTTGAAATCCATGAGAGGTTTTAGTGGTTGAGGTGCTGAGCTGTCAGTTGGCATATTTGTTAGAGGTTGGAATCTATTGTTTGTTTTTATGGGTGTGACTGCAGAGACTATAGTCTAGCCTTGAGAAACTTGGAGTCCGATTCACTGAAGTCAGAACATGGCATTTCCTCATCAGAATCAAAACACGATGATTTTTCATACTCCATGATGAAATTAAATTTCTAAATTATTTTTAATAATTATAGAAAATAAAATAGAAAGAGAAAAAAAAATACATATATAAATAAATATTTATATATGCGTAAAATAAATTATTAAAAAAAAACAAGGTCCCACTTCTAGGAGTTTCGAACTGGGCTTCGGTAGAACAGCGGTCAAGCGCCTAACTAACTACGCAACCAGTGATGATAGTGACAAATAGGCCAATGTAACTGATAGCCTAGCTCCAGACGTGAGCAGGTCGAGACCACCTAACCACGCTGCGCCCAACTATCTAGTCTAACACTAACAGACCACCTTCATATATTAGTTTCTAGGAACTCACCTAGCCGGAAAACTTCACAAATTGTTATAGTTTGTAGACACACAATATATACAAAGTCTCGAGCTGATACGTGAGCTAATTCCACAAGAATCAAGAGAGTAAAAACGGAGCTGATTTAGCTGGCTGCATAGCAGTAGCGGCCATGTTCCTCACTTGCAGATAAAATGTAAGTGATTTAAAAGGTTAGTAATATACTTAAAAGGGACAGCATGAAATCACTTTATTAATGAATAATAGAAAAAAGTAAAATTAATAAATTATAAATATGTTATAGATTTTAATATTTAATTGAAGAATATTCCAACTATTTATGCCCTAAAGCCCGAACGTATTTGTTTGTTTTTCTCATAAGCTGATTCAATTAGATCTGGATAGGTTGAAACCATACTTAGTCAGGGGACTAGAATATGTTGGAATAAGAAAAAAAAAGCCGAATGACAGACCTCCTAGATACGATATCGACATAATGATATTGTAATATAAGTAAAATATAAGTACGTTTTGTTAATATTCCTGTAAAGTTTGTTTCAGTATATCAGTGGTTCATGTGAATGGTCTGTTAGGTGTGTTTGGTTATGGTTATCACTAAAAAGCTATTTCCCCCCTTTATTGGTCATTGGACACAAGGTATTAAAAATTAAAGAAAACAAAAATTCATTTGTGAACCATTTTGAAAAAAAAAATTGTTTTTTTTTTTTTCCTAAATTACGGTTTTTGCACTTAACACACTATTCATGGGTGTTAGAGATATGAACTTCGATCTTTTTAAGTTTATAGTCGTTGTTTGTTTAACCCTCTTGGTTTTATATATAATTCGAATAGGTAAGTCAAAATAATAACAAAAATTCTATTATTTATTTTTTGTGTTAACAATATATTTTCCCTAAATCCGTTGTTTGTTGTATATATTTAAATTTACGGAGACTTACCTAGCTTTATCAAGCCTCAATTGTTTAATTATGTTTTATGAATCAATCGCCACTTCTAATAGATATTTTTCAAATATTTTATTCGAGTTTCGAATGTTAAGTGTTCTTTATCAGCTCTAAAAATATACAAAAAATTAAAAACATCAGCACATTGCTACACAAATTACCTATATAAATTAAATTTAAAAAATGTAGGACAAGAAATAAAACATGTTAATGCTCGCCTAATTTGGAAAATGGTAGGACTTCTAAATGATGTCAGGACCTGGAGTAGATTGAGTAGACTGGATGTAAAGATACAAAAAAAAGGTGTTAGTATGGTTTCTACATTTATTAATCAGGTTTATGAACAGTCATTTAGGTTTTCCATATAGTCTTTGTGTTCATGCTGGGAACACTTTTAAAAAGGGGCTATTAGAAATATTTATTTAGTATTTAAAAAAAAAAAAAAAAAAAAAATCATGTTTAACATCCTAAAATAGTTTTCGCGTATAAAAAAAAATCTGATAGAAATGGTTAATAATTCATCAATCCTTATTGTATTGGTCCTTATATACCATCATACTCACCTCATGTTATTCAATGGTTTAGTTTATCTTATAAACAAGATAATTTTTGAAAATAATTTCATGTCCATCTTGACATATTTTAAAAGAATAATTAAACGTAAAAGAAAATAAATGAGAATTTCGTTTGATGAGATTAGGCGAAGGAAGGAGTAGCCAATACCACTCGGAGGTAATTAGGTTGAACCTCCGTTAGACCTGGGTTCACAGGCGCCCTAAAAACAGGTCACTAAACCTTGTCTTGTCTTGACAGGTAAGTCAATTCCGCCTGAAAACGCAGCGATACAGCCTTCATAAAAAGTAGCCCATTTCCATTTTAAATAGTATTAATTTTTTAATTATCTTGTTTCTTGGTAGAATATTTAAAAAGGAAAACCTTTGGACTTCGATAAAAAAAGTATAAAAAAAAAATATTAATCAAAAGTTAAGAGGAAAAATAATTTAATTGATTTTTAAAATTTTCTAGAATACTGGAATTTAATTTAAGCTAAAATATAAGAAAATAAAATAAAAATAAAAAACCTGTACCGCTACAAGCTATGAAAAGTCTTGGGTTCAGAAATTGGCAAGGAAGTGTTTTTTTCTTGACATTAGTTATACAAGGAAGTGATGAGGTCAGCAATTACTCTCAACCACCAGGTCTAGCGTCTAAATAAATATAAATATATTAATAAAAACGTTATTTTTGAAATTTAAAAGGACCTTTAAAAATACCATTTTGTTTTTCACTTTTTTTTTTTTTTTTTTTTATTTGTGCTTAAGTTAATTTAATCTAATTGTAAGATTAAATTTAGATTCAGCACTCCAAAGAAAATAAAAATCAATTAAAAGAAATCAATGTATTTCTTTCAGGGTTTTACAATTGTTTGTGCTAGTTAGTTAATGAAATAGTGTAAAAATAATTATCACGCATTTTTCTTTGAGTATAAAACAAATAGAATAGTAAGGAGTTTAAAATAGTAAGCACTTTTCATGCAGAAAACGAATTCAAATACACAAGGTCAAAGGTTATGAAAAGCCACATCAGTTAGGGTAAAAAAACTCGTTTGACGCCATAAAGCAAAACATTTAATATACAACTGTATATTTTTCAATCTTTTTATTGTTGATGTTAGGTGTTTAGAATTTTTTTTTTTTTTTCGGTTTGTATTTATTTAAAAGGTTACTATTTGGAAATTCGTTTTCACGCAGCATTAGTGTATTCAATTATTATCAAACAAACTCTGTCTTTAGCATGGAGTAATGTAATATATGTTTGATTGTCTGTTGCAGTAATATGCATTGTTGTCGATATGGTGAAGACTTATAAAATAAAGTTTCTTTTTCCTATATCAATTTTTTTTAGCACGATTAAAGCAGGAAACAAACGTGCTTTCTGTTTCTTAATCTTCAGTGCGACCACAGTTTCTAATCGTTTTATATATGAAATATTTCTTAATCTGTGAAATATGTGTCCAGGAATTTTCAAAGGTCAAAGAGAATTACTCTTATCATTTCCCTTAAAACGTTAATTATATTGATATTTTTTAGTTGCTACTGTAAACAGACTTAATCAATATTTCATATGACGCGTGGAATTCCAAAACCAGTCAAGTCCAATTTCCAGATATTTTTTTCAATAATTTCTCAACTGGATTATCTTTAGGTGAAAGGTTTCTCCAAAAAATAGTTAAATCACACTGAAAACAGCCATACAAAAAATAAGGCCTTTTCCTAATCCAGTATGACCTATATCTTTATAGACCAGCTTCGAAAACAGACTGGGCTAATAATATAATTCTACGCTTCATTTGCTATTAAAACATATAATAATAATACTAATTTTGTAAATATGTACACAAAGGATTAGGCTGAAGGTATTTACTGGAATAAAGAAACCGATTTGATCCAAGTCATTAATTAATTAATCCTATAATCCTTGAAATAATATCGTACATTCATTCCAGTTGACATTACGACAAAAAAAAAAAAAAAAAAAAAAAAAAAAAAAAATCAAGGGTTAATTTGTAAGGAAACATCATCTGAGACGGATCTTGTTTCTGTAACTCACCGTAAAGAAGGGTAGAGGTTTATTTCAGTTTATTTTTTTAAGAAGATGCTTTCTTGAGTCAACACCTCCAATTGGCTTCTACACTACAAACGGAAGTAAACATTTTTTTTTCCTTATTCCAGGAACGAACTTAATTAGTGAGTACAAATTATTTGATTAATAGACTTACAATTGACCGATGATCTTAGAAATACCGCACACTGTTCTGCTTTGTAATACCTGGTCCTCATTATATCGAGTAGAAAGCAGATATATGTTGGGAATGTTTTAAATATAATTTGTTCCCGATACTTATAATTTTTAAAATTAGAAAAAAGTAACTATTGTATGTAAATTATTTTCTATGTATATAATAACTTTTTTTTAAACCCCTCTTTTTTGTTTAGTTACATTCTATAAATTCATACTTTAAATCAGTTTCATTCCAAAGACTTTATTTTGAAAGTTAAATATTATAATAAAATTCAATTTATTTTAATAAAATAGACATACTTCGATACTTCGCGAGATATTTGTATTTTACATATATTGGTATGGTATTCCTTTCATTTTATTTATCTTCTTCTATTTTAATTTTTATCTTTATACTATTAATGTTATAATTATTTTATGTTATCATTTATTATATTTTATATATGGTATAGTCAGATTTTTCTTTTACTGAATTGATTTATTTTTTTGTTTTATTTTCATTATTTGTATTGTATGAATGGATGCATTATCATCCATACAGGTAACACACCTGTGTTGTAACCATTCACATTTGTTCAATAAAACATTATAAAGGAATATATGTATATATACCAAATTATTGGTCCATCTTTTATTTAAATAAGCCAAATCTAAGAAAAAAAATTAAATAAAATATACATATCTTCTATATAAACATTGTTCAGCTCTATATTTTATTTAACAGATTGAGAGTTTTAAGGAAATTAAATACGGATTTTATATTTGATTCGTCATTATTTAATAAAACGGTAATTTCTGGTTAGAGTCCTAATCTATTCAAACTTGATATGCCTAATGGACAGTCTTGTAAGATGTGACTGTGAGAGTTGTCACAGAGTTGACATTTTGGTGGTAGTTCTTTCCTCATCAGGTATGATTTCATTACATTTTTCACAAGTTTTATATTTTTACTACGCACTAATATTACAATAATTTTGTTGAAGAGTCTATAACTATAAAACGGTAATTTTGAATTAAAATTTACCGGTTTTATTATTTAAAACTGGAGTCCTTTATTTGTAACAATTGCCTTTCTCATTTTATGTGAGATGTCTTCTTTAAGTTTTTTTTTTTTTTTTTTTTTTTTAAATTATCCCATTTAATGATTCGTTGTATTTAAGCGTTTACTTCGTTAAATTTACGAAAATCAGTGCCTTAAAAAGCAATACTAGCATGTAATATTTTCATGTAATGAGTAATTTATTGTGTGACGATCTCTATGCATAAAAATTACTTTTATTATAATTTTATTTTGATAAATTTACATTAAATGTACTTTAAATTCTGAATTATGCTGAATTAAATTATGTCACGATATAATAATTTAACTATGAAATATAACAACCATGCTGATTTTTTTTTTGTGGTGATTTACTCTTTATTTAATTAATCTTTACTAGAAATTTGTTTGAGACGTACATTCTATGGTTTACATCCATGTGGCTATGCCTAATTAATCGTTATAATACTAAATTTTGAGTTAGATTTCTTTAATTGTTTTATAATATTAAGTTACATTTTCATACAAATAAATAAGAATGATTAAGAAAAACATAAATCCCTGGGTTACATCTAACCGCAAATGACGTATAGAGGAGGTCAGACTAACAAAAAAAGTCACACAAGATTGACCCACTCCAACTTTCTCACTTAACAAGCTCCTCCAAAATGCTAATATTACAATAGTATCATGACAAGCCATATTTTTATAAATGCATATTTTTTATTATATTGTATTTTACTATTTAATACATTTGTATTAAATCCTTGTCTTTTATCAGACCTCAAAGATAATAGTTCAACTATAGAAACAGTGTTCAAGAAATATCGATAGGTCAAAGATCATCACCTACTGGCGCTTATGGTTCTTGCAGAACCCTTGCCGCCTCTACAATTCTCTTCCATTCAGACCTATCTTCGGCAGCCCATCTCCATCATCTGGAGAACCTGAGTCATACTGATTGTGAGTCTGAAAACCGTCTTCCACATCTTCAAGCCAACGAAGTCGAGGCCTTCCTCTCCTTCTCTTTTTACCTGGGTGTCCCTCTATCATCTAAGGGAGCCTACTTGCTTCCATTCTTTGCAAATGCCCTAGCCATCTTATTCTGCCTCCTAATATCCTAATAATTAATATAAATATGGAAATAAAAATTTTAAAAAATACAAAATATTGACAAGAAAACATACTAAAGTAAAAATGAACAATGAGTTTTAATGAACAAAGAAGTTTCACGCCAAAAAAACTAAAATACACAAAAACAAAATTAAGTTAAATTTATAACGTACACAGTATATGAATATATCCAAAATAAAATGATATATGCGATTGAAAATAATTTTTAATCAGAATCGAACCCAATGGAATATATAAATAGAAAATTTAAGAATGTACACAATTCCAATTTTATGATTATGTTCTTAACCATATAACTTGTCTCGAATAAACCAATATCCTCTTATCTGATTTGGTTACATCCTAAGCTTGTTGATTTTGATGGAATGCCATTACCGAAACCGTAACACTATGTTTGATGGCCTCATTGTATGTTCAATTAATGCTAATGCACAAGAAGCATGAGTGTGCCACAAGCTCATTAGATATATACTACATACATTCTGTGCATTAACGGCTGCATTATCCGATAATTAGCCTCTGTATGCTCTGACAACTAGTTCCCTGTTTAGCATTCTGAGCCAGGGCCTCCCTGATCCTCTGGCGGTGGTAAATATCAATAAAGCAGGCAGTGGCTGTAGTTGGATCTTTATTGCCTTGGTCGTTCCGGTCCATTAGTACACTCAACCGGCCTTTTACGGATTCACAATAACAAACAAGATGCTGTAACAATATATCACAATCGGTTTAATAAACATTTATAGCCTGGACATTACTCTAACATGCGCGTGGGGCAGTATTTTGTATTTAAATAGTACGTTTATGTTAGTTAACTGTTGGTGCGTGCAAATCCCTTTGCGCTTAGTGGTGTACCGATAGGATTTAGCTGTGATTGTTAGTACAAGATCGGCGCGGGATATCATAATGTAGAACCATTATTGAAGAGCTGCAGTTGAACATAAAAAGTGATGTACGGCCATCTTCTTTTCAGAGAGTTGGAAACAAGTAGAGAGACTAATGAATATGAATAGTTGTGGTTTTTACGATAAAATGTATCTGGTTTAAGATAAATCAGCATTTCAAGGTCTTCATGGATAGGTTTATTTGAGATATTGTAACAAGCATTGAGGATTTCGAAGGACTTTGGATTGCGGAAATTGTAGTATCCTTAAATATTATTAAAGGATCTTGTAATAAAGGAAATCGTAAGTTTACGAACAAGGATGAGAGTTATTTTAAAATTATAAAACTGAATAGCTTCTGATTCATAAAACAGTTATTTATTATATAATTTATTTATTTTTTTTTTATTATATAATTTATTTTTTTTAGCACGTTGAGAATTCCAAAAATGGAAAAAAAGTATTAATTAATTAATAATCAAATTCAGATTAACTTCAAAACATTAGGCTTTGTGACCTATTTGTGAATTTAACACTGGCTTACCATTTGACCAGTCCTATTGCTGACTGCTCAAATACCCACGAGGATTCAATTTTATTTCTTTGCGGTCCCAAGAAATATATTATGTTCTTTTTACTTTGTATTAGCATAGGTTGGTAACCAGATAGCCCTTCTATCTTCCTCTAGTCGGATTGCATACAGGCAGAACTTCCAAGCAATATACAAACTCCTCTTGTAGGTGTATACCAATTCATTCATCATTAAAAAGAAATTTCCATATTCGTATGGTCTATCGTATGTTGTTATGAATAGCTTGAGGAATTAGAACAACCACTTTAATGCCCTAGCGAGAAAGGAAGTGCCTGCCCGATAAATCTTCCATTGTTCATAGAGATCGGATGACAATTATAAATGGCGAGACTTGTGGACTTCTCCAAGGACAATTCATCGCTGTTGGGTGTCTCTACGATCCTGTGATAATAAATATATTGCTTGTCATATATGACAACAAATAGAACAATGGTTAAATGAAATAAAACTATTAAAATGCCCTTCAAGAATAGTAATTAAAAAAAAAATCTTGCTTTCATGTAGTGGAGTATAATAAAATTGATCGTGATTCAATACATCTTTGTAAAAAAATTCAGGCAAACGTCAAAAATATACTAACAAGGGGAGGACACACTCAGTCTCTCACGGATCTTGTTGGCAAATTTTTTGGAGGTTCCTGGTCAAAAAATATTAGACACGTATTTTGCCGTTCCGACCAATGGGCCCTAGAAGCCGAGAAAAAAAATAAAATAGCATTAAAATAATTTATTTTTTATCTCGAGTTTAAAAAATGATATCGACATGATTCTTGCACCAAGATTTTTTAATTTAATTGCGAATTAAAGGAAAAATACAGTCGCTCCATAGATTTTGGTTTAGGTTAATTAAATTCTAAAAAGATGATTAGTCTTTTAAGCAAACTACCTCTATAGATTTTTTCACACAAAAATTGAGGTCAGATTCTAATTCAACACCCTCAAAAACATTAAAAAACGGTTATTCAACAAAATCAAAAATATCATTTTTTTCACCCTCTTCCAGGAAAATGAAATTTTAAAACCGATTATTGGTTGCATACCTTTAAATCGTCATTACTTTGTCATGCAATTCACTGGTTGGTATCGCTGGAAAGAGGAGGGTCTCAGCTTTCTTTTGATGAATATAAATGTAAAATTCGATGAACAAAAACCTATTAAAAACATTGGAAAATCCGAAAAACATTTTGATTTTTAACATGAGTTTGAAACCAGATAGGATGATGAAACCAAACACATTTCAAGCGTATTACCACCCTATATTTTGTGTAAAAAAATAAAGTTGATACGTTAAACCGTCTAAGCATAATTCATGTTTTTATCAATTAAAACAAAAGTTGCCTACCATTTAGGTCAGGGAAACTTTGAAGCTTACAAACTTTTATTTTTCTATTTAGATGAAATTTCGTATTTAACGGTTCTCTTGAATGCTGAATTCGAATCCGATATCGTTTCTTGTGAAAAAAATATATTGAATATACTTCACTTGAAAAATTTTAGCTTTTACACTGTAAAATGTGATAGAAAATTCTTTTAGCCCTAAAATTCCATCTCAGCACCCTCAAAACTTAGGAAACGTATGTATATATATATATATATATATATATATATAGATATTAAAAAATAATATATATATATATATATATATATATATATATATATATATATATATATATATATATATACTAATTTGGAGAAATAATTTGTTACTTTAATTATTATTAAAATAATTATAATTATTAATTATTTATTGTAATGATAACTTATTACAAATTAATATTTACATTATATACAGACAGAACCACATATTAGATTTGATTGTTAAGTATTTACAATTTTTATTTTATTCTTCAAACCCAGAACACGTCTCTAACCCGTTTTGTAATCTTTGTTTACTGGGTTCTAATAACTGAAGCTTATTACATTACAATTTCATTTTCATTATATTCAACAAAATCCAGCCAGCAACGGAAGTGAGGCAGTTATTGCTATAATGTTTTTATGTCAACTATCACAATCATATTTTAACATGTTCAACTGTAAAATAAAATAAAAACTGTAAATACTTAACAATCAAATCTAATATGTGGTTCCGTCTTTATATAATGTAAATATTAATTTGTAATAAGTTATCATTACAATAAATAATTAATAATTATAATTATTTTAATAATAATTAAAGTAACAAATTATTTCTCCCAATTAGTATATATATATATATATATATATATATATATATATATATATATATATATATATATATATATATATATATACATACGTTTCCTAAGTTTTGAGGGTGCTGAGATGGAATTTTAGGGCTAAAAGAATTTTCTATCACATTTTACAGTGTAAAAGCTAAAATTTTTCAAGTGAAGTATATTCAATATAATTTTTTCACAAGAACCGATATCGGATTCGAATTTAGCATTCAAGAGAACCGTTAAATACGAAATTTCATCCAAATAGAAAAATAAAAGTTTGTAAGCTTCAAAGTTTGCCTGACCAAAAAATCGGTAGGCAACTTTTGTTTAAATTGATAAAAAATGAATTACGCTTAGACGGTTTAACGTATCAACTTTATTTTTTTACACAAAAATAGGGTGGTAATATGCTTGAAATGTATTTGGTTTCATCATCCTATCTGGTTTCAAACTCAAGTTAAAAATCAAAATGTTTTTCGGATTTTCCAATTTTTTTAATAGGTTTTTGTTCATCGAATTTTACATTTATATACATCAAAAGAAAGCTGAGACCCTCCTCTTTCCAGTGATATCAACCAGTGAATTGCATGACAAAGTAATAACGATTTAAAGGTATGTAACCAATAATCGGTTTTAAAATTTCATTTTCCTGGAAGAGGGTGAAAAAAATGATATTTTCTGATTTTGTTGAATAACCGTTTTTTAATGTTTTTGAGGGTGCTGAATTAGAATCTGACCTCAATTTTTGTGTGAAAAAATCTATAGAGGTAGTTGGCTTGAAAAACTAATCATTTTTTTAGAATTTAATTAACCTAAACCAAAATCTATGGAGCGACTGTATTTTTCCTTTTAAACTCGAGATAAAAAATAAATTATTTTAATGCTATTTTATTTTTTTTCTCGGCTTCTAGGGCCCATTGATCGGAACGGCAAAATACATGTCTAATATTTTTTGACCAGGAACCTCCAAAAAATTGCCAACAAGATCCGTGAGAGACTGAGTGTGTCCTCCCCTTGTAAGTTAATTTGGTAATAATTTCTTGTTTGTTTGAAAGGTGACGAAGATGTATTGCATCATAATCAGTTTTATGAAACATTACTTTATCAAGGCTATATTTCCACTCCTTGCTTATTTTTTTTAAATTAATTCCATATATAAAAAAATATACTCTATATATTTTAGCGTAACTATTACTGCTGAGAAGAATATTGATGGCGAACAAGTGCTACTTTTTCCTCCGCAAGGAATTCACCTCCCGCCTTTTATCGCGACAGACCAAGCTCCACCTATACAGGACATTGATCCGCCCCGTCCTATTGTTTGGATCAGAGACGTGGACTACAAGTAGAAGAATAGAACAAGACCTCTTGGTCTTTGAAAGGCAAATTCTTCGAAGGATCTTTGGAGGAGTCCATACCGACGGAAACTGGAGAAGACGGACGAATAACGAAATTTATTCTATTTTTAATGAAAAGGATATTGTTCTGACAATGAAGCTGGGAAGATTGCGATGGGCCGGCCACGTGGCAAGGATGGACAATGAGGCAATCCCTAAAAAGCTCCTTACTGAACCTCTCCACGGAACTAGAAGAAGGGGGAGACCGAAGCTTAGATGGTCTGATGGAGTGGAGGGAGACGCTAGAGATGTACTGGGAGTCCGTCGCTGGATGACAGCGGCATTGAGCAGAGATGACTGGAGGAAGCTGGTGGAGGAGGCCAGGACTCGTCGCCGAGTTGTTGCGCCAACATAATAATAATAATTACTGCTCTACTGACGTGTCCAATCTTTACCTTTTCTCTAAATTTTTCTTGATCGAACAAAACCTTCCGCTCCTCTCTGATCATTCTTAACTTAACTCCTCTTTTCAGTTTATTTGGTGGGTTTCGCTTGTTGCTACACTAGTTATCATAACTAATTTCAGTAGAACTTCCTTATTATGCTACTAAATATATATTGTAGGTACATTTAGCGAGAAACCTGATATTTAACATTGCTCCATCAGTATGTAACAAATTTTCAATAATGACTTTGAGAATATATAATATATATATATGTATATATATATATACGTAATCCTCATTTTTTAAATACCTTCTTCTCACAAGACTTCTTTCTATTTATTCTCGCTCGGCTTTTTGGTCATGAACTCTTTGCAGAATAGCTTCTACTAATTCTTTAGATACCGTTTATATAGGGCTTCTCCCTATACCTACTGCATCTAGATTAAAGCAGCTTTTAAGTAAATGATTTATCTTATGTATATTGCTATTTCTACATTCCACTAAGATTTTTCATAATATATATATTTCTGTAACTGCCTGAAAAAAATAATATGATGAAAAAAAAAAAACAACCAAGAATTAGCAAGTTTAACTTCTGATATTTTGATAAATTAAATTGTAAAACCGTAATAAAGTATTTGAAAGAAGTTTCTTGTTGGGTTATACAATGTATAATAAAATGTTTTGATTGTCAAAATATGTTTTAATTGAAATCATTTAAGCACTGGACAACTGTAATGTAAATAAATAAGCTTTCATATACGAATATATATATATATATATATATATATATATATATATATATAAATTTATTTATTGAAAATACATTAATCTTCAAGTTACTAGTTTTTGGGGGTGCCTGACATTTAAAAATTACGATCGTTAACTCAATTCAGGGAATGTTTTCGATTATAAAGCCCTTTTGAAACCTTTATGCAAGTAAACGAAGGAAACTCTATGAATAGAGCTTTGCCCTGAAATATTTCTGTAAAAGTTCAGTTCTTAGAAGCTTTTTCTTCACTACCTTTTGAAAGCTGATGTTTCTTTGAGAGAGTCGCATCCATCGTTCACTCTCCCTAGATTTTCGGTTTCTTATCTCTTTGACGCGCCCATCAAAATCTCATTTTCCGTCTGAGACAAATCCGTATAGTTTTCTCTAGTCTAACTTCAGATCTTCCAAGGAATATAAATGATCAAGTTATTGTTGGAAAATATTTTTTTATGCTTAGTATTGCAACTGTAGTTTTGAAGGTCACGTTTCTAAATAAATAGGTTTAATTATTCATTACTAAACTTAATATAAAATTAAATTTGTGTTAAAGAATGTCATTTCAAAACTTATTCATTGACAATTTTTTGATTTTTCGAAAAACAATTCCTAAAATATTTTTATTCAAATAAATATATCGATCTGTAATTTATTTACTGCAGAATTATACAAATTAAATTTTATGTTTATTTTAAAACCTTTTTTGTACCATTTAATATTTTTAAAAAGTTTTATTTTTTTCCCCTTCTTATATCTTTTCTATCTTGTTCTTGACTTTACAAAATCTTTTTTATCATGGAAATCTAAGGTAACTACTTGTACAGACAATCTTAAAAGGCAATATTTAGTTATCAAAGGCGTTATTTAAGTAAAGGCGAGAATCGATAATGAAAACAAGTGCTTTTGGTCGCTCAGGAAAAATTGTTCAAACACAGTAGATACCAATTAAACTAAAAATAAGAGTATATAAGACGGTTCTTCTTTCCGGTACAGATTGTTATTTATGGTACTAAGTCTTGGGCACTAACCAAGCACCAAGAAACTCGACTAAGTACGTGGGAGAGAAAAATTTAAAGGAGAAGATATAGCTCTACCAAAGAAGGAAACAGTTTCCCCGTAAAAACAAACAATGAAATGAAGAACCAATTCAGGGAACATAATATAGTTTATCGTATAAAAAAAAGGGAAGAATAAAATGGTTGAGACATATACATCTGATTAATCCTAAAAGACTCCCAAAACAGATATTACTATGACGTCCAGATGGTTAAAGAGGAAGAGGCAGGCTTAGTCTACGATGGCTGGACGATGTGGAGGCTGATCTCCGATTTCTGTGTATGCAGACTTGGAGAAGAGCCGCAAATGACTAATAATAGCATAGAAAGAGTTAGTTAGTTTATAAAATATAGATATTGTAATTAAAAAGGCAGATATGCTTATCTGTGAGATACGTGCGTCCGTCCTTGTTGGGCTGGAAGTTTTGGAAGGTTAATTATAGATTTGAACTTGAACTGGTGGAAGTACTAGGGAGAGAGTAACTTTTTCAGCTATGCAGTATAACAAGGAAGAGCAATTGAGTTTCTTTACCCACTAGTGGATAGATTAATACTAATGGGAACTTTTCACCGACTCGTAGATAAGGTGAGATTTCAAACCGCTGATCTTGATTGAATAATGTTTTAATTGTTAAGTGGTTGTAGAAAATATAATTTAATAAACCCTTTAGTTTTGTGTTACAACATAGTTATACCTAAAATGAAACAAATGTTCTATGTTACAGATAAAGAAGATATCAACCATCGATGCTACTGGCAGTGCTCTTAGTGGTGTCGTGGTGGGGCATGGTGGTGGGAGAGGATTGTGGTGGCATACTCACGGAACCAACAGGTCTCATACAGACCCCAGCCTTCCCTGCCGCCTTTCATGTGCCCTTGAAGTAAGCCTCTTTCAAATATAATTATAATTTTACTTACAGCATATATTATTCGTCTATTTCTATATATAAAATTGCTATGATTTAATTTGATGATAATTATCAATATTCTGTTTGTGGATCATTGGATGATTTAAAATAAAATCAGCATTTACAAAACAAATCCTTAACTGGAAAAAATTACTTATACACTTGAAATATATTATTTATGATATATTTTTAACAAATTATTTATGATAACAACTGACAAGTTATATGTGTACCTCAGAACTAGAAGAGCGCAAGTCACACTCGGCTAACTTTTCAGAAGAATTACGTAAGTGGACACACGTTTGTCTGGCACAATCATAGGTACGGACTTACGTTCTTACAACCCTTAGAAAATATAAAAAGCAATTTTTCAAATGACTGAAGTAGTAATGGCTTAATGTAATATAAAATTCAACATGCAATTGTGGAATAATCTGGAAATCGTAAAATATGGATTTACAAGCTAGATTTAGATCCAGCTAATTATTATATAATTCTTTTTTAATGAGTATTTATTAATTTTAACATAATACTCTCAATCATACCTGTGTATACATGTTAGAAGATATAAATTAAATAATATATTTGTTATATACAGCTACTAATCATTCCTCTCTGTTATCCCTGAAAATTGTTGATTTTAAAAGTAAAATCAAAATTATCTCTGAAAATAAACCTCTTATTGGTAATAAATCTTGATACTTAATATAATTAATATAATTAGTCTTTCATACAGAAATTCCAGTAAAAGCTCCATTATTCTTATTCGTTATCTTGTAGGAAATAATATTTACTTTGGAATAGAAAATTATGTTCTGATTTTAAAAAGGACACATTGCTTATTTTCCATCCCTAACAATGCTGCTAGAAAACTTAAAATTAATTCTAACAAAAAAAGCTATTTGTTATTTATTTTTTAAGAATGCTAAACTGTTATTAATGCTCGTCATGAAATAAAATAGCGTACGTAAAATAACGTACGTAAATAATAAAATAAAGTTGAATTTTCTGAAATAGTATATATATATATATATATATATTTAAAAATTATTTTGTTCGATGCCAGGAGGAGGTAGTGTATATCACTACACTCCTCTGTGCCAGTTATGCCAATCACTATATATTTTGTCAGAAAATTCACTATTTGTTGCATTGAGACAGGTTTATTTTTAAAAATGAGAAAAAATGCAGTAAGTATTTATGTTTAATACCATAAATTATTCTAGTGGATGTTCATATTCGAAAAAAAAAAAAATCAAAATACTGCAGTATGATTGAACATCTATGCAAAGAACAAAATGTTATTTATGAAGGTCCTAACCAATGGTATTTTATCATGAGCAGTGATTAGAATACAATAGGTATTATTTTTATTTAACTATACGAACATCATATTAACTTTGTTTCTTATCATTAACTCTGAAAAAATAATGTTAATCAAAATTGAATTTAATCGTGGTAAATCATTTCTTTGTTTAACCTTATTATAAAGGATTTAATTTCGTATTTTTTTAGCTTTAACAACCGTTTTTAATTTACCATCAGCTTCGATTCATACACTTATATTCCACTATCTACTCTACTTTAGACATACCTCTATATATTTTTTTTTAATTAAAAGAGAAATTAGTAATGATTTTATTTAAATTTTTTGTATCAATTTTATTTTATAATTTATCTTAACTTGTATTTCTTATTTTCTGCTTCAACACCTTGACAAATATTTTCATCTCGCTATATAGTGAAGGAAGCCCACGAGACTATTATAAGACTTGTTAAAATAATATCAATCATATATTTTAGCTATATACAATTTTACGATTCCTTATTATCACACAAGGCATTTAAAGGACAAATGACCTTGAAATATAGCGATTTATATTTAAATCTTATTTATGGCTTGATTCTTTTATCTAAATGTTTCATTTAAAAAAAAAAAAAAAAAAAAAGAAGAAGCTATATTTATAAAAATTTCGTCGATACGTAATTATCTTTCTGTTATGGCTGTGTGTGTTTCAGAGTTTAAATGGGCCCTGTGTTTATTCACGACTTTAATATTTGGGATTCATTCCGAAAACCCTTTACGCTTCCATAAAAGAAAAAAAAAATGGTGAGCCCGACGCTGGGATCCCTTCAGGCCCGCAGAGATTAGAGATTAACCAGGCCTTTGAAGAGCCCGATATAAAATTAAATGAATATTACATTACTTTTTGGAAACGATTATGATGCCCAGTTATTGAAATTAGAATTACTAAAACGAAATTTTATGTGATGAGATGATGTCACTTAATTATTTCTAATGAAATTTTCTTATTTCTATGGTTCATTGAAAAACGATGAGCTGCTTAACAATACATTTGATGAATTAGTTTAATAAATAACCAACTATCGGAGTAAAAAAAAGTGAAAATTGGCAGTATATAAATAAAAATTGAAACATACGTTTTAATGAAGCATACACAAAAAAAAAATTATTTAGAAATGTTGGCAAATTTTTAATCCGAACAATACAAACAGAACTAGAGCGTGTAAAAATGTTACATTTTTGAGGGTGGAAAAAACTATAGACCCCCAGCCGAGAAACATATTTTTATCTTTGGTTCAGTAATTGGTGGAAAGGAGGAGATTGGGCAAAAATGAAGCTCAACCACTTAATTGGGGAAAATATTGTTTTTTACCCAATTAAGGGTACCCACTTTATAGAGGCTGGGTGTGTCCCAAGGCGTCTTCTGATCTTATTATTGATCTACAGCTGAAATACCTGTACATAAGTTTGCTGCCAGTGCCTTATCGACTGAGCAATCGCGCTTCATATAAATCTCACTATTGTTTCTATTCAAACATAACGATTGCAATGAAAGAATCAAAGAAGTAAGTGTTTAAATGCAACTGAAATTATATTACAATTTAAAATATTATTAAAAAATGGACACATGGTTTTCTAAAAAATAAAGTTTAGTATATGGGAAATAATATTACCGGAAATAATATTAATATTAATGGGAAACTAATATTACGTAGTACTTGTAATCTAACATCGATTCCTTAAACAGTATGCCTCCTAGAACTAATTAAGATTTTTTTTTCTTTTCTTAAACGGGGCTTTTTATGTATCATATGTAGTTGGCTTTTAAATAAGTAGTAAAAAATATTTGTTCAAAAGTCGAGCTTTACTCAAGAGAAACAAATCATGATTCATAAATGGTCCTACAGACTGAATATTAATTAGATTTGAAAACGTTATTTCTGCAACTCAGAAAAACTGACAAGAATAAATCATGATCTGTATTTTATCAATGCACCAGCTAATTCACTAACTCGATCATCGAATATTTCAAAAAAGTGTCCTTATAAGGATAACAATGGCGGAAGTTATCCTTCCCTCATCTTAATATTTTAAACAGTATTCTGGAGGACAACAATGGCGGAAGTTATCCATCGGATAATTTAAAAACCGTTAAAAACATCCTTAAGGACGAAAAAACTAATTGTAATTGTTGAAGGAGAAAGTGGCCAAGGATGTCCTTCGGCCTCGAAAAATCTTCAGATCCTGGTAGATCTGTAAAACAGTGCTAAATCAGTAACATGCGGTACATTAAGGTCTTTGTGGATAAGTTTATTGGTGACAAAGTAAAGGGCTTTTAGGATTTTCCGAAGGATTTTGGATTGTAAAGATTGGATACGAGATGAATTGGATGGTTTAGTAGAGCCCCAAAGCTCAACTCCGTATGTCCAAATAGGTCTAATCACAGTCATGTAAATAAGTCTTTTGTAATTAATTGGGAGCTTTGATCATTTGTCTAGTAAATGTTGAACTAGTCTGTAACGACCAGTAGTTTCTTGTCGCTTTAGTCTTTTTAGTCTACTTAAATGTAAAAATGTGGTAGGAAATTTAACAACATGCGTTTCAACATGGATTTGGTGTTTTACACATTTATATTTGTTATATCAACTTATGTGAGAAAGAATAGAGGAAAAGGTGTAAAAATGGGCCCATCTGTAAATATGGGCACTCCTTTTTACTGCCAACAAATTTAAAATTGGGCTGATGAAGATGTTTATCTAGTCATTTCAACAAAAGTCTGGATTGTTTTTTAATGATTCATGAATATCTAATTTTATACAATATCCTACTTGATTTTGTTTTTGTTTCACTCCGGAGTCTTTGTTGAATTTATGGGTTTTTTCATTTAAATGGATAGCTAATTTGTAATACTGCGTTTTATTGTTGTTATGCTATTTTGATTTTTGATTTACTGATCGCCCTGTTTTGTTCTTGTTTAGTTCATATACAAAACTTTTTTGGAAAGCGTCTATTTTGTCTTTAGATAAAGGTAAATAAGATAACAATGGTTTATCTATTTTAAATCTAATTTTATTTCCGTCATTGTTGAATATTGGGCTCTAAAATGGGATCAGAATGTATTTCTTCGGAATAGCTTTGTATTCTGAGGGTGTTAAGTATATATTATTATTAGATTTTTTATGGATTTATTTTTTCAAAATGTTGTCGATCTTAATTTTACTGTAGAATACAAAATAAATTAACTCCTTCTATTCTTCAAACTTTATCACTTTAAATTATGAATCAAAATATTTATTACTGCTAATCAATTCTTAGATGCAAACCGTTTTACCTTTAGATTGTTAAAGTATAAAATGGACTATCATCGTTCCATTATAAACTCGATGATCACAAGATTGTATCATTGTTTTCCAATTTATTTCCAATAATCCCCTGAAGAGTCTAAAAGATTGGAATCATAAGACCACCGATTGCCTGGAAAAGAACTATCGTTTGATTGCGAGCAATAGCTATTTTCTAAACTTTTAAAACCTTTTTCATTTTAAGTATATGTTTTTTAGCATGACCATTTGTAGTTTTTATTTGATATATATATTGTACACAGACTGGCAAAAAATTACACTCAATTGATTTTATATTTTATTATACTTTGGCCAGGGCAAATGAAACGTACTGAGGTAATTGAACAATTATTTAACTAAGATATAACATGCAGTACTTGAGAATTTACCATGCAAATTCAAATTTACGAAATTTTAAATAAATAAAGCGTTCATATTGTCTTGACTTCAATGGTGTATAGGTCTAATATTATTTGAATTCAAGGAAATGCCCGATTTAATACAAAACTGTAATAAGTCATATAAATTTAAAATTTTATAATTTTATATTTTCGAACTCATGATTATATGCAAAATCCAGTGTAGCAACCATGCCACACTAATCCAGTAAGTAAACGAGTAAATGAGCACGAATCATCACATATATATATACTTTTTTATTTAGAGCGAGTAAAACGCTACCAATTAAAATTATTAATTAACGTCCGATGATTGTCCGATGATTTTATTTAGACTTGCGTGATTTTCACTATAACGTTGAATTATATATTCTAATTACTTAACATATTATTTAACTGTGAATAACAATTTTATTGTTATCGTTTCGCTTTTTTTTTTTTTTTTTTTAGGAAAATAGGTGATAATCCATATGGGTAAAATACTGTGTGTTACAATTATATGAAATAAGACAATTAAATAGGCTTTCTAGCTTGTACCGTCCAGAGGATAAAAAATGGGCGTGGCTGTGTCTTGGACACGGCCGTGTGTTGTACGTGAATACGTTTATGTAACGGGTTATATTTAAAAAAAAAAAAAAAAAAAATTATTTTTATATTTAGGAAACAAAGCAAGGAAACAAATAATTATTGTGTTACAGTATAACTTTATTAATAATAGGTCTGCGACACTAAAAGTACGCCTCAAATAGCATACAAAATACATCCAGATTTCTACGTTAAACTAATACGTTAAACTAATACAGGTATTACCTAGCATTGTTGGATAAGTTTCAATATAAGACAAATTGAACTCGCTGAGCCTTAAGTCTGGCAATGAGCGGTTTTCTGAGAAATCAAAATTAACTATCATAACTGGTGTAGTAAGATCAGGCTCGTAATGGGGTATAATTTTAGCTATGTTTATGAAATATTTTAACAACAATCGTAACATAAAGAGTTTGATTTCTGCTAACGCTTTGCCCGCGTGCACAAACACTGTTTTCTTTTACTGTTTTTTTCTTTTTGGTGTTGTCTGCTGTGATTAATTATTGGTTAAAAGGATTCAACTGTAGAGTCACTCAATCGTTTTCAGTCCCATTTTGTGATTGTTCAAGCTAGTGTTAACTCTTATTCTGTGCATATTTCCCGTTTTTTCCCCCAAAAAATGGATCAAAAATCGTAAGTAAACGTTATCTTTGTGTTATGGATCAATTCATAATACGGTAATTTAATATTTAGAAATTGTTTTTTTTTTTTTTTTTTTTTTTTTTATTTTTTGCATTTTGATTTGTCTGTATTGCCAAAATTCAATTGGAACAACTTAGTGGCACATGTAGGTGCCTTTGGGAAGTGATACCTCATACGCTGATTTCTTTGTAAATAATAAGAAAAATATTAGACATTTTTATAATTATTTTGATTAGTATTAATTATTTTTTTTTTTTAATTTTAACATTAATTTATATTTAGTAGCAGTAAAAAAAATAAAAAAAATCTCATTAAGACAATATTCTAATTAATCTGAAAATTATATCAATTCAGTATAATTCCCTCAAAGTCTCTGCTTCTCTTAATTTTTGAAATATTTTTATTTTTTTCTTTCTTTTAAAAAAATCAATATTCTTCGAACCAAATATACATATATACACATTTAAATAGATAAACTACAAACAGAAAATATTTTCAACTCTATGCACGTGTCGGTGGACAATGCCCAGAAAGTCCAAGATTATATTTTCGGCCATCATCCCAAAATTCCTCGTATTCAAACTAAGGTCCTCCAAGAATCTCATTGTTTTGCTTGGTATAACTCCACGAGACCCAAACCATAGACCTTTTACGGAAAATTCTCTATTTCCAAATATCTTGCGAAATTTCTCTTAAAGGAAAGGTGTATAAATTCCATATATTTCTGTTTCCTCCTTTCTACTTCACCTGATCGATTGAAGTTATTATTTCCATACCTTATAGTAGGATCTAGAATAAGTTATGTCCGTTCATTGGAAATGTCTGCATATCTCGTTGATCCGTAATCATCGACCCAGTACACAACGTCAAAGTAAATAAAGTTTTTGGTTTTTTTTTAAGAGCCTCATCAGTTTGTTCTTAATCTGTGGTGACGGCGTGTGATCAGCAGTGAATTATTGTTACTTTCTGCCATACAAGGGACAAAGGGACCAAACCTCTCCCATCTGTCCGCTGGCACCTGGGACTCCACGCAGAGATGCATAGTTAATATTGAGGTTTAGGGCGTAGGACGATTCTGACCCTGAAAGTATTTGTTTTTAACAAAATATATCTATTAGCTTCAGAGGTTTCCCTGAGATGATTAACACCAACGCCCTGCCACCTACAGTTGGCCGATTATTCTAATGAATTTTCTCTTAGCCACCGTCGCACAGTGGAACGAGCGTTAGGATGGACTAGACATTCATTAATATCTCCACTTCTGCTTCTCCAAGAATAAGGCTACTGGTATGGTTTTAAAGCTTTTTGAATGGGCTATTTAATGATATGATTAACAGGGCTTAAGGGGAAACATGTAAAAATTCTCGATTCTATTTTTTTTCGATGTTAGATGATTTATTATCATTTAGTTGCCATTTATTGTACCTATATACTACGAGAATAGGTGCAATACAGTATTGTAAGGAAAGACAAATACATAGGTATTAAATAAAGTTATACAAAGGAAAAATTAACAAACGACAAAATTTAATTATTAAAAAAATTAATATAATAACTGATAATTACTTTTGTTAGTTAATATACCAGGTATAATTGATACATCAAAATTAAAATAAATGTAGGTGCCTATATAAAATTGTTTATTTAAATAACGATCATAATTAAACCCGTAACAACGTAATTTTAATTAGGATTTTTTTATATATATATTCTAGGAAACAATAAGTAATTGTACTTCTGGTAATAAATCACGTTTAATGTCATTATTTTTAATTAATTATTTAATTATTATTATTAAGAATCGAAATTAAAAAATCCGGATTTGTTAAAAAATTATTTAAAACATTTGTACTGTTTGATTGCCTTGATGATTTTCTGGCATGAAACACTGAAATTTCGAAATAACTTGTGATTTGCTTCCTAAGCTTTTCTGCGAATTTTCCAATAGGTACTATATCATTTTTGGCTCAGTGTTTTCTGCACGAGGAGTTTGT